>OU015492.1:132787943-133245443 GCA_907164885.2 Dolomedes plantarius
GTGTACCCCTTCTGTATAATTTTTGTAACGCTGAGTACCCCTCGTTAAAAAAATGGATGTATTTTAATAACAATCAAAACGTGTTTTTTTTCTTTTTTTTGTGACATACACAAAATAATAAGAAAAGAGAAATAAAATTATTCATAATAAAATATAAATAAAAGTTATATTATAAATTATATAGATAACGTTTATTTGGATCAATGCGAAGGATGAAATTGTTTGTGCTAAGATAACAGATCGTCATAATTTGGTTCCCTGGTTGTTAATTTTAATCTGAGATGTGGTTCCACGTCCAATAGTCTGTTCCCTTTTTTTTGACTTAATGTCTACAAATGCTGAAAAAGCAACTTCACATAAATATGAAGTTGGAAAAGGCAAGATGTATTTAAAACTTTTTCTGTTAAAACCGGATACACAAGTTGCATTTGTAACCAGAATGATGTTAAAGTACTCTCCTTATGTTTATTTTTCAAGAACTGTTAACGAAGTATGTTGTTTCTGTAACGAAGTGTGGTATATTTCCGCCGTGTTACACCGGACCATCTCAAGCCTCACAAGACTGCCTTGACTTGACTAATGAGAACGTAGAATTAGGCTCAGCTAAGCACGGTGCAGTGCATATCCCCACCAAATTCTGGTGCAACGCGTACCCCCACCAAACTCTTCCCGTACCCCTGGGGGTACGCGTACCACACTTTGGGAAACACTGATATAGATGATGAAGGATTAATTCCTTCAAAACATCTCACTAAAGTTTTGAGTGTATGGTGTGTTTTAAAAAGTATTTTGTACCTTTTATAACCATTATTAATTTAAAAAATGTTTTTATTTATTATTTTCTACAAACAATAAAAAATGGGAGTTGAATCAATGTATTTTGTACTTTATATTGCATGAAACAGAATGAATGCAGAAAGAAGAGACGCACTTGAGGTTCTAGAAAGAAAGAAAGAGCCTTGGCATGATGCTTTCTGTGTTTATTTCATCTTAAGATTCTAAATACAATATCCAGTTTATTATTTTTATAAGCCTATGTGCCGTGGGCTACTTTTCCCCGTGCATTCTTGATCTTTTTTGTGTGAGAGAATTAACCGTTCTAAGGGGCTTTTATTTCAAATTTATATCAAACATTCGTTTTGCATGATCGAAATGTTTCGGCGGGCCACTAAAATGCCGTTGGAGGACCACGGTTGTAGACCCCTATTGTAAAGTAATTGTCTTCTAAAATACCTTGTTCAACATAATTTAATGCAAATATCATCTGCATCAGGGCATACCGTTCAAAATGTTAAGATATTATTAACGTTATTCAAACATTCTTCGACTGCTCGAAATGATGTCGATCACCTGTAAACAATTAGACTTATTCTACTTAAGTTATTGTACCACCTTAATTTTAGTCGTCAAGACTTGCTGAGTGCAAACACTGGAGGTAATATCAATATCCAAGACTTTCAGGGTATGTAGTGATGCTTTTCTATTTGTGAGTGTGTTTGCATGTGCAAGGCACTTAATGTTCTTCCCATCCGTATGCAATTTTTTTAATACCATGGGAATCAAGCTATACAGAATTTCGTTTAATTGTTGTTGTTGTCTGAAGTATGTTTGACTAGGGCTTGAGGGCTGAGGGATACGGCTTCGGTTTACAATAGAACCAGAAGGGTCTAAGTCCGATTTTGCCAAGTACCATCTCAATTTGGACCGAGGACCCCCAGGGTTGACATCTGGGGAGATCGTACCTTCTCCGACCCTCTCTGATCTCATAGAAGGACTGTCCGGTCTTCCCATTTAGCGTGGCCCTATCCGGTCTAGACAAGACGGGTATTTAATGGTGTTCGTTTGATGAACATTTCTTTTCCTGTATTTTCATATTTTTGTGGATAATGTCCAATCGTCTGCCGCAGTAGAAAGAAAAAAAATTGTCAATTTATTTCGTTGTTATGCACGTGCACAAAATTAATTTAAAGTACCACAAAAAGAAAAGAAACCACCTGATCAGCTTTTCATAAATTAAATTCTAAAAATTAATCTTTAAAAATTCACCAAAAATCAGAAAATGGAGTTAAAGATTCGAAAAAATTTCATTTTAAAGGAATTTTTATAATCTTTCTTGCGATATAAATTTCTTCAAACGTAAAAGAATGTTACAAAAACAGATTAAAAATTTAATTTAAAAAAATCTAAGAAGAATTTTCAAAAATCTCTCTTAATGCACCCCTACACTATCAGATGAATCGCCATGTAAAATTTCAACCCTTTAGGTCCAGCGGTTTGGTCTGTGCGTTATCTGTCAGTCAGTCAGTTACGGAACTGTTTTATTTATATAGATTATATTCTTGAAACAATTAGTACAGCCAATTTAAATAATTTTGAAAGGAATGATCTTACTAAAAATAGTAGTAGGAAAAAAAATGCAGAAAAATATCTTGTCAGGCCTTAAATACGAGTATATTGCTGCACGCTAAATTTGTCGTTTCCATTAAGTGATTTATGTTTTGATGTCAAGAAATAACGATATCCTGGAGTCAGACAAATAATTTCAGAAATTATTCCCAAAGGTTGTTTAAGCATTTCGAACACAATTCGATCGCTTGATTTATCACCTGAAAACATTAGTTTTTTGTCATTTTTCTTCTTTGCTTCGAAGCTTATTTCTTCGTACCTCTTTATTTCCTAAATTTGATTTTCAAATAAACAAATGATATCTCCTGCCCCAGTAGTATATATCCAGACAATGCGTGTTATTTTATATATTTGTAGTTGCATTTCTAGAAGTAGAGCTATATTTCGAAAGGCGTTAGGGGAATTCAGAAAGAAAATTTTGTTAGGATGTTTGGTTGTAAATATATATTCAGAAACGTTATCCGTGCGACATTTTATCCTTACATTTTTTTTTCTTTTTGTGCTTTTGAAGTAGATCTCATCTTGGGGTAGAAACTTGGAGTGTACGCAATTTGCGTTTAGAAATGGAGTATGAGATAATAAACGATGTTTTCCCGAAAACATTATGATAAAAAAGCACCTGTAAGCGCTTAACGATATCGGTATATTTTCAGGCTGCATGTATATTTTACGATTAAACTAGGAACTTCCGAACGAAAAAGAAACAACCAGCGGTTTTCCGCAGTATGCTAAAACATTACGAAACCAGGGGAAAATGAAAAGCCCTTCTAGTAAAGAGGCATTTCGCTATTAAAATATGAATCCCCCTCCCCCCAAAGTCGCGCGTTAAAAGTGCTGAAGTAACGCAAAATATTACTAAAACCTCGAAAGGAGTATTAGAGGCTTAATTTAACCTCTGCATATTTTGATTTATGTCTTGTTTTCAGCAGCGAAATGAAATCCGAGGCCAATAAATGGCTCGGAGAGGTGTTCTGGAGCGCCATAACATCGGCAGTTTTCAGATTTCTTTTTTTGGAGAAAAACGCGCATTTTGCGGCTGTGTTATTTCATTAAGAGATGTTGAAGGCGCTGATTGAAAAATTTATCTGGGAATTATCTGGGTTGAGCAAATACACTTAATGGAAAATCATGCGCTTCTGGTAAACTTTTTTTTCCCCTTTTATATTTGTGTACATATATATCAGCCGTCGTAAATTTCTGGGAATGGGCAATATAGCGGTTGCGAAATTCTTCAAATTTTTCATTTCCTTTTCATTTTTCTGATGTCGTTTCCTTCTAATAGTTTAAATATTAAAGTTAAAATGTCGAATAATCGTGACGAGAGCTAACAAACATGTAAACAAGTAATATTTTGAAAAATTTATAGTCTAGCCTCGTTTTAACGATACCTGAATATACGGTTCCCCGGCACATAGAGTCACTCACTGAGAATTTCCTCTCAAATTATATTTGTGTAATGTTATGGTTAAATGTTGACTAGAAGACAACTACAAATTTTCTTTTGATAAATTTACGATTATCAATATCGTAAATTGCTTATAAGTTTACGATTTTGATAATAACATACTCCAAAACAGGAAAATTGTTGCCCCGCGTACATCGTCCTTTCACTTATAAAGATATTTTAGTTACTTTAAGTTAACTCTATAACGTTAATTTACAATGTTTGCCTCCCATTTCGAATACTGGCATAGTGGATAACGTCTTCGCCTTCCAGGCCGTGGACTTCGATTCCGGAGTCAGGCTCGGTTGACATCTGGGGTAGGGTCCAGTCTTTCGCCTTAAATAGGAACCCCGTCTCGAAAGGGAAGCTAGCAAAATACCATTGTCCATCACCGGGGTCACCATCTGTGTAAAAATAAAGTTATCTATGTGTCTGTGTATTTATGTATGTTCATTGTCTTCTCTCTCTTCATATGTACTCTGGAATAGGGACCTTTTACAAAAGCCCCAGGGCCATAAACCGCCACAACATTTATAATGTTTTACTATATTGTAGTTGTAAAAAAATACTGTTGTTTGCTGTATTGCAGTTGTAAAAAAATGGACATATTTTTCAATTAAATCAAAATAGATTATACTGCACAGTAATAAAGTTGAAAATTAGATAACTGAAAATCAAATTCATATGAGGCCATTTAGTATGTTTAAAAACACCCAACGAAGTTTAACTGAGAAACTCAAAACATTATTGTGGGTATTGTGGAGCTTACTAAGGGATATTGTTATAAGAAAAGTGGCTCATAATTTGCAATTTTATATTCGACATATTTATTACAGCATTTAATATTCAGGAATGGAGCGACACATAAGATAAGAATTTTTTTAGAAACTTTGTGTCCCATAATCCCTTTAACAAAATCTTAAACTTTAGCCTAACCAGCCTTTGAATAATCTTTAATAACAAGCGTATGTAAACGATTATGAAAGATAAAATTTCAGATTTGTTCATTTTTTTTTCACAGGTTCGCATCAACTTGGGAGCTGGTGAAGCTACCCTCTCCTCGAAGCGTGGTCTTAGCCTCAACGACCTTATGTGGCATGAGCTGGAATTGCATCGGACGGACGCTGAGTTGACCCTGGTCGTGGACAGCGTGCACAAGACGTACCTGGACATTCCGGGGCGTTTCTTCGAGCTCAACGTCAAGTACGGCGTGTTCGTTGGCGGGGTGGGTGGATTCAGCGAACTGTTCTTGGGCAACGTGCCCAATTTCCGGGGCTGTATCGATGACGTCCTCTTCAACAACCATGACATCCTGAAGATCGCCGCGGCTTCCTCTATGTCCGAGGAGACCAACGTCTTCTCTGTAACCTGGAACTGCAGCGATGAGTTTGAGGCCCAGTCGCACCAGGCCATCAGCTTCATGAAGAAAGGTGTGTAGCTCGTTTGTTGCCCAGCTAATTTCCAAAGCATTGCTAGTTCTAAATGAAACACCGTCAGGGGACTTGTATATTTAAGGCTGCTGTGTACTTACCCTATTGGACTCGCTCACCTCAATGTTAACCTATGGAGAAAATTTGTCCAAGGATTGCCGACTTGGATTTAAAGATTTTTGTTTAGAAAATGCACTCCGTAATAGAGAAAGAAATTTTACAACTTGGGGAATTTTTCGTTTTTTAAAAATATGCAAATAATGTTATAAAACTTAAATTATTCTGGGAAAAAATCTGGTCTAGGGTGTTTTAAACGCTCATAAGTTCCTTCGGTCGATGAAATTTATAAATGAATGAAAGGTGCAGAAAAAGTTCAGGTTATCTGAAAATACCATTTTTATTGGATTATCGGCATTTATGTAGCTGTAAATAGTAGATAAATTTTCTCCATAGTTTAACATTAAGGTGAGCGAATTCAATAGGGTTAGTACACAGCAGTCTTAAGAAAAACTTATAGAATCTGCAGCTGGGCCTTAGAGTTTTTAAAAAGATTGTGCAATCAGAATGTCAAAATCAGAAAATTCAGTGTATTTTTTTAGGTCTTTTGTTACTTGTATTATACAAAGTCAAATAAACAAGTTAAAGAAAAATTAAATCAAAGTTAAAAACAGTTTAATCGATAAATGATTCATTTTGATACATGAACTTTTAAAAGTCAAAGTCAATCTAAAACAAATCAAATGAAATTAACCGTCAACACAAATCAAGTTAACCGTACGTTGTGACTTTCACTAGTCGCAGCATACAGAATGGAAATCCACTATTTTATACGTTGTAAAAATAATGGATCTTTTAGTACATTCTTTTATCAAATGAACTTACAAAGATGTATGTATGACGCATTACAATCAGTTGATACCAATCAAAAACACTTGTGGTCGTTTAATAAAACAACACATCATTATTTCACATTTCTCATTTGCTACTAATTTTTTGTTTCTACTAGCTTGACATATTTTTTTGGTATCAAATTAAACTTCTTTAAAAATTGGCCCCTCACACGGTATGTGACGTAATGACCCCACTTGGATGAACACTGTGTCGTTCGAAAGAATTCGTGGTGATGACGTGGGAAGATGCTTGTTTGATTTTGAATAGATAAGATGTATTTTTGACCTCTCTATGAGAAGCTTCGATTTTTGATCCGGTAACACGCCGGAGTAATATAAATTAAATTGTAAATATGTACATAAAACTTATGAATAGAATGTATTGCATCTCGATTTATAATACATATTTGCTCGAAAATTATAATCATAGTTGTCTTTTTTGGAACTTAGATTTCCTCGCGTTGTTAAGACCAAATAGAAATTTGTATACCACGTGGCAGGACGTTGTTATTTTGATTCGTTTATCGAGACGAATTTGTTACACGGTATTTGAATGTTGTGATGGTCTGAAACAAACTTTCTTGAGATAAGGACACGTTTTACAGGGTTAATCTTCTTAACATATTTTCATCAGCTTTTCAGAAGTCATAACTGCCCTTTTACGCAAATCTTTCCTCTTAACATGCCTCTTTCCTATGCTAAAAATGCCAAGTTTAATTTGGGAACTGATTTGCTATCAAGAATTGCACAGAGGGAGAGATTTGCTCTTCTCAAATTTCTGCTTTAATTAGTCACTATATTTCTATCAATGAGATACGAAAAAAATCTTTGCGGTTTTTCTTTAGGGGTTAAACGGCGTGTTAAATGCATGCAACGAGGTCGGAGTACTGACGTCATGCACTATTTATGATCGCAAAACTGGAAGAGAAAATGCAGGATTCAAGAGAGACGAAATTTTTGTTATTTTCGTTTATATTTTGTCGGGGTTTTATTGCTTGTTTATTTAAGCATCGAAATGAGTTTACCACCACGATTATTAAAACAAAAATATAAAGAGTCACAGGTATTCATAAACTTTGAATGTCATCTCAAAAATATGCATAGAGATGTTATCCGAGATATGTTTATGGGAAAAAGATGAAACACGTACTTTAAAATTATTGCTGATATAACTAGAAAAGAAATAAAAGAGAGAATGCATGCTTAGAAATTATCACTTATATTACTAATAGAAACGTAGATCTGAACACTTTGAAAAACTTGCTCCTACAGCAATTAAATCTACTTTTACAAAATAGAGCTTACACGGCTTGTAGATACTTCATGCTGTAAAGTTCATTTTCTTACATACACTATGCATGAAAATGTGTTATTGTATTTGACAGTGTTTTTTCATCTTTCTTTAGGCTCTTCTACAGTAGTCTTTTGGAGCATTTTACATAAATGCCCCAAAGGATATAACGTAAATCCGTCAGAATCTTTATTTCGTCAAAACAGCTGAACTTTTTTTTCTCAAAATGAAAGTCATTCATTCCTCTTGATTTCTTCATATTAAAGAACCATAGTAAAATAGTTCTAGAAAATGGAGTTCCAACTTTGAAGTAGGTTTGAGCTCCAACATCTGAAAAGAAGAAAAACACTATAGTTGAAAACTGTTATAAATTTAAAATATCAAAGTCGGTATTATTCCCACACCCATCAAAATATTAGATTCGAAATCCTTTGCCCCTTCCAATCGATGCGTAAATTATTTCTCCGCTAAAAGTGTGAAAATGGTAGGAAATTTTCCAAATCTCTTTCTACGAAGAGATATCGTTTCTCTCTGGTAAATTGGAAACTTTGTTACATATTTCTGTGAGTTCAATTTTTTTTTCTGCATGAATTTTTTTAATAATGATGTTAAATCAGCTTTTTTGAGGGAATTATTAAGCTCCATGTATTTAAAGTTATGATTATGTCTGTAAGAATGAAATAATTCTCATCCTAATCCTAACAATCTGAAACCTAATATTATTACATCAGATTGCACTTTGTAGATATGATTTCATCAGGGTTTTCAATTTTTATTTGTCTAGGCATGTATGTAGTTAAAATGAGCGTTTTCGCGTTTTAAAAGTATATTTGGCAAAGTAAGATCGGAGTTCTATTGTTAAAAATCGTAATAATGTATATGAAATTCCTTTTCCTTTTTGTTTGGCCCTGAAATCGAGTATTCATGCGAGTGAAATCTAAAATAACGGTATTTCAAACTAGTCTATGAAAATAAATTTATTAGAGGATGCCTAATAACTGCTATCTGAAAGATATCTCAGTTTTGAGCACATGGGTAATTGCGCAAATGAACCAAATCGAAAATTGATTAAATAAGGGCCCATTTCCCTGCAGTCAGTTGTTGCGTCGGAATAAGAAAGAGATTGTCTTTGAAAATTTATCAAACAAAATAAACATGTTATTTATATTCATTATATGCATACATTAAAAAATGTTTATGGGATATTTGGCTTACGTAGTAACTTTAAAAATTTCCAGTACTGGGCGCAATAATTTCGAACTTGGTGATATGAAAACAATAAAGAATCAGACAGCCACATACGAAGTTATGACATTGTATATTTATTCCTATAACAGTTTGCAACGGCCCAGTATTAAGTATTTGATTACTGTATGCAACTTGAGAGCCTACCAGATAGTTGATTATCAAAAGCATTTCAAATGTTATTGACACTTGTAGTATGATAATAACATGTAGTCGAAGACAGTAAGTCTCCCACAGTATTAGCCCTGTGAATCCTTAAAACGTGGAACTTCAGTCCTCTCGTGTTCAGTTTTGTCCAGAATTTGCTAAGCTCCGCTCTAGAAATTGAGTCGCGCTTTTTCCCCCTTCACGAATTTGCGTATTTATGATATGTATTCTTCAAAAAAAAGGACGTGTTTAAACATGATTTAAAATACTATCCACCTTCCGTCATTCACTTCTACTCAAACTTGTATTATTGTACAAATATATCTTATACCATTTGGTGGTGGTCTATATCATGGTACGCTTGGAAGCTGCACGTTTTTCCCCGGGACCACGTCGAGGAACAATGTGTTGACACATTCAGCGCATGTTTAGACCTAGATTAAAAATCGCATGCCAACTGATCATACGTCCGATAAAAGTTCCAAATTTTGTCAACTGCTTACTTCCAATCTGTTACCCAAATTAACAGCAGCTTTCCCAGTTTCTGTGGTTGACCCCGACCACCACCATACATGATAAACCTCATCCAGTTATTCTCAGCCTCACATCTGAGACTTTTGAAATCTCTTCAATTCTGATCGAAAACCGCATTCTTTTCTGATCTCATATAAATAATGTTGAGGCTGCAGATTTACCCATCACGCTCATTTCTCAAATAGCTATAATTTTTATAATTTGATGATTAAATGAAGAAATGGCGGTTGCAGTCCTATTGCCCTTTGTAGCAATGTACACATGTGATGATAACGAATTGAAAAATTGTACTATCATTGTAAAGGAGGTGATGGCTATCCTCAAGCCAAATTTCGACTCTTTTGTCTTATGTAATTGTTCTCGAAACTGTTTCAAAAGTCGTGTAACTTTTTGAAATAGTTAAAATTGATTTTATCATCTCTGTTAATCAAATCGCATACATTCGAAAGCAAAATTTCCTAAATATCTTCTGACCGTGCACCTGCACTGCTTTCATTGGCACTCCAGGGGAAGAAAAAGAGTAAGGTATCAACACAAAACCTAATAAAAAGGTTACTGTTCTATGTGTTGTAGTATATGATCAATCTAAAATTCAATAAATTCGTATTGATATAATATACTTTTCAAATTGTCTTAAGCACAATATTTCTGTCTATAGAAACTTGTTTTCAGACATTCTACCGATTAAAAAACCAAATAATTTATTGACTTATCCATCCCTTAATCAAATCACTTTACAAATACGAAATTAGAAAGAACTAGAAAGAGCAAGTCTTTCGTTGGAAGATTATTTTTGATTACCCTCTTTTGAATTAAGTGTTAGAACATCAAAAATGATTTTTCTCATCTCATATCATCAGTTAACTGTTAGAACTTTGTCATATGTAGAAAAGAGCGAAATACATAGTAATTTAAAGGATTTTGTACACATATAGGTTATTAAAATAAATTTAGAAGTTGTATGATATAGAGATATTAGATTATGAGAACTTTTTTTTCTGAAAAATCCATTTTAATACTGCAGGAAAGGAATGCAATAATATTGATAAAACAAACAAAATCAGTCAGGTTACAGCATATTCGAAGTGCCTTACAAATTTTCTAAATAATTCTGCATAAATATTACTATTCCCCTTTATTTTTAAACCGTAATGGGATTTAATGTATGTATGATAGAACATCAAAATTAAACACTGCATCCGTACTTATGTTTAATAAGCTTACAATTTTTGTGTTGCAGAATTCTCTTATGAGCCGACGCAGAAAAATTATAACGTTAGTTCTCTCATTCATAATTAGTCAACAATATTATCAGATTTCAAGTTATCCGATACCCTTTTAATTTCCCAGTGGGATCGATGGTTGTTTGGATTACATCATTAAAACGTCTTTCTGATTAAGCTTTAAAGATCGTTATTGAGTGTTTCGAAAACAAATAAATTACATCTTCGTTTCTCACAATTACTCGTATTTCTAACAGAGCATTTTCAAAAACATTTAATGTAATGCAATACTTTCTTGTAGCTGAAATCTGTTATCGGTAAACAGATAATTCAAATATCTAGAGTAAGAAAAGTTTCCTATAAATTAAAGGTAGTTTTTTAACTTCTATTTTTTTCTTCTTTAGACTCATTCCTTGCCTTGCCATCGTGGAATGCAAGAAATGGTGGTTCCGTCTCCCTCGACGTCAAGACGCAAACTTATTCTGCTGTTTTATACTACAACGCTGGAGTGCCTTTGAAATCCGACTTCATTTCCTTAGAAATTCTAGACGGTAAATGTGTGATGTCCATCAACGAAGGCAATGGAGTGGTGGTGCTACATTCAGATGTCTTTGTTAGTGATGGAAGGTGGCATCACATCGAGACCCAGTTCAGCCAGTCGTACATCGAGATAGTTGTCGACGGTCAGATGAAGAACTTGAGGCCGGGTCTTGGAGCTAACAGATTTTTCGACTTGGCAGGTTTCTTCTACATTGGGGGAATCGAACTCAACAAACAATCTCGTGCCTTACAAGATGGCCTGCAGTCATTGTACACAATTGCCAGTGAAGAATCATCGTTGACGGGATGCATCAAGAATATCAAAGTGAATGACAAGCTAGAGGGATTCAGAGAAGCCGAAGTAACGCATGGCATACAACCGGATTGCGGGTGGGAGTACATGTGCCTCCAGGAACCATGCATACCTGAAGCCGAATGTCATCAAGATGGCATGGATAGCTTTAGATGTATGTGTAACTACGATAACTGCGTGCGATCAAACTTCTCATCAGGATATAAACTGTATACCAAGTCTTCCAAGCCAATAGATTTGGAGATCTTAAATTTACAGCCACTAGTGATATCTGAGGGGGGTAGTGATCTAATCACTTCAAATCACATTCGAGTAATTTTAGATTATGAGAAGTATGGAATCAGAGAATCAGGAGTCCTTTTCCATATTATAGAAGCACCGAAACATGGATCCTTAGAGATAGAGATTTTGAGAAGAGCTGCAGAGGACATTTTCGCCCTTACTGATCTCAACACTAATAAAGTTAGATATTCACATGACGGTTCAGAAACTAAAGCAGACGTGATTGTGTTCGAACTTGAGTTTCGAGCCGCGAACTTTCGACTTCCATCGTTCCTGGACGAAAAGCATCGATTTGTCTTCCATATACAAGTATTATCAATAAACGACCCACCTAAATTGAAGCTTTCAGCTGGAAAAAGCTTTCGTCTTGCAAAGTTTACAAGGAAAACAATCACATCAGATCTTTTGAAAGCGGAAGATCCAGACAACTCTCCCAGTGAACTACTTTACACCATTTTACATCTCGGTTCACTGGAAACTGAGGGTTATATAGAAAACGCCAAGAATCCTGGCAAAAGTATTCATAATTTCACGCAAGCAGATGTGGATGATGGAGTAATTAGGTATTATAATAAAGGAGCTGGTAACGTGAAACTTTCTCTTCGGGTCACAGATGGTTCATCGTCGGGTCAGGCTACAGCAACTCTCAGAATAACTCCGTTTGATTTAGAAATAACTTTAGTTAATAACACGGGTGTCATCATACCTTACAATTCATTTGCAATTATTCTGACTGATAATCTGACTTTTGTCGACAATGCAGCGGACCAAAGTCTTGAAATACGTTTTAACATTACGAAGCAACCAGAGTACGGAAGCTTGAAAAGGTTGCAAAACAATGGCCGGTGGTATACTGTTAACCATTTTAGTCGAAGGCAGTTAAGAAAAGGAAAACTTGCCTATTTTCATACTTCTGGAAAACCTGATTACGATGAATTTAAATTTTCCGTGTCTTCCAGTGATGTGAAATTTCCGACGGTATACGACTTTCGAATCACCTTCATCACCATTAATTTAAAACAAATTCATAATACGGAATTGGTTTTGAATAGAAAACTTGATAGCCATATTACTGACTCTGAATTAAAGTTCGAAACTTATCCCATTGCCACTTCCGCTGATCACATTTTTTACAATCTTCAGACTGTTCCAGCATTTGGAAATTTGATACAATTCCATCCAGGAGATTCGGAGCCCCGTCATAAAAAGCTAGATAAAAATTCTACGTTCACACAGACGGATATTAATTCAAAAAGCATAAAATATAAACTGCATCGTAAGAGTTATTCCGTAATCAATGACCAGTTCACCTTTGTCGTATCTATTCCTGGAGGTGTAAGTTCTGATGTCATGGAGTTTAAAATAAAGCACCTACCCGTTGAGACTGAGGCTTTAATAATCAATGAAAAAGTCACCGTTTTAGAAGGTGGAACGTCAACCATAGGATCCAGTGAACTCCATATAGAAATACCATCTGCATCTGAAATCATCTATAATATAACCACTTCCCCAAAGCATGGAATCCTTAAAAAGTTGAATATAGACCATACTGAAGTAGAAGAAGAATCTGTGCATACGGTAACGTCTGAAGAAATTTCACAAAATAGATTAGTCTACATTCATGACGATTCTGAAAACGAAAGAGACTTGTTCCATTTTATGGCATCTGCATCCGACAGTGGGAGTGACAGTTTTGTGTACTATGGAACTGTTCATATCCATGTGATAATGAAAAACGACAATCCTCCAGCGAGAGCCGTAGATAAGGTTTTTAATGTGGTCCTAGATGGCGAGAAAAAATTGACAGGTCGTGACTTGAAATATGTTGACCCAGACATCGATTCAACTCGAGAGAGCATACAATACACCCTTAGAAATATACCCAATGGTGCTCTGTTTCACGCGGACGACCTGTCTACGCAAATTTACCAGTTTACTCAAATAGATCTTGACACTGGGAAAATTGTGTTTCGGCATAGTGGTGCAGTCTATGGTAAAGCTCTCTTGCGAATAACCGACGGCAAGTTTTATGCTACAGGAGTTCTTGAAATTCGAGCATCAAAGCCTTACATTAACATCACTCACAATACAGGGCTTGTGGTAAAGCGTGGGGAAAATGCATTAATCACAGCTTCAAATTTGACCGTAGAGACGAATTTAAATGTTAATCCGGACGACATAACTTACAAAATTACTTCGTCTCCAAAGCATGGTCAAATTCTACTTTACGGAAAATCGGTTAATCAGTTCACCCAAAAAGATTTGCATACAGAAAACATAGAATATGAAAACGACAACAGCGTTAGTTTCCAAGACTCATTCAGTTTTTCAGCCTTCTTAGATGATATAATTGTAGAGGGTAATTTTTTATTCCGCATATATCCAGAAGTTTATTGGGACCCTCTGAAAATAATCAATAATAATACAATGTATGTAGATGAAGAAAAGATTGTAACAATAGATGCATCTTACCTAAATATTTCTCAAGAGAATATCAACACCCACAATATAACGTATGAAGTTACGAGGCCTCCAAAGTTCGGTTTTTTGTTTCTTGGAACCATCCATGAGTTTGAGGATTGGAAAACAGTTTCTAAAGCATTGCCTGCTAAAGAATTTAGTCAGTCAGACATCAATGAAAAATTTCTGCATTACAACCACACAGAGATAAATGCTTCAGAAGACTTTTTCATGTTCGATATTACAAATGGCATAACGACTCTTAGGGATTTGAGTTTCCATTTCAAAATTATCTCTAGAAGCATATTCCTGATGACCAGCAACATTACTGTGATGGAAGGTGGTGAAGTTTCTCTAAAAACTAGTGATATTAGAGTTACCAACCCTTATTATGAAGACTGGATTGACGAGTATCTTGTGATAGAAAAACCGCAGCATGGATTTATCTCATCTGTAGATGCTCCAAGATCCAAGATTTCGATGTTCAACGATTCCTCGCTTAGAAATGGGTTGATCCAATACGTTCACGATGGTTCAGAAACTACCAGAGACTGGTTCACTCTCGTGGCGAATGCGACAGCACTGAACAAAGAAAGCTTGCCAAGTACTGTCCACGTAATTGTTCTACCAGTAAATGATGAGTCGCCACATGTAGTGAACAACACAGGACTGGATGTATGGGAAGGTGACATGACTGTCATCACGAATCGCCATCTTGCCGCAACCGATGATGATTCTGATGCATCGGACATTAACTTTGTCATATCTTCACCAAGTAACGGATATGTAGCTCTAATAAACGACACGAAAACACCTATTTTGAGCTTCAAGCAAGAGCAAATCGACCGTGGGATGGTTGTCTTTGTCCATACTGGTAGGTTGAAATTTTATTTAATTTTAAAATGTTAAGAAATTCCTTACGTAGCAATAGAAGATATTATTATTTCCTAAATGTTGATTGTATAACCTATTTAAGTTAGGATTTCAATGTCCAGAAAATATACTCTCAAAGTATTTCTGATTTCTTTCGGAAAATGTCTGTAGCATTTAGTTGTGTAGATAAAATTTAAAAGTGGGGTAGATAATAGAGTAAAGATCATTTTTATATTTTTACAGCATGCAGTATTTGAAACATCATAACATGCAAAATCATACAATGTTTTAAAATTTTCCTGTGATGTGTATGATAATTGAAAAATAAATTTTTGTCTGCAGAATACTTGTTTCGCGTGAAAGTAATAATTCATATGCAATTAAGGAATAATATCCCGTGTTAAGATATAATTTCATTTTTAAATGAATGTTTTAGTAACGAAACTGATAAATATTTGTTTTTTCAGGAGACAAAGCTGGAGGATTCAAACTCCAAGTAAATGATGGAGTGAATTTCGACTCTCCACATGTTTTTACCATCACAGCTCGCGTTTTGCAAATACTTATAGCTACAAACGAGAAGCTCAGTATATTACCACGGATGCAGCAGTCCATCACGAAGGACCACCTCTTCGTAACTACGAACGACCACGACCTAACTAGAGTAATAGATTTCAAAGTCACTCGAAGTCCAGAGCTAGGACGCTTGCTGGTAGAAAATCCAGATGGTTCTCTTACACAAGTTTCAAGTTTTACCCAAGAACAGATAAATAAGAATCTCGTACTTTACGAGCATAACAAACCTATGATTGGACTTACTTCGACAGACATGCTGAAATTTAACATAGAGACACAGAATGCTGTCACAGTGAAAGACGTCGAATTTCACATTGAAATATCTGTTGGCAATTTTGCTTCCGGCAATGTTGATCCTCTGGTAGTTCTCCATCCTCTGGAAGTTAAAGAAGGTGGCATAGCTGTTTTAAGTCAGGAACAGATTGATATGTCAAAGCTCTTTAGCCTGTGGCAAGGTAAAGGTAAGAGCGAGTTTGCTAGGAAGATGAAAATTGTGCTACTTTCCCCACCCTCGAACGGATGGCTGGAGACAGACGATGAAAATTCCAATACTACTAGTAAACTCACGTTCAATAGGGAAGATATACGGAAAAAACGCGTGCGATACCATCATGATGATTCTGATACGTTCAATGATAGCTTTAGCATAGGATTTTTCCTTTTAGATGACAAAGGATATCCAGATATATTACTGTTTAATGGAACGATAAACGTGATAGTTTATCCGATAAACGACAACCCTTTTGTTCTCTTAACACGAACAGCTGTTTTAGAAGTTGTTCAGGGACAGTCCCTCACACTAGGACCTCATGTTTTAAATGTTTCTGACGCAGATTCTGTCCCGAGAGATATTGTGTACGAGACAATTAAATCCCCTGCGAGTGGTGCGTTGGTGATGAGGAACGTCTCCATCCAAAACTTTACTCAGGAGGACATCGACAACTACTTAATAAAGTACGTTCACGATGGGACCAAAGATAACAGAATATCATTTTCATTCAAGGTCAGTGACGGTAAGCACAAGCCGGATTACGCCGTTCTGAATATAGTCATAGTTCCTATGAAATTGCATTTGGTGAATATAAGTGCCATTGAAGTTCAACAAGCTCGCACAACAGTCTTCCTCAGCCGCAGAAATCTGGGTGCTGAAACAAATGCTTACAACGAAGATATCTGGTACAACATAACATCGTTGCCCCTGCACGGACACATATTCGTAAACGATAGTGAGATCCGCCTCTTCCGACAAAATGACATTAACAGGCAGTCCGTTTCATACATCCAGACTGACCTCACTGCGTCTGAAGACTATTTTGTAGTTAACATTCACAGTGGATCAAGTGTCATAAAAAACCAGGTAGTTAACATAACTGTCGTTCCTCATGTGATCCAAAAGCCCTTAATTGTGAAAACTTCAGGTTTGACTTACATAACGTTAGATGTCTTGAATGCTACGAATCTGGCATTGATAACTAAAAGCAATCCAAACTATTTGGTCTTCAAATTTCCAAGATACGGTGTTTTAAGGAAAACGAGTTACAAATCACGTGCGAAAAGAAGCTCATACAAAAGTCTCGAATTTACTCACGAAGACGTTGTAAAGGGCAGGGTTGTGTATGAGGGTAAGGATATGGAACTGAAAGGAATTGTAGTTGACAGCTTTGAATACGTGTTAACAGCTTCAGAGGTTCAACCTGCAAAAGGTAAATTTATATTTACAGTCCAGTCTTCTGACTATTCCTATTCCACTCTAGAATCCATTAAAGATTTCTCTACGCCTTCTATCAAACCCCCACCACCGCCTCTTATAGCAGAGATAGGCGGAACTATGACCACTACAGAACCCGATAGCGCCAGTGCATATCCTCCAAGCATTAGCAACGACCACTTGATGATTGCTGGAATAGTTCTTGGCATAGTTGTAGTGAGTCTGTTAATAATAATAGTAATTAAGTGTCGATCTATCCGAGACAGTTCGAACAAAAGCAGGCAACAGTGTTTCGGACACCATCACAGCAAGTCGAAAGCAGTCGCAGGGTCTCACACGGCACAATCGGATCTTGAACTGTCCGATCCAGCGCCCTCCAACAACAGTTTGTCCCTCTCAGATGATATTCCTCCTCCACCCCCACCCCCAACATCGCCTTCCAGCAGTAACAACCATTTAGGCTGCATGGGTGGTAGCGGAACATCGAAAAATAGAACTCTGAAGAAGAAGACCAAGTGCATGGACTCTGAACCCTCTTTGCCACCGCCTCCATATATCTTAGAGAACGGAGAGTGGACGGAAATTAATGTGCCATTGCCCACTTGCAAAGTGACCCCGTTATCACACGGGGATCACGACGAAATCAACGAGACGACATTAAAGGGGCCCTACTTGTTGAGAGACCCTAGTGAATGCGAGGACTGGAGTAACTACGAAGGGTCCGAACTGAGATTTGGTCCTCCATGTAACCCTGTTTTAAGGAAGAACCAGTATTGGGTATGACGCACAAGCAAATTAGAGACCCAGTTATAAAAATTGTTTTTAAGAGATTAGAGTTTTATATATTTCTGATATAAAATACTGTGCTGATATCTCGGTACTGTGCAGTGACCTGTCCAGTGCAGTTCCATTCACAAGGTATATATTGTTGTGGAGCACATTTTCTAGTTATGATTACGATGAAATGTCATTAATGAAGTTCATAATCATCTCATATCTCCATTGACAGACTGAATATCAAATTTAATCATTCTGTATGTGTCAGACATTTCTCTAATATCGCAACATTTATTTTGTTTAGTGAAATTTTAGTGAATTTACCTCTACATCTATGGCTAAAGCATTAAGAGAAATTCATGTTTAGTAATCTGCATTATTCTTAAAAAGTAGGTGTAGGGAAAAAATGTATATTAAGATAAAAATTATTTTCACCAAAGCAGACCATCTTGAATTTTAAGATTTCTACACGCGTCTATATAAACTCTTTTGTTTCTAAAAATATTTGTTAAAGAGAGTTGTTGAAACTTGTTGATCTTAATATAAAAAATCATTTTTATTATAATCAAATTATTATAAAAGTTTTAGCTATTGTTCTAAAAATTTTATCATTTTCAGAGTGTTTAATGAATTGATGCATATGATATATTTATACCAATAAACACACAGCTTACAATACATCTTAAGCTTAAGTATCCCAAGTGTAAAAAAAACTGTAAAACTGTAGATACGGAACTCTAACTTTCCCTAATTAGATCAGAGTTCAAACTCGAGAGTACTTTTTCATTCTATAAGGTGTTTGTTCATGAATTTTTAATACACGACAGAAATAAAACTCAGTCATCGCTTTGCTCTGAATCCAAACATCCCTTTCCCTACCAAAGAATCCTTTACACTCTAGAGTAGATTTTTACTTATCTCGTGACAGTAATCATTAGGCATAAAGAAGTGTTGTGCTGTTCCCACATTTTGTAGTCACAGTTCTCTTGCAAATTACTAATTCACCTATTCATGACGATATCCTCTTTCGTCTTTTATCATCAAAACTCTTCACTCAACTGGTTATATCTGACCTGCTTGCATTTTCAAGAAATTAATCTCAGGATGCTACGAGGTATTATACCTCTCGTTTGAATTCTGGTCCAAAAAAGAAGTTTTTAGCATTTTCATATAAACGTTGCTTTCTTTTCCGTCGATTATATAAAACCTCGTAAGGCTCGACTAACCGACTCACACGGCGTCGTCCGTGTGAGTCGGTTAGTTCAACTCTATGTACTGCTTGATCGCAACTGCGGTGCCGCAACGACACCGGATCGCTCGTGTGCACCAAGCCATATTATGCTGTTTTTTAGGGCATTCGTTCACAGGAGGAATTCCAACAGAAGTCATTTCGACCATGTGTCATGTTGCTGTGTGTGAAACAAAAACAAACTTTTATTTGCAGTCATTTCGAGCTGCAAAAAATGACCACAGCGCTGCAAACCAGCACAAGCTTTGGGATAACTTATTTAAACTCATTAATGTTATCTATCACGAAACTGTAGCATCCTCGACAATATTGTTGTCGTCACATATATATATGGAAGGATCCCACTCAAATAATCCCTTCACATAATTTGAGTACGTAAACTAACTTTACATTGACGTTGTCTTTTAATAGCTGTCTTTTTTTCCCTTTAATGCATAAAAAACTACAGTGTACACTGATATTGTAATAGAAAATAAAACATTTTCCGTTTTACTTCCGTTGAAATCAGATTCTCAGTCGCCATAAACTGGTAAAAAATATTCAGAAGAATTCAGAAATTGGGTTCCGTTTATTTAAATAGAATAATTAACTTGAAAAAAAAACCTCTTTAATCTTCTGGACTACATTATTACGGGTAAGAAACGTTTTAAAAATTTCTAACATACAAATTCAACATATAAATAGTAAACATATAAATTCTATAACAATATTAGCATATGGGCTAGTGAATACCTTTTCCGTTATTTTTTAAACTTTCTAGACACTACATTATTTGTATCTTTGTAGTAAATCAATAGCTTCTCTGTAGCTGCCTTTGAAATAAGCACAGCGTTATTTACGAGATTTCATCATCGAACTCTGCATTTTTTTACTGTGCGCAAGCCCCCCAAAAAATCAAGGCTCTATAATTTACAATTTTGATCTAGCAGACAGCCAACACTTCTAAAACTTTATTTATCAAAACCACGTGAGAAATATCTTTGAAATCCTTCTCCATTAGCTCTTAGCATATGAGAACTTTATATATATTCATTACAACTTGATGTTTTTCAAATCATTCAATTTTGGAGCACCTAAACATCACCTAAATAGTCTTTAACCTTCATCACTTTTAAAGATTAACATCACTAATTCTTTTCTATGCATTTTAAAATCATCACAGAAAGTGGAGATTCTTTCGTAGGGAAAGTGTTTAAATTTTACGACACTTAAAGCTTTAGCCTTCGTAAAGGATTTTGTATGTGCTGTTTGTATCAACAAACGGTAAATCCGTCTTTTTTAACATATATAAAAAAAACAAGTCTTCCAAATGTACCTTGTAACAAATATATCAAGTCGAAAGAAACAATAATAGTATTCACAAACAACTAGTACCGTGAACTAACTACATTACGCCTACTGCATTTACGTCACTTAATCATCAAAATAAATAGCATCATCTGCTGTTAATGTATTATACAAATAATACTTTATGTATCCTCGTTCACATGCATCATGCTTTGTTCGAAATAATGTCTTATAGAGAGCTTTCAATTTATATGATGAGTAGATAAGGTCGTATCATTACTCCCATTTCGACGTTTAACTGAGATAAATTTAACTGTACGTACGCAAAACTTTATTGTGTATGAAAGATAGCAGAGCACTGAGTTTTAAATGATACAAATTAAATCAATTCAGTTGAAGTTAACTGGGAATTTATATAATCGTAATTACATGTTGTCCATAAAAAAAGGGGGTTTTATGTTTGTTCAGAACGCTTACTGAGAAATGAATGGATGTAAACGATCAATCCTAAAAAAATATCTGATATAAATATAAAGGTTCTGGATCCTTATTTAAGATAAATATATATATAAATATATTTATTTTCAACCTGTGTCTATATTAAAATGTGAAAATCTTCTATTTTTGGAATCTAAAGACTATGTTTTAACAGACTGTCTCCTATAACCGCTTAATCAATTACAATGCAAAAAAAATAATGAAAAGCATAAAACATTCATAAACCTTCATTTAAAAACCTTCTGAAATATTAATTTTTTTCTGGAGAGATGTATAGATCCTTTCAAAATTTACCAAGAATTCGAATACCATAAAAATTGCTCAATGCAACTATTATAATGCTTGAAAAATATTTCAAAGGTCATACATGAAGGATTTTGTCGCGTCGTGCTATGAATTTCTAATTTTGGAACATACAGATGAACTTTTTGTTATGTAGTCATCAAAATAAATGGGATTTTGTCCAGTTGCATCAGCCTATATTTCGTACAGAAACTAAATCAATTTGTTTAAAAATGTGTCTTTATCAGTTCACTTAGGACCATTTATGGCAGTCAGATACTCCAGTCTAATCGTTCGATTTAAATTTCTAAGTTTGGATTAAAAATACTTGCTCCTTCGACAAACTCATTTTATTTGTTTGTTTGTTTTCCACTAGTAAAACTTTCGAAGAAGAAACACAAGGATAAAAAATAATCGAAACCAATTTTGTTCTATTAAAATGCCAGGGAAATCGGATCCGACATATTTATGGGGTTTACGAACTGTTTCATTTTAAAAAGGTACTTGCGAGGAACAATAAAAAAATAAAGTAGAGCACTTTTCTAGTGTTTATTCGATGGCTTCATGCTCTGTTTGATAGTTTTACTGGCCTACGTTCTGTATGACTTCCCTGTTCTGTAAAAGTCTTATAGTTTTAAGATTTATTTTATAATTTAATGAAATATAAATTTACATTTGCGATATTATTCACAAAAAAATATTCCCTACTCTGAAACGCTTCTCGTACAAAGCTGGCTTTCTCTTTTATAACAAAAGATATAAACGTATAAAGTATGTATTTTAAAAACATCATAATCGAGATATTTCCAACAGATTCTAAGGTGCTCTGCATACAACTTAAAGTTTTTCGGATATTATAATACAATCTTTAACGAATTTTCTTAATTTTTCTCTCCACTTTTAATATTTCGACACTCAAATATATAACTACGGTTGTCGTTTTTAAAATTTCTCGTTAAAACAGTAATTACGATAACTTTGAGGAAGTTAATTAGAACCTATGGTAAAAATGGGTGATAAACATTTTTCAGTTAACGGGGCGCCACTTGGCACGAAATCTAACTAAAGATAGAACGGGTTTGGGATTTAATAAAAGAATGAATATTTTATGAAATCCAAACTAAATACAAAAAAAAAACAGACAGATACAGGAATTCACAAATAAGAAAAATACAAAACAGATTTTACCACATTAATTTCAGATAACACATTGGACATACAGCCGCCGATTTTGTTTAACACTGCCGAAAACATTTGCGTCTTCTCATGTCGTCCAGTGGTTCCCAACCCGTAGAAGTCTGCGGACCACTAAGACAGAAACTAAACCATGTGTGGACCCCCCTCCGACTTGAAGGGGGGATTTTCCGGGGGGATATGGGGGAATAGAATATTCCTCAGGCAAAAGGGATACAGGATAAACGTATTCACATTCTAAAGTATCATATTCTACTAATAAAATAATTATGTTAAACTTGTAAGAAATTTTAATTCAACACCTGATAGTCATCGGATGTATTTTGCCCATCTAGTTCAGTGAACATTGCTTTCAAAATCCCCATTTATTTTGCAACTTTTTTATATATAGTGCCGGACAACTCCCGAGGCTCTCGCGGACCAACGGTTGGGGACCACTGATGTAGTCGATGCCACATGAATTCAATTAGGTATGCTACGTATTTGTTCGCGAGCAGTACCGCGATAACGTTTATTTCAAGATTTTGCATAGCTGTTTCCCCATAGGACCATAGGAACATGTGATTAACTGTATTACCTAGGCCATCGCCTTCTAACACAGATATTTCATGAGATTGACAACGGAGAACGAAAGTTCCACCGAAATTACAAAAGGAATGTTCATTTTTTAATATCTTCGGAAGCGTAAATAGCAACACAAAAGTAAAGCAGAGAGATTTTTGGCCAGATCTTTGGAGGATGAAAGGACGAGTTTTCATTGGACGTCTCCAGGATCTTCGTGATGCTTCTCTGGTGGAGGAGGAGTCAATAGCTGTCTGAAAGCTGGTTTTCAATTGGCAGGTAGAGGGAGGAGGAAGAATAGTGATTGGATAGAGAGATAAGGTTCAGAATCCATGAGTTCTAAAACTAGGAAATCGAGCAAATCAAAAAGGATTTACTCAGAGACAAATAATAAGTGCTAGAAGGAAGTTTAAGAATAGTAAAATAGATTCTTATTTTATTTTATAAAATTTTTATTTATTTATTTATTTATTTTTTTTTTTTTACCTTGGCAAAGCCAAGTATTGGCTGTTTCCCAGCTTATTCCCAATAACGTCATTGTATAGACTCGTGATATTACTCGTGACGTAAAATAAACATGTCACCACATTTGGTGATATGACTCAAATTACGACTGGCGCCTTGTTAACTGAAAAATACCCATTTTTCTATAATTGGAAACATGTACATTTTGTTTAATTAACTATAAGACAGTCGAAAAATAACTAAGTTCGTTTCACACCAATTTCATCAAAATTAATATTCTACAGGATTAAGAATAGTTGTTGTCGAATGGTAGTTTATTTAAGAAAAAAAATATTAAATTCTGTTTATTCCTGTCTTTTAGGCTACAGAGTTAGATAATTTTATTTGTATTATTTATTCTAATAAGGTAAATTCCTTTTCCTCTTCAAAGTATCAAATATTTATGCATTTCAACTTTGCTCTGTCATAACATTTTTTATCTTCAATGAAATATTGAATGAAATATTTCTCCGAAACGGAAAAAAATCATCGTTTCAAGGAATTTTTCATGTGAATGAAATATTTCATTTATTTTTTTATTTTAGAACTGGAAGGGAAAGAAATAATTGAATCGTATTTCTGACTGATTTTTCAAATAAACATTATAGGCTTATTAGTTGAGAGAGTAACCCATTTATACCTTATTTAATGAATTTCATCTGAAATATTTCATTTATTTTCAATACTTTTTAAGCTGTCCAGAAACAAAGGAAACGTTTATTCTTTTAAACTTTACAGTTTAAAAAAATGGACTTCTAAATACATACTTTGGTTTGTCAGTGAACATTCCTTTCAAATTATTTACTTATAATTATGCTTAGAACTGCAGTTTCATAAAAAAATTACTTAATTAGTGCTAGCAGAACAATTTCAGTTTTTTAATAGCCATTAAATTAAATGTGATTTTATATTTTTACATTTCTACTGCGTAAATTAAGAATCAACGAAAGAGTAATAAAAATGCTTCAAAGTGTCCAAAGTTTGAAAAAGTAAGAATTAAATGCTGCGTTTGAACTTTAAACGCAGAATTTAATTCTACGAAGAACAATAAAATCAATTTCTCTAGTCAAAATATCTGAATGTTGATATCTTTATTGCACAAATACAAATGACATTGATATTCCTTCAATTATTTTATTTCTATGTTCATTTGGATTCCACGAGCATGTATTTTATGAGAACAAATAAATGTGCCCTACCTTATGCTCTCTCCAAAGTTAAGGTTTTTTCTGTCTAATCTAATTTTCATAATTGATAATACTAGATTATTGCATTAATGGAATCACTGCTATGGGAAGAGTTGAGTGCTTTTAGGAGGTTTGTGGGAGAATTCAGAATCTGAGCGATGAATCTCTTAAGCTGAAAATTTCCCACAATATGGGACCCCTATGCCTTACGTGACGTCATGCCTGCATAAAAAATGGAATCTGCCATTAAGATTAATCGCTATTTGAAACCTAAATGCAAGTTATATATTTTAATATCCGTTTGATCCAGGTTTTTAAGTGGTGTATCACATTCAATTGACAAAAACAAAAACAAAAACAAAAGATAGAAAGAGAGAAAAAAAAAATGTTGGTTAAATTAGTATTTAAGGAATCCGCTGTACACATAAATATCAAGTTGCATTCTCACCACGTACTTGATTCATTCAGGCAATATTGGTATTTTTTTATATAGCAAGGATAATTGACGTCACGGAGGGAAAAATTATTGGCAGACTTTACCGTTCAGGAAATAATTTCTTGCTCGCTTACTGGAGCATTTAAGATTAAAGTCATGTTTTTTTCTTTTTAATTTCCTTTTCTCAATATCTTATTACTTAATCAACCATTCTATCCCAATATAGGACAAGAAATTTCTAAGAATAGGGACTTTTTTTTTTCTTAAAAAGGCTTCTTCAACTTTATGCAATATTAATCTGTACAGTTACTTCAGACTTTTCAAAATAATCCTCAAAAACCAGAAAGTCTTGTAAAAGAAAAAAAATAAAATTTAATTTATCCTTTATAAAATTTAACTGCTATAGGATAAAAATTAAAAGTGTTGTTATAATTTTTACCCTTTCTTTACGCTTACAACCTCAGGAGGAAGGAACGTTATGTAAATAACGTCATGCAGCTACCATCTGTTTAACAGTACTACGAGAGTCTTCAAATATTTTCAAATATATAATTGTTGGTGGCAGCCTTCTCGTAAAGCAAATAAAACTTGTGACGTCGCAAATTGCTTACGTCAATCGGTGCGTCCTCGCGCTTAAGATTACTAAACAAAGATAATAAATCTGGTGAGAAAGGAACTGAATAAAAGGCGCAAGAACATTCTCGGTGCTACATAGTTGCTATTTCAACTTTCCAAGGAAATTTATACAGCAAATGCATTAAAATAAATAAGGTAAATAATTTTGAAGCTATTTCAACAATTTAAGGTAATTAAATATAAAATTATGAAGAACATGATTTGGCATGGTGGTTTCCCACCAAGCCATTTTTTGTGCCAAAGATTTGGCGCGTTTCTGGGTTTGCTGGAGTTGCACTGTTGTTTTTCACCACAAGACTCTTCAGTCTGTAATGCCACATTAGAGCCATATCGCCACAGGTTGGGGACCGTATCGTGATCTTCATATTAACTTATTTAATTTTCCTTTAAATCCAACATCAACGTAACAACAAAAATTTGGGTTTATTCTTTGAATTACTTAACATTGTAAACCTGTGCAGTTTTGGTACCCTCGGAACAAGCGTCATTCAAACAACATAGTTACACTTTTTCTATACGTTATATGGATTGATTTTATAACTGTAGCATTTAATTTATTATGTTTTCGCTCTGCGTAAGAGAATTTCAAATTTATGTAGTAGTAGAGGCATCGCAAAGAGTAAGCAATTCTCTGAACAGACTTCCTCTCCAAGAATTATCGAACTTTCTAGAATGGAGAGCGAACCCGATTTAATCATCGTTTTTACTGAAGAAAGTGATAAGATTTTAGGAAATTTGATTTGTTCTTAAAAAATAGTTTCGTATAAACACAAAGTGGTTAAGATTTTTAGGTTAAAATTTTCTTTTTGGTTTCAAATTTACTGTAATAACCATATAGATAACTCTTTGAAATTTAAAAAAACACTGGCTTAAATTTTATTTGCTGGTTATTTCTATATAAACAGCGCAGGAAGTTCTTATTTTGTCATTATTTTTCAGTTTGTGTGATCACAAAACACATTTGAGTAAAACTTATTTTTTCATAAAAATGGATATCAAATAATTCGATATAAAATAGTTTTTTAAATTGTTAAAATTAATTTTTCTACTTAGAAAGTTTTTTTTAAAAAATGGAAAGTATTCCAACTAATTTTTGATATAAAAAATAAAATGTATAAAGTTCGAAGTGTAATTTTGCTGTTCATATCCTTTTTAAAATGTCAGTTCTAGTAAACTGAATATATTTTCGAGACAAAATGCATTGATGATAATAAAAAGAAGAGCTTTCATTTAGATGGCAATAAATTCAATTAACTCCCTAAGTGTTAATTCCGTTCTGCCGAGATTTATTTTTATTAATTCCAACATTTCTCGAACTTTAATCGTTTACGTCGTGGAAATCAAGTGTGACATTTCGAAATTTTTAAGATCTTGTTGGCATGTTATTTTTGATTCATAAGTATTAGATTTAAATTTGGGCGTGTAGATCATATACTAAAAAATAAATGTAATATTTCGGGAAAAATTCCTTTGCATATCTTTTACAAAGAAGTCGTTTTGCCCGAAGCTACGAAACATATGAAGTCAATTGAATAGAATTTTCTTTAAAAAAAAATCTTTTGATATTGATTACTTTGCGCTTTAGTGCACTATCATGGTTAATTTTAAAACTACTTCAAATTTCATTACATGCATTTATATTTTGAAAAGAAAAGGCAAAACCTTTGTGCTCGAGGAATAAACAGGAAATCCAACGTAAATGAAGCACAAATAGCAGTAAGGTGCAATTTTGCATACGGCCGTTTCGAAGCTGCAAAGGAGTTTCTTCATCAGTGCAAAGAACTTAGTGGCAGCTCAAAAAGCCGAAAACTAAACGGCCGTATGCAAAATTGCACCTTACTGCTATCTGTGCTTTATTTACGTTGGATTTCCTGTTTACATGCATTTACAGTGATATCACATGTAAAATAAGAGTTTCGGTAAGTATTAGGTTATTGTTCAAGCGTGTAAAGGATATTTAGAAGTTGTCAGCAAATTAAATTTAGTTTAATCTTTTATATAAGATAAATTCTGAAAGAGCTCATAATCATAATGCCTGGGACTGTAACATTTCTTCCTTATTGTTTGTATGTTGAGAATTATCGGTAGAGTTGTTTTCATAAAGTTTACTTTGATCTTTAATTTATTGGTTGTTAGTAAATATTTCCTGTATACAGAGGGGAAGTCTCCTAGAGAGTTGGGTTCCAGTGCTAACAGAGCACCACTAAAGAGATAACGAATTTAAAGGAGAGGGTAAAACATGAGGAAGTTGTTGAAAAAATATATTTTCCTTTTTTAGAATGTGCATCATAGCATAAAAGCGGACTTTACTACATTTTACAGGAGTATTACGGTTAGATGATTATTTTGCAAAAAAAAAAACTAACGAATCGTTGCATTTAAATTTGTACTTAGTCCAAAATTTTAGTTAGATTTCATAAAATATTGTATTTCAGTATGATATAAATTAAATATAAATGACGTTTTGGTTAAGAAAAAGCATAACTGACCATACACTTGCTGTAGATTCAAATATTTGCGTATTCCAATTTACATGTCTATTACACAAGCGACCCATTGAACATATCTTCAATTATAATAAAATATAAAAGATTTTATTACTCTGAATTAAAATCATATAAAATAAATTTAGCTCATTTGGTAAGTGATGCATGTCTCGTATTTGAGGCAAAGCAGCTTATACGTATAACATAAGGTTGATAACTTTTCGTTGTGGTATCAATGAGGGATGATTAAGTTTTAAAAATATGAAACATGGGGGAAATAATTAGCAGTGTGTATTCTAAGGCTGGACAGAATCCCATTTATAGTTTGTTATATTTATGCTATTCTTTCAACATAAAATCTAATACTATAGGAGACAGTTCTACATATTTCATGAATCTGAAATTGAGTATAACTAAATTGATATCAAAATCCTTGCCAATGTTTCTTTTTGTTTGGTTGCAATTTGAAAGCATTACAGAAGGTCTTATTGTGTGATTTTAAGAATGGGACATACTGCTTTCTAGAATACTAGATAATTTCAAGGCCTTATTCACCGTCAGTATATTTTTTCAATATGTAGCTACATACTTTATCGTTTTGATAGCTATAGCAGTTTAGAGTAATGATATTTCTTGTATAGAAAGGCCAGGTGTATATCTTGAGTTAACTATGTTCTGTGAAACAGCCAATCATGTTACAGCTTACATATTGCATTTCTTGTAGCTTTCGAGTTATGTACCAAACTAACATGTCTGACTTAATGAAGTTGTACTTAAGTGTGTGATAATGTAAACTCTGATATATGTATAAATGGATGTGAAGTAGATGATACTTTTACGTGAGTTTGGATTCTTCATGTTTTCTGTAGTTTTTGTATTTTTATATGCTTGTTTCCAGAATAAAAGTGTTTGTAAACAATAAGATTTGTAATCTGAATTAAGTTGTATCTGATCTAGAAAGAGTTATTTTGCATGTCAGCATTTTAAACACAACATTAATGACTCTGAAATTTGCCCCCCGTTACAGTTACCCCCTTCCAACAACAACCAGTCGTTTTATGACTGGATCACGCAAAATTCTAACAATCCAAATCTGTTGTATACAGCAATTATCTTGTGACGCTGTACCAAAAGTTTTCATACACATTGTATAACTTTTGCTATAGAAACGCGCTGGACTAAAACTGAACAGGGTAATTTCCCCATACTTTGGCATGTTTGAAGGATTGTATTTAGCTTTCGTTAGTGGAATCAACACTTGAAAAAGAAAACTTTAGTTCAGGGCACGTAAAAGAATCCATCGGACATGCATTTATTTTTATAATGGTCTTTGAAAATTCCCGACTGGGCATGTGCAAAAAAGGAAATGTGCCTATGTTACGAAATTTAATGAGTTACATAGATACTCTTTTTATCATTTTCGGTTGTAGATCTGGACTAGTATCAATTTTACAAAAAAATATTTTTAAAGCAATGCTGAAAATGAAATATTTAACGCTTACTTTTCAGGCATAAACATGAATTGGTGACCATTTTTTTTATTATTAATGGCTTGAAAATAAATTACAGCCCTTTTCTTGCGGTATGTTATGGTATAATGAATTGAAATCAATAATTATGTGATTTGATAACTTGTTAATAAATCTGTATTTCAAAATTGAATTTTGAGTTCCTTTATTGTACTTAATGTTGTGGTTATATGCTGATTCGTATGCACTTGATTGTTTTAACATTGATAGTTCATGGTATCAATAAATGTAATGAATAAACTCAGAAGAGCACTGTTTAGTTCATTGTATGTACGTTAGATTTAATTTGTACTATATTATGAAGACATTTAAGCACTGCCAAGTGCTTCAAGGTAATACCCGAACAGAATCTGATTTTTACATTTTTCGTGATATTGCATCAACATTTTACTAGATAAGGATGTTTTTAAAGAAATGAATTATATTTGTTATTGTATTAAAAATACGCAGTTAAGGAATCTTAACCGTCAGTTAAGGTACGAATTTCCAGTTTATGAACGTTAAGTGTAAGAAATTAACTTTATGAAATTGTTATCTTTGCCTAGCACTGAAGCACATCATTTGTTTCGGATCATGTTGAGAGTTTAATGAGATTACGCATATATATTTACCATTAATTCTACACTTCAAAATACAATTTTCTGTAGAATCTTCATATTCGTCCAGTACAATCATATTTTGCTAACGTGATAAGTAAACATGATGAACAGTCATTTAGTTTCGTAGAAATGTCCAAAAATTAATGTATTTAAATTTGTTTATTTAGCATTACAGAAATGAGAATTTAACGAAATGATAACTTCTGTTTCTGAAAAGGATTTCTAGAGCATAACCCTTGCATTTTGCAGTACTGCTGTAATATTTTTTCCCCCATAAATTCTTTTAAATTCCTAATGAGACTTTATAATCCCTACTCACCGCTGGGATTGCACTTTTCCCGAGTTTATATTCAGTTCTATAAAGGGAATACTTATTTAGATATTTAATAAAGGAAACTTATTTACATTTCCACGTTAATGAATGAAATGTTCTGGACTTTTTTGGACTATTTGTCGAATGTGTAAACAGACTCCTTAATCGCAAAAGTCATATTTGCATAACAATATCATATTTGCTTATCAGTCTCTTGGTATTAAAATTCTTCAATCGGGTTTCTAATATCTGGAAAGATTTAAGTAAACTGTAACTAAAAACGTTAATCATTTACAAATTTATAAACATGTTTGTTTTGGAAAAACAAAACATTCTGGACAAAACAAACATGTTAATTAATCCGCCTGAGAAAACATTTATTCGGAGCTTTAAAAGAATGTTAAAAGGTAATTGTTATAATAAGTTTTAAACCATTTTAAAACATAATTAAATTTCCCTAATAGTAATGGTCGCTGTTAATTAGTAGATATTCATCTAGTGAGATGAAAGTATTGTTGATACATCTATAAAAAGCATTGCTATTTGGATTGCAGGAAAAAAACAATGTACGTATTTTCACTTCACCCTCGTCTTGCTGTATCAATATATTGATTTTTCTGCTAATAAACAGCGATAAATTTATTAGTGTCGTGAGAACTCAGGTTGTGCTTAAAAATACTGCATAATCAGAATGCTGTTGAGGACAATTTGGTGAAGATGTAATGGCCTATCATATGTGTATTTCTAATTGAATGAAGTGCAAGATGTAGATGTGAGCATACCATGACCATTCTGTTGAGATATGAGAAATTATAAAATAATACTTCATTCAAGACATTGGCGGAGATGAAAAAGAAAACGAGCGAAAGAATAACGTTTCTAACACAAGTTCAGCTCAGTATTGATTCCTAGTAGTTCTTTCAATGAAAATATCAAATAGTCTGTACAAATATTTTTCACTTACATTTCGCGATCAGGATTCGTTCTAAATTTCGTTCATTACTTACGTGAATATGATGATTCTACCGCTTAAACGGACGATGGAGCTTAAAGAAATTATGCATTTCGAAATACCGTTTCAAAACGAACTTGAACGTTATATGCGAGATGTCATGTTTTATCATACTTAAATCAAGTTTTTGCCGTTAAACTATTGAAAATTTTATGAATGAAATAGGATTGTTTAAATATGCTTACAAGATATGATTTTTGTATTTAAAACTATATAGTATCATCATGAACACAAAATATATGTATGCTGAAAAATGTTTTATAGCAATGCTTACACACTTTCTTAACTGTGAAAATACAACAATTTAAAAAGCGTTTTAATTAGTATGATCAGTTTGTCAGTAGCTGAATTTAACTGCTATCGAATTGTAACGTTATAAAATTTGCATATTTGTAAAATTCAACTGCTCAACTTGTTTCTTCTTTCTGAGTTGAAACACCAAGTCATTACAAAAGTTTAAAACTATTCTGATGTTTATCGTACTAATTTATTTAATTTGAGGAAAAAAACTGCAGTAATTGCTGATTTAAAAGTTTAACAACTATGGTTACAGTCACATTGGTTCAAATCGATTCAGATACAGTGTGGTTTTATGATGGGGTTTTTTCTGTGTGTGCGTGAGACAGAGAGTGTGTGTGTACTGAAATGAATTGTACATTTTTGATTTAGAACATTTAATTAGAATGTTGTAAAGGCAATTATAGTAAATTCTCTCAAATGAGCTAAATGGAAATTGATTGTTTAAATCTGTGTACTTTAGAAATATATTTTGTGCCTTCAAAATTTTCAAAATAAGAAAATGTGTTCTCAATTCACATTAAAGACGTGACCTTTGTTTATGTAACTCAGAATACTGAAAGAATTTCGAGTGGTTTTTATATGACTTGCTGTAGATTCAGTGTATAATTTATTCATTTTTTCTTTACATTTGTTTGAGACTGAAATGTATATGTTTGTCTTTCACGCGTTTTTAAATGAATATTCATTTATTTAGTAATAAATATGTTTCTATACATTGTGTGTTTCTATCGTGTATATCAGTGTTGTGTGCTTAAAATTTCTTTTTCGGTAGTCCAATACAAGTCAAAATCTCCAATGCAAGTACATGCCAAGAATACAACAGAAGTGATTATCGTGCATAGATTCACAGAAGTGGTTATTTCTTTAAAGCACAGTACATTGAGGTGGGGGATAGGACTGTCTGACATGAATGTTATAACTTAAGTTCTTTCACATGTTAAAGAGAAAGTTGAAACTAATAAACCCAGGAATGGTTTCTAAATAGGAGATTTTGTACATTGTTGTATGTTATAAAATTTGCAAGAGGGGTGGGGACTAAATCACGAGCGTAGAATTTTACAAATTTAACCAGCTGTGCAATGTGGAGGTGAGGATTAGACCCCCCCAGCTGAAATGCAGATATGTACTGAAATTCTCTTTTCTACCTACCATCAAAGTAATTTAACATCCACAAATGCTGCTTAATTTTGTCACTGAATATCGTTTAATACTGCAACACAAACTATTTACAAATTGTTTTGTAAAAATGATAGATATTTAATGTAAAGCATGGTGTAACGGTTTTAACTGCTTTGCGTGGGGGTTCTTTTATACGAGGAACAGAGACGACACAAAAGACTTCTAGAATTTTGTCCCAATTTTTTATTACATTGTTTTAAGGGACACAGCACATATAGCACATAAAATATGATTAATGCAGGATCATTTGGCATACAGAGCCATATTTGTCAGATAAACCCTGTTGGCGTATGTGTTCTCGTCTATCGTTCAACTCCCACTCTGCAAAATAACGCTCCCCTCCGAAGTAGGGTTGCCACACGCCAACCTTGACACGGGTTACCAGGCGTGGCGCGCCTTACACATGGTTTCAAAAATGCTAAAAAAGGAATATTCTTATCGCATAGTTAGATTGTAAGGATTTTCTACTGGTCCTTGGGAGTACCCTAACCTCCCCTGCTGAAAAATATTTTAAAGCACCTTCATAGATTTTTAAAACCTTTTTTTTAGGTAGATTTCATCTAAAGTTATGAGAATAAGTCTAATTCTTTGCTAATCAAACTTTTCTATTGAAGTCTTTACCACTTGTAGAAGTCACTGGTAAACTAAGGAATGTCTCACACATAAGATTTATTATTTTATATCACGCCTTCTGATTTTCGCTTTCTGATTCGCATCTCTTTCAGTCTTTTGATCCAGCAACGGTTTCTCTCATTTCTTGATTTAGTTGAGTTCCCTTCTTTTCTGCTTGATAAAATTCTTTCCATGTGTTGTTCTGCGAAAACTATACCCCTGCCAATTCTAACCTCGACTGTTGTGCATGTCTTTAGCCTTAAATTTTGTTTTCCTTTTCTATTCTTCTACACAATTTAAAGGCAAATCTCTTTTAATAATATTCGTGTTCATTCACTTTTCCCTCCATCAAGAATCGTTAAATGGAGGAACTAATATTTTATTTTTGATGATATAAAGAATAAATAAATATTTAGCTTAAAATTGTATATTGAAATAAGATATGGTCTGATTTTTTTTTAAAATTAATTTGACATTAAACAGATTTGATACGTGTCAGTGATTTTCTAGCTTTTCTCTGAATATATAATCGTTTAGTTCTTCCTCTTTACTTGGGTAAAATCCACACTTGAATTCGCTTTCACATTTTACGGGAAACAAGATTATAAAATATCAGATTACATTGAAGTAAGTCATCGTAGATCTTTTGACTGTTCAAATATTGACGAATAGTTTAGTTTAGCCCTACTAAAGGAATAATATTGAAATGGCCCCCGAGCTTTGAGCCACATTGTTTAGTGGTAACGATGCGCCATAACAGTATTAGACTTAGATAGCCCCAAGGCAAGCTGAATAACACTAAAAAAGACCGTTTTCATGTTATACATTGAAAATATCCTGCTTTTAGATTTTTTTCCGAAAAATATGCCGGTTTATTTTAAAATAATGGTTGTATACTTGAAATGTAATATTTTACAGTTTTTGGAGTATATAGTCAGTGGATAGTCAACAAATACGGGTCTTTGAACATTCGTATAAACATGAAATTTACCAACCACATGAAATGAATTTAGACTGTGTTACGAAAACTGTTTCGTAATGTTAAGATATTCTAGTTTTAGAATTTTTACATTGGAGAAAGTATTAGTAACATCACATTTAAGGGGGAGGGAGAGGTACTAGGAAAGCACAGGTTGAGCACCCTAATTCAGAAAGGGAATTTTTTTAGAGCTGACAAGAGACGTCACAAATGGTAATCTCCACACCTAACGTTACTTGTTATTACATATATTATATGTCATTATTAATTCTTACTCTAGAATAAGAGTGAGAGAAAAAAAGAATGCACACTGACATGCTTCTGATATGCTATTCAGAAAGCAGGCATTCACAGATTGTCCATATGAGCGTCTCAAGGTGTGGTCTTAACTTAATTTTCTGCTGGGTTAGTAAACTTTATTTCATGCCCAAAATTATTTGAGTGTTGCGTGCATTACCTTCAGGCTGTAAGGAATCAGCATGACTGAATTTTGTGTTTCAACTTGTGTCCCGTTTCCAAAATCTTTTTATATGTATCAAGATTCCGAAACCTTTGTCACAGACGTCTGGGATGAGGGATAAGGAATATGTTGTATGTTCTGTCGCATTATACAGAATGCCACAGAGTGGAACAACACCCCAGAGTCTTTCACAAGCTCAGTTTATGAGACTAAGCTAAATAATTATTAATCATTGCACTGCTTTAGTGTTTACATATAGTGCCTATACATAATTATAGTTTTCTCCCCTCTCAAATATATTTCTTTTTAATTGCCAGCATTGGAACTTTATAAAAATCCTTCGGCAGTGTGTAAGCATATTGAAGAAAAAGCATAGGAGATTAAAGCAAACATAGTATAAAAACATACAAAGATATATAAAATACATATGAAAACATTCGATAATAATCAAAGAAAATTTAAAAAAATTATAAAAGCAACAGTTTTACAGTTCGTAAATTTCGTAACCAGTTTGTAAAGTCTGCTAGACTTTATTCCAACTCGTATATTACCTTGTCACTCTAGATCTTGTAGTTAAAGCAATCCATTTGCGTTAGAGAAACAAAGTTACGTTAGCCATAAGTACTGAAAAATTGCAATCTCTAATGCTTTCTTTTAGGGAAATTTGAGATGTCACATACGTTTTCATAGCATGATAACGTCTATTTAACACGTAGGTGCTCTTGCTATCTCTTTGACATATTTGAATGTTTGCCTTTTTCGAGTTTGCCGAAATTTCCAATAAAACAAGTAACGTAGCAATTTCCTGGCGACGTTTAACAGATGAGGGAAGAGAAGCAAATAAAGTACCGGTGATTGGCAACTATCACCGGTAGTCGGATAAAGGAATAAAAAGAATGAATTCAATCAAAGACACCTTGGGGTGTATTTAAAATGTCGAACCAATTTTTAATTTAGTATTTATTGTTTCGGTTTGAAATTAAGTTTTAAGAAAAAGTGTGTTAAAAAACCAGAATAAGTTACAGATATCCCTCGATCGCCACGTCTTAAAGAGAATTCACGAAGTTTGGCACGGATAACACGAATGAACTGTTGCCCAGGCATCAGTTATATATGCTAAGTACATAATTTTAAAATTGAATTATTCGAGACTTTTCTACCTTTTTGGATATTTGTATGCTCACTGTATGGAATAGAGTATTTACAGGTCTCAGGTTTAAACCCAAGATGTTTCAGTTATTTCTGAGTGCCTTATTTATAAATGAAATTAAATAAGGAATGATACTAGATTGAAATAGTAGGATAAATATTCTTGGACATAGAAGTTAATCATGAAAATAAAAGAAACAATTTCCGCAGTATTTGTCGTATAACCTTCCAAGAAAAACTGCAAATGTATTGTTCAGTATTTAATATTTCTTCGAACTGTCTCATTCTTCAATTCAATAGTATTTTGGCCTTTGTATACCGGATCGTGGACCTGCCCTAGGTTTTGAAATCCCCAAAGCCTGGCTGTGACAGTTTGCTTTTGAACACTCCAGCCCCAAAATGTGACACCCCGCCCTACAACAAATAGAAATAAATATTTTTTCTCATCCAGCATCACTCAAAATAATCCCTACCTCACCCTACTTTACCCATGAGAGACAGTCTCGAGCTGTAACTGTTTCCCAGAAGTAATGCATTGAGACATATTTTAAAACTTTAAACTTTTCAACTAACAAATTATTTCGACCACGAATAAAACAATGTGATCGCAACAAATCTGAGAAGCATGGCATCTTTGTCAACACATGGACATAAAGTTTTCGTGAGGTTCCAAATAGGGCTAAGAAAGCCCTATTGGAACCCTATTGGAAAAGCACTGAAGCTTTTCACGCATGGTCCAAGTAGAAACGAATTAAGTTTTTTTTTTAAAAAGGGAAAGTTAAGTTACAAAATTAATTAAAGAAGTTACAAAAATAAAAACATTAGAATTTAGTAAGTTATAGTTAACACACAAAAATTAAATTAGAAAGACTTGTCAAAATAAAATGTTCCAACATAAGATAAAATAAAAAGCAAAATATAAAGATTAAACTCTCAAAAGTCGGAAGACTAGCCACAGAGGACCGCGAGCAGCAAAGATGTTAAACGCTGGGGTCAAACCCAGGATGGGAAAGAACTATCAAACAGGCCGATAAAGAAAGCAAGATGATGAATTTGTATTACAGAGGTTAAAAAATTGCCAACACTGAACTATGCGTAACGAATACAAGGAGTTAGATAACATCTGTAGAAAGTATTGTGAAATGAGCAATAGAATATAAAAAGGCAACCTTTTAATTAGAGTCCATTGTAAAATTTGAGGCTGTAACATGCTTTGTACATTCCGTAAGAATTACACACACATCTTAATTAAATGGATTTAGGAATTTTTTAAGGTCTATGTTAAACACACAGTAGATGCACTTAAAGCAACAAATTAATCAAAATAGAAATAAAAAAGTTTATATACTTTATAAAAAATATCAAAGAATGATACAAAAAGGTCTTAGAGTAAGAGGAGATATTAAATAAGATTTGCGGAATATAAGATTTTTTTTACCAATTTGTTATCTTCCTCAACTTTCATGTAAGTAGCTGGGTGACATATTCGAGAACTTGCTTAAATATTCCAGATTTTTCACTTCAGCGGAATCTTCAGACCTCTTTTCATAGCTCTGTCGGCGGCCGTTTGCCATTAATCGGTTTTCAATGCGGGAAATATGTAAATAAACTCACATTCAAGGAGTGACTTCAAAGCAAGCAAAAAGAAATTAAAAGGGCGAAGTTGCTGACATCTCATCTAATTCATTCCGGATCATCAGAAAACCATTAAAATGGTTCCACTTTTCTGATGGAACAAATTATTCTTCGAAAATTGTTATCCTCAAGAGAGTTATAAACGTCTTTTCCAAATGAGTTTTTGCACAATAACTTTCTTGCACTTCAAATATATTGCCCATTTTCCCAGCCTTTTGCAAATTCCCTTATTTCTTTTGAACATTTTTATGTAGCTTAGAATAGAATTCAACTTTAATATTTTTTTTTAAAACCTTGTTTTAAATTAATAACCGTCTATGAGAAGTTAATTTGATAAATAGTAAAAATATTTTTATAAGCTATCTCTGATTGTGATTAATGCAAATAACTTTTGTTTTCTGGCGTTAATGAACACTATTACTTTGTTGGCGAGACTCTTATCAGTGTTAAAAAGCAAACTGATGAATGTTATAAAGATTAATAGAATTGTTAGCATGTAGAGGTGTGTAATACATTAAGACAGAGCCTCTCATCCCCTTCATCATTTCAGCAAATTAAAATTGCGGATTAATCCAAAATTAATCTTGCATTTTGATGATTAAACATGATTGTCAACTTGGAGCGATTTACTCCAATTCTTACCCCCATGGCCGATTAGAAGTATAGATATTAATATGAGTATAGAAAATTATTACAGGTGCATAAGGAAATGTCTCTAATGGGGAAATGATTTAATCTGCTAACTAAAGGTTTCACATTAGCATTGAGGGTTTAAAATTTTATGGCAATAGCACTATTGTTCAAGAAATAGCAGCCTTTTTTTTGAAGGATTTACCTTAAACCCTAAGAATTAACATCCATAAACTGGTGATTTGAAGAAAATGGCATTTGAAGAAATTTTCATTTTTTATCTAGTGCTCTTTGGAACCTGGTAATGAAAAATTGGGGGGGGGGCAACAAGAGAAAGAAAATTAGTACTGATATTAGTAAATACTTCAAAAATTAAACCTAATGTTTGTATACAATCTAAGAAATCGTTATTATTTTGATGCTTTAGATATTACTATATTCGTGAAAACTTTCCTAATTCTAGACGAAGTTGCGTGAGTTAGAAGTGTTGGAGTAACTGTCTCAGCCTCGGAAGAAAACAGACCTCAGAACACTGACAAAACTCTGTTGATTTGTATTACTTATACTCTTTTTCTAAGCAAAAAAGAAGTCAGTCTTATATGTGTAAGGAAACAAAATACAGATATCTTTCAACAGACTTAAAGTTGTTAATGCGGTTTATAATCGGTCTAACTTTTAAAACTACTAAAATATACGTAAGCAGAAAATGACAGCTTTAGAAAATTTATCTCAAGAGTAATTAGGAATTTAATTAGATCATGTAGATTAACCACATTTAATTGCCAGCTATTACTCTTATTCATGTATGATTATCATGTATTCATGAAGAGTTAGGTAGCATAATTTATTGGAAAATAAGCACCAATACTAATGAAAATAATCGGGGTCTAGAAATAACTTTTAAATTTACCAGCTCAGGTTTATTTCAAATTAATATTAAAATTTTATGGTTATTTCTATTCCATATGATGTAATTTACTTTTTAATAGGAATTTTGTGGTGTCATGGTTTATTTAAAATAAAGTTTAGTTATAAGAAAAACCTATTATTTACTCCATGCGTGACGTAATAAATTCTGCCCTCTGTTTCCGCTTTTGGGTGAAGTCTCTTACTTCACCCAGGCATTTATTGAGGTAAATTTGCCAAAAAACTATGGAATATTTTTCCAGGAAATGAGAATTCATTAGATTCTGAGAAGTCACAATCAACTGATTTTAATCATCATATATATATATATATATATATATATATATATATATATATATATATATATATATATATATATATATATATATATATATATATATATATATATAAATGATATGATATGATATATTCAAAAGGGATTTAAATTTAATGCACTTCTTTAAGCTTAAAACTCTATTTGGTTTGATGAGGATTTATTGATTTGTCCGTCTTTAATTTCAAAATATTGAAAATTTCAATAATTTATGTGTACCCATGGATTAAGAAATGCATTCAAATAACTTGGCGTTTCACCCTTCACAGGAAATTCGGTAAATAGGTATAGAATATAAACATACCATTCATATTTTCATACGGTATATGGTATCCTTTCGTGCTTCGAATTTGTCCCGTGATTTTCATGACTGACACCTTAGATTCGTCTGTTCGCTTTAGAAGCGAAAAATTGAGCCATGAGTGTTGCTTTGTACATAAGCGAGTAAACGTTTTTCGCATATTTGATTCGACCGCGTCTGAAACGAGTATTCTCTCTTAGTGATGCACCGTAAATAATGCAACATAATCCCTTGACACTTCGAGAACTAAGTGGAATAAAAAGCAACCCAATTCTCCCAGTAACGAATTAAAGGCAAAGAATTGTGCCGGGGAAAAAAAACTTGTATAGATAGTATAGAATCGTTATCTTGGGAGTGTCTCTTTTGAGGAACTTTTCTTTTGAACAGTGCCATTCAACGCGAGCGAGACAAATTGTAATGGCGTATATTATTTAATTTCCGTCGGTAGCTGTAAGAAGTGAACCTTAAGTAGAAACAAGAGTCTTTTTCAAAAATGAAGTCCAGCTAAAGTTAAGATCCATTATTATCAGTAAACAAAGTATTGATTTCTTATCTTAGAATTAACCCTGGCTCTGTATGTTTTATTATACAAATAAAATATACTGTACACACATACACGCAGGCACTAAAAACACGACTAAATTCACATAAGAATGTAGTACAGGTTTTATCAAAAATACGATTGAACCCCCTTAGGAGCGTATATTTCAGAAGCAGACCAGCTTAAGGCTGTTGTGTACTAATCCTATTGGATTCACTCACCTCAGTGTTAACCTATGGAGAAAATGTGTCTACTACTGACAGCGACATAAATGCTGATAATTAAATGAAAATGGTATTTTTGGATAGCCTGAACTTTTCTGCACCTTGCAACAGGATTCATTTTATAAATTTCGTCCACCAAAGGAATAGAAGAGCCTTTAAAACACACTAGACCAGATATTTTCTCCGAATAATTTGAATTTTAAAATATTATTTGCATTTAAAAATAGGCCTAAGCTGAAAAATTTCTTTCTCTATTTCAGAGTACAATTTTTAAAAAAATCTTTCAATCGAAGTCGGCAATCCTTGCCATAAAAGCAAATAACGAATTTGTCCCAGAGATAAGGGTATATTTCTTTAATATTTACAACCAAATTATTGAAAATCATAAAAACGTTTCTTAGCGCAGACAAAATCTTTGCAGTGAAAGATTTTAGCTAAATAAAAACACACAAAAATATTCTGTCGCTGAAGAATATACAGTGGTTCCCAAAAGTGTTCGTACACTTACGATTTTCAATGAAATAGGGGTCTATCCATTGATTAAAATAAATATTTCAGAATGGGTATTTAATAAGATCTATAATCTATTCTTAACAAAACTACATTAAATATTTTGAAAACATAGTAAAACTTCATTTTTAAGAAACCAATAATCCAAAAGTAACAAAAACTTTATCTCACAAAAGTCACCGTACACTTGTAAAAAATCTCTACATATTAGTAAATATTCTAATTTTTCGTTAAATTAATATTTAGCAGGATATCCTTTAGCATCCACAACAGCTTTAAACGGCTGGGAATAGATTGCACTAGTTCTTTTGTTATTTTTGCATCAATGTTCATCCATTCTTCCATCATAATTGTTTTTAGTTCGCTTTTCGTGTGAATGTCGTGTTTTCGTACTCGAACCTCCAGTTCTCTCCAAATATGCTGTATTGGGTTTAAATCTGGCGATTGAGGTGGTGTTTTCAAAACTTGTGGATAATTATAGAGACACCAGATGCGAACGTTGAGAGCCGTATGCTTAGGATCGTTATCTTGATAAAAAAAACAAAGTTGTTTCCAATACCCAAATTTTGAACTGATAATTTTAAATTGTCTCTTAAAATATTTATAAAAACAGCATGATTCATTATGCCATCAATAAATACAAAATTTCCTAGTCCTGATGCTGACATGCACCCCCACACAAGGATACCTCCACCGGCATGCTTAACTGTTCCTACTAAGTTCTTGGGATTAAGTTCCTCATTTTTTTTCCTTCTCCATACAATTATACGCCCATCGGAACCAAAAATGTTAAACTTGCTTTCATCGGTAAATAAGACATTATTCCAATAGGTTTGGGGCTTATTTATCATTGATAGTGCGAAGGGAAGCCTAAACTTTCTGTGTTTCTCACTCACAAAATATTTTCTATGGGCAGAACCGCCATGTAATCCAGCTGCTCTGAGAACACGTCAAAAAATTTCAGGTGAAATTGAAGTAGAAAATGTTTCATTGAATTCTGCAGAAACTTTTACAGCACTCAAACGTGAATTTTTCACAAATTTTCTGAATTATAAATATCTGATCACGTTTTGTTAACTTTGCCGGCCTTTTCTTACCTTGTTTTCGATCCAATTTTCTTCTTTAAAGCATTTTTTCACATACTTCACAGTAGAATGGGATAAATTAAGTAATTTAGCAATATTCCGAACCGATTTACCACTGCTATGATGAAAAATAATCAATTTTCGAAAGCTGCTTGTTGTTTCTTTGCGACTACGAGCCATTTTTAAATAATAAATAAAATATTACGGAGTAGACAAGCAAAAATTAAAGCCAAACGATATTTTAAATGCCACCACAATTGAAAAAATAAAAATAAAGCGCCAGACGGTAATTTGAATTTTGAATTTTTCCGAAAATATTTCAGTGTACGATGACTTTTGTGAGATAAAGTTTTTGTTACTTTTTGATTACTGGTTTCTTAAAAATGTTTTACTATGTTTTCAAAATATTTCATGTACTTTTGTTAAGAATAGATTATAGATCTTATTATTAAATACCCATTCTGAAATATTCATTTTAATTAATGGATAGACCCCTATTTCACTGAAATTCGCAAGTGTACGAGCACTTTTAGGAGCCACTGTACATGACTGACGAGATTTAAAAAGAGGGAAGAGTTAAGCCCTGAGCAGAGATTTGAGAGTTTGAATAATTTGTGTTATAGCCATTTGCTTGCAAACTCAGCGTAAGTCTATATTATATGAATATTTGAAATATATATTTTCTTCAAGGTTCTTTCTGGAGGAAATCGTGTGATTCTCATATCCTTTGAAACTCGGTCAAGTGTACAATATTAAGTTCTAAAACTTAAATTAAGAAATTAATCTGTTTATGACTTAAAGTCCAGTGAAGAATTTTTAAACTAAATATCTTTAGAAGATATATATTAAAAAAACATAAAAATTACAATTTTATTACCAAATCCCTCCGGTCTTCGGAACAGACGCTTTTTTGAATAGGGGTTCACAAAAGCGTCTAAAACACAAAAGTGTTCAAATTCCTGTTTCACACTGAGAAATAAATATGTTCTTTAAAGTTTCATATATAAAAAAAATTCTAGAAGTTTGAACGTAATAGGATCAAGTTGTGTGCGAAAAAAATTTTAAGTTTCAAGAATATGACTCTATAGACTTAAATAACGGGAAAAAATTGAAACAAGATATTCACGAGTTAGTTACTTTTTAGAGACGTACCGAAAATAGGATAAATTCGTGGATTGAAATTGAATTTAGCTTACCTTTGTTTGAAGGAAAATGCGTTTTAAAAATAAGCAAATACAGTTTAAACTTTTTTGAACAGTCATATCTGATAGTTTAACTGTTTTTTTTTATTTGCCTCATACATCTATACATAAAACCAACGAAATGGAGCCAACAGGTATGCATATACAAACAGTTTGCGAGCTTTTGGAGGGAAATGAGAAGGGTATTTAACCCAGGGATTCCTAACCTCTTTACGTTTGCGGCACCCTTGGGAATAAGATTAGAAACTCGGGGCATCGTTGTTAGTATTTTAGTTTTTGTCATTTTTTAAAATATTAAATCAAAATGGAATTTATATTACGAACATGTCAAATTTAAGTTCAAATAAATACAAACTCCATTGCTGATTTTATCTATTTATTGATAGATATGAGTAACAAACAACAGAATAGAATATATTAATACAGTTCAATTATTACAAGATAAAAAGAACTACAGGTAACCCTCCTATAACATGGTAGATAGGTTCCTAGAAAATTCCGTGTTGTGTCAAACCGTGTTGTATGAAACCCAGAGACAGTTAAAAAAAGGGGGTTACGTTCTGAAAACTTATTAAGAACTAACATTTTTTTAAAATTTCATATAAACAACTTAATTTTTATTAAAAATATAAATGTATGTATAACACAAAACGAAAAGAAACAAAAAAATATTTTCATTTAATGCGACCTTATTTAATAAATTTCTTCCTCATCACAGCTCAGTACAATCAAACGGGAATGTTTTTTTTGGTTGAACGATGTCACCTTCACTTTCAGAACCATTTTCTTCATTTAGATATTTTGCACCTTCTATCCTCTTTAAAAAATCTGTAATTTTAGTTTATTTGCTGGTTCTTACAAGGTCATTGTAGATTCACGGTATGGAGATAGACAATTTTGCAGTTCCCTTTTGAATTTTCGGCTTCTTTCAGCGGAAGGGTCTGCATTTAGGGAAAATGAATCAATATTTTCAGCTAAGCCTAGGCCTTCTTGTAATTTTATAGAGTTATAAATGAATAAATTATAATTTGTTTATACATTTTCATGTAAAGCCACTATTATAATTCATTATTCCTTCCCGTTGTTATTTTAAGGTAATTTAGTTTTTAAATGTGTTAAACAAAATTCATGTTATCTAGTGCTATAGAAGTACAGTGTTGTACAAAATTTTTGCAATTTTTAGTATCGTGTTAGAGCAAAACCGTGTTACAGGTTGAAGTGTTATACGAGGATTCCCGCAATTTATCTTACCGTGTTAGAGCGAAATCGTGTTGTAAGATGCCGTGCTGTAGGAGGTCTACCTTTATTTATATACCATGTTTTTAAATTTTCTGTTGAATCATATAAACTTGACAATTCTATGTATTATAATAAATACTTAAAAAATTTTTTTTTGATGAATCATCCCATCAACTTGGAAGAAAATGACCAAATGCGTAATAAAGAGGTATAAAATGGGTAATCAATCTCTTAGCTTGGGAATTTGAAGTTAACTTGCATTTAACTTTTCGTTCCCGTCCCGATCGATAGATGGCTGCACCATTCTACAAAACAAAATTAACTGAAAATGAATTCAATCCTGCTTAAAGATGGCTAAATGAATTAAAATAATGCATTGTCATCGTGTTCTGGGCTATTCTAAAAGTTTCAAATGTCTAGCTAGTCAGGAAGTTAGTTAAAAATCGATTGCAAGATTTGTACTCAACAAACTACACACAGAAACAAACAAACATGAAAGCGAGTTAATAAAAACATGCTAATAAATAGCCACGGGATTCAGTGTAGTATTACACTAGAGTACTAAAAAGAAAATCACTAAATTTTGTTTTATTAATGTGAGACTTACTGTTGTTTAGAGCAAAAATGTTTGATATCAACTTAATATTTATTTTAAGACAGTCCTACTCGTAATTTTTTGTTTATCCTCAAAAAAAATTTCGCGGCACTCCTGGCCGAGTTTGTGGCATCCTAAAGTTCTGCAGCATGCCGGTTGGAAATCACTGATTTAACTCGAAATCTTCTTCGCAGCGCCACTGTACGAAGAGAAAAAACACTACGATATTCACCAAACTTAATTCATTTGACAGATAGAGAGATCACGTGATAGCTAGAATAATATTTTGGCTTCCTAATTTTTCCGGTCTAAATATTGATTTATTTCAACTTTTTCCCCGATTCTAAAATGTTAGCTTGATACTTTTTTTTAACTTCCATATAAACAGATAGTTAACAAATATGCTGCAGATTACATTTGCTTATAGATACTGCGTACCAAATATCGTGTATCTAGGTTTTTATTTTTAGTTTTTACAGACAAACATGAGCCAGGGCCAAGTTTTGATGTTGTGATTTTAGGACCCAAACAATGACTAATATGGGTGTCTAATTTCAAAGCCGCTGTAAAACGTCTATAAGTATATATTTCGATTATGTTACGTTTAGAATGGAAGTTTGTACGCGTAGTAAAATAAATATCATTAGAACAAGGTCATTTTAAATGTCATTATATACGTTTAAAAAGAAAATGCTTATATTTCAACAAGTTACTTTAGAATTTCTATCATTATTAAGAAATCCCTTAAACTGGCGAGGAAAGTTGTAGCTCTCTAGGAAATTTTGATGAATGTTTTTCCAACAATTGATTGGTGATTTATGTCCTACAAAGGTTTAAGTTCTAAAAATGTCACACAAAGGTAAATTCCTGAAATCACTCTTGAAATAAATTAACAAACATTCGTAAAATGTGATATATCACCGTGTAGCTGGATGGAATCCATCAATGGGGGTTATCTTCTAAAGTGCATGTACAATTCAAATTTTAAAATAAAAAAAAGATTTACCTTATTCACAAACTGTGTGTTGGAACCCCACAGTTAGTAATTAAAGTAATATTTTCGTGTAAAAATGAATCAACAGTCCTTGATACACGCGTACATTCCCTAAAAAATTTAAATGAAGTGCACTGTTTCAACTATAACGATAGCCTTGTTTTTTACAACGTAAGCTTCCAACAAAAAATGTGAAGAAAGCGGCACGCACTGAAATTTTTTAACGTGGCATGTAAACCTAAACATTGCGTTGAATTATTTCTTGAATCTTCCTATAGGAATACCAGCAGTATTGACATGAATATTCATTTCAGAATTCTGTCGGTCTGAGCGTGAATACACGATTTTACCATCGTGCTATTCGCAATAACGCAAATGAGACCATGGCTGGTATCTGACAGCGATATGGAACATTCTACATTTCGTTTTTCAAGTACTTGGTAGGATACACAAAAACTGTGTGGTATCTTCTAAGCCGCTGTGTTCTTGGTACAAAACAAAATGAGCGAGTTATTTCTGTGACTCCTGTGAGAGAAAGCCCGGTATCCATCCGGTTAACTGTCTCGTATACAACATATAAACATAGAAAGAAATCTATACTAATATATACTAATATATAAAGAGAGAGAGCGGATTTTGTATGTGGAGGTTAATCTCCGGAACCACTGCACCTATTTGAAAACTATTTCACTATTTGAAAGGCACATTATTCCAAATGGACATAGGCTATATATTATGTATATCTGATCAGTAGAAAGAAAGTTAGGGGCCTAAATGTTGAGCTGATGCTTCACCTTTACATCTTTTCCTTTGTCAACCATGGTCAAGTAACCATAGCAACACATCAAACTACATTTTCATTTATTATCACTAAAACATTTAATATTTTAAAGATTCAAGTGGAGGAGGTATTGATGAATACAAAAAGGATTTTTGAAATTGGCAACGTTTAAGGGTTTATTGAAGAAAATTACGTTTGGAACTACATTTGGCTTTTTATTGGACATTTAAGGCAAAAATATTTACAATTTATTGACTATCAACTGGAAATTTATTGGTATAATATTACAGAACTTTATTTAACTTATAAACTTTATGTTTTTGAATTCATGTACAATTTTATGCACAATTTGCGTAAATCGAACTTGAATTATTGAACTTTATTCAAAAATCAGTGCGTTTCATTGAAACTGTGAAATTTATTGATTATTTCGAATAGGTCTATGTTTGTTCCTTTATAAGTGAAAATGTATTGCTTCAATTGAGCTGAAATTTTGTATAGATATAGTTGATAGTTCAGATTAAAACATAGGCATATTATTTTTTGAAAAGCGGGCCCCGGAGTTTTTTTAACTAATGTTTTAATGATTTTGCCTCTAAAAGTTGCTGATTTCGACAGCTTCCGCGGCTGTCCTCGCTGACAGCGAGACTATGGGGCCGAATCGTACCAAAATCGGCACGCGGGTGGCCCAGGACACGATTCAGTGCCTGACGTAGCCAGATTTTTGAATTTTGAATTTTAAAAAGTTATTAAATTTTTTGTGCCATTTTTGGTGCTTTTCTGTGTGTGGACTCTGTAGCGGATAGGCTATGGGGCCGAATCTTATCAAAATCGGCATGCTGTTGGCCCCGGACACAATTCAGTGCCTGACGTTAGTTTCCAATAAAATTTCTTTTGCCATCACCATCAACAAATCCCAAGGTCAAACATACAAATATATTAGACTTGACTTACGGGAAGATTGGTTTACTCATGGACAATTACGTGTTGGTCTCGGTCAGGAAATGCGGAGAATCAATTTGTTTTAAAACCTCGGAAAAACGAAAAATGTGGTATACCATAAAGTTTTAAAACAAATTATACCTACCTAATATCTACTTAAGATATATAATTGTTCAACCTGGACAAAGTTGGGACGGGCCGCTAGTAGTTGATAAATTTTCTCAATAACTTTACGTATAAACGATGAAATCAAATGTTTTGTTTTCTCGGCTATTTTAAGTGATAAATTTTCCATGGCTGATTATGTATATCGAGTTGGTGGGAGGAACCCATTGCTCTGGAATATTCTTCCAGAGCAATGGGTTAAATTATATAAAATTTTACGTCATACATAATTTCTTTACTGATACATAAGGTAGTTCCTTAGGCTTAGGTTGAAGATTTTTTGTGCAACATTTCGAGTGCACGGGCGTGTTTTATATGGCCCACAATCCCGCTTGACACCTCGGGAAAAGAGCAGCAAAACAAAAGCCAGTACAATTCCCCAGTCGCATCCTCACAAGCAGAAGATATACAAAACTTATCCGGAAAGAAAAGACCATAAAAACCGGAGATGGCTCAGAAGTGATACCTTGGGAATTGAAAAAAACACGAAGTTCTTATTCCGATTGCTATTCACTGGAAACAAAGGCCAGCTACATTTTTTTTCTCGCGTTCTGTCTCAGCAAGAAAAACTCGAATCTCGAATAATTTTCCACTAAATAGCAATCAAATCTTTTTAATGTGGATTGAAAACGAATGGGATGGATTAGAATTTGTTATTTTATAAACGTGTTTTTGTTTTGGCAGATAAATTGACTATCAGAATATAAAAATGCTTTCTAGCCCAGTCAAAATAGGTTTTATGGCTAAAAAAAATATGAAAGTTTTGAAAATTGGTGGAGATGTTTCTTTAGGCATGCTAATGAACATACTAAAAGTCCCCACCGATCAGACTTGAGCTTTCGCCGCCATCTTGGAAAATGTGTACACTTTTTTGGTTTTTTGGAAATAACTTTAAAAATATTGATTTTATAAAAAATAATTAAATACAAAAATTAAAGAGCATTAAATTATAAACAAAAATCATTCATAATATTTTTTATATGTCTAACAGGAACAAAGATAATTGACTTTGAAAAGAGCGCACTATCACACCTGGGAGGCGCAAGCGCGGTTCCCCATCGCGGTGGGGTAAATACCCGCGCATGTGCATACCATAATTAGCCAAATTAGTTTTACACTAAATGGGAAGGTTTTTTTGTATTTTTTCAAATAACTAGGGAAATATTAACTTTACTTAAAAAAAGTTTATTTCAAAAATTAAAAACATTAAATTATGTACAAAAACGATTTTATACATTTTTATCGTAAACCTAACAGGAACGAAGGTATTGACTTTAAAATGCTAGTTGATAATGGAGGTAGCTTCAAAGTCTCGTTACAGGCGCTCTTCTTTGAATTTCTAACCTCTCCCACATTTCGGCATTCTTTAAACACAAGAAAATAGACTTTAATGTTTTTGGCTATGTAGATAATTAATCATTATTAATTTTATACATGAATGTAGTAAACTTGGGGGTATTCACTATCAGATTTCCATTGCGAATAATTATTCAAGCTTACCTACTTCAGGATTTACGTTCTTTTTTCGGTACGGTATTCCCCCCTTCGTCAGGCATGTATAGATCGTCTATGGATCCGCTAGCATCGGCCCATTCATCAACTTCTTTCATTCGATCGTCATCATCAATAGGGCTGATGCCACATTCTGACATACCCCATTGCAATTATTGCAGGCCGTTGTGCAGTTGATGCCTGCTTTCCAACATCCGCATCTTACTCCACAGTCAGTCTTACAGTTGCAAATCACCATGTTTGAAACTGAATCGAGAGCTACTGCATCCATAGTTGTGATAGGAACAAGAATTTTCTCTTGACGCTTCCAGCCCCACAGGCAGTTGGGCCTTTCTTTTTCAGGTGCTCCAACGTCTTCCTCATTTTAATTTCGATCACTCATATTTGAGTGTGTGCGTTTAAGGTTTCTTGCGATGGTGGTTCAGTAGCAAACTCTCGAAACAACTCACGGAGATTTTTACATTCCAAATCCGATATGTCCATGCCGTCAAAAATTATTTTTGCAAAGGCTGTTTGGGTCAATAAATGAGATCGGACGGCCCTAGCATATGCATGGCCAGGCAACATTTTTTCTACTGACGTAGGTGCATAAATCAAAGTGAGTATTTCTTTTAACCCACTTCCAGCCATTATGTACCCAATGCAGCCTAATAATGACATTAAAAGATGGAATCCACCAAGCCTCACAATACAACTTGATAATAATGGATTGGATGTTGCTGCGACTATCTCTGGAGCTTTAATATACAGTGGTTGGTCAAACGTGAGTATGCAAGACTTTTGGTGCATTTTAACACACTGCTGGGCAGCATATTTCAGCACAGTGAATATGGTGTCATACTTGCTTGGTGGTGAATTAACAAAAGGAAGGGTTATTACTTTGGTCTTTTCACAAGGTTGGTTTCTGGTTATACAATGGAAAAATCCTTTCCATTCAGGTATCTGTGGAAGACCTAACCACTTAGCACACATCCAGGAGATATCAGATGGCTTAGGCAGTGGTAAATCTTCCGCTAAAGGATTTAAGACAATCAAATCTTCGATAGTAATTGTTTTTAACCCAGGCCCTCGAAAATTTTCAAAAGTTTCCAGAGGAATGATTCCCATTTTGCCTACGGTCGATGCGGATGTAAGTTCGGTTAATTTTTTTATCTTCGTCCCGGGTTCCACTGCTGACGCTGGAGTAAAACAAGTAATGCCCCCCCCCCCCATGCTATGAAACGTATTCAGGCCATCGATTGTCGACACATTGAAATTTGCATTGTCAAATACGAATTGGCAGAATGATCCCTCGCGCATTTGGGGTTGCGGATGATTTATTGCTGACATCTCAAGTGTTTGGGCTTCATAGTAAGAAGAACAAAATCCCAAATTCGAGAGCATTGTTATTAAATTCTTGGAACAGAACTTTTTGTACAAAAATAAAGCAAGACCATTGAGCAGAGGAGACATAAATGATTGTGACCTTAGCGCTGATATAATGACGTGAGCTATTGAAGTGACTTTTTTTTCCGCCTTAGCAGTCTTTTTTTCAATAATCAAGTGCTCCAAAAATATTTTAGGCTTTCTGGAATGCCCTTGTTCACATCTCTGAAAAAGTTATCACTTGGAGGGTAGCAATGAGTGTCATAAACTGGTGTCTGGATATCTTCTTTTATTATGGCTGCAGCAATTTGTACTATTCGTAGACGCTCCTCACGATCATTTCGTATCCTTTTGTCGTACCAAGAGTCTGATAAGACTTTCATTCCAGTATTACGTAAACATATGACAGTAACTTTTTTGGAGTTTGAAGCAAAAATAATGCCATCCCCGTATTTTTGTTTCAACTTATTTCTCAAAGTGATGTCGTCTGGAACTAGCCCTGTAATTTGAGATTTGAGTTCGGGTAGTGATAATTGACAGTCGTCATTATTATCAAGGAAGAAGGATATTTCGTCTACAGCTGCTGAGACGTAATCCGACTAAGGCCGCCCTCTCTTTCTGATTGGTGCAGTGTGTAGAAAAAAAGTCATGAAGCAATCTTGGTGATAAATCGCATCAGCTGCAACTAAAGCAACAACGTTTATTATACTACACTGAACTTCCTCTCCCTACTGGTCATGTCTATTCTCTGCATCTTCAAGAACTTTGTTTTTAATTTCGAGACTCCTAACTTCGTATATAGTTCTTCACCTGTCAGTTGGTTTTTTATTTTGTCTTGCTTTGAATTCTTCGTCTATCACTGCCGTACAAAAGAAACATTTTGTTCGAAAATCGAACTGAGGTAAAAAAGATCGTAAACTTACCGCGCGCTCTTCACTTTGGGATGTTGAAGCGATTTCTGCATTTCTTTTTAAATCAACTTTTATACTTCCTGGTCTGGTGTAATTTCTCCGACACAACGAATGAACAGAAACAGATTTTAAATGTTCCAACTGTTTATGCTTATTGTCTTTTCTTTGGACACTAGCTCTCTCTTTAAAGCGTCGATCCCCTTTTCTCCTACATTCACGAAATCATCATTTGACATTAATTTTTTACATATAAAACATAGTTCCGTATCAGCCATTGTTCACAGACGCACACGGAACGGTCACTAACTATTAACTAAGAAAATACTAGGGTAAGACCGATTTGGCGCCTTACGGTATGCACATGCTCGTGTCTTCCAGCCATTGCGATGGGCACCCACGCATGCGCGTCCCTGGTGTGATAGTGCGCTCTTTCCAAAGTCGATTATCTTTGTTCGTGTTAGACTTATAAAAAAATATAATGCATGTTTTTTGTGCATTGTTTTTTGTAGAAGCTACCTCCATTATCAACGCGCATTTTATAGTCAATATATTCGTTCCTGTTAGGTTTACGACAAAAATGTATAAAATCGTTTTTGTACATAATTTAATGTTTTTTAATTTTTGAAATAAACTTTTTTTAAGTAAAGTTAATATTTACCTAGTTATTTGAAAAAATACAAAAAACCTTCCCATTTAGTGTAAAACTAATTTGGCTAATTATGGTATGCACATGCGCGGGTATTTACCCCACCGCGATGGGGAACCGCGCTTGCGCGTCCCAGGTGTGATAGTGCGCTCTTTTCAAAGTCAATTATCTTTGTTCCTGTTAGACATATAAAAAATATTATGAATTATTTTTGTTTATAATTTAATGCTCTTTAATTTTTGTATTTAATTATTTTTTATAAAATCAATATTTTTAAAGTTATTTCCAAAAAACCAAAAAAGTGTACACATTTTCCAAGATGGTGGCGAAAGCTCAAGTCTGATCGGTGGGGACTTTTAATATGTTCATTAGCATGCCTTAACAAACATCTCCACCAAATTTCAAAACTTTCATATTTTTTTTAGCCATTCGTCAAAATCGGGTCTATTTTGACTGGGGTATTCATGAGAAGTTCGTGTGCTCTCTTATGGATATAATTCTCCTACTTTAACGATAAAATTTGTCTTGGAACATCTACATATTTAACTCCCAATCAAAAACTTTAACTATTTGCTGAAATTCATCATATAATTTACCAAGGAACTGTCTTATCTGTGTAATTTAATTTCTGTTTCTAAGCTTTTGTTAAATATTCTAGAATCTCGGGATTTTATGAAAGAAAGACAGTATCATAATATGTACAGAGTGATATCCCATGATTTTATTCTCGTATATTTTACTCAGAGAAGAGTCTAAATCGACCACACTAAGTTCCTAAAATGGATTATTTATATGCTAAATTTTAAGTATATCATTTTGCTTTGTTAGAAACTAGATGACAAAGGTAGGTCCACGCATAATTGATAAAGACCTTTTCAGAAACTGTTAAACATCATTTCATTAATACTAAAGCAAGCGTTAACCTTTGGAATAAAGATCTTCTATCAATTGTTAAATCAAGAAAAGAGGACATGAAAAGATTTTTCTTTATCCTTACGCCGACAAAATAATTTATTACATTTCGATTTCGGAACATCTTATCTCAGTATTATTGTAAACAGTTAAAATTCAAGTTGTGTTGTACAAATGTGGATAAAGATTCATTCTTAATTCCTACTAAAATTAAAAGCAAGAACGAGTTTTTTTCTGTGTTGAAGTTAATAAAAATGCTCAGTAGCCCAGTGGTATTCAGCAGTTGGTTAGGCCCATGATAGCAATTGGTTAAACCTTCACTCGTTTGTAAATAAGAAGTTCGTAACTAAACGTATTTTGAAGGCAGCCAGATATCAGAGTTTTAACTTAAAAAAACAATAACTTAATGTATAAATACTGTTTCAAAACAAAAACAAAATTCAAAATTGCAACAGTATTTCAGATACTTTACAATCCTATGTCAGTATAATTCAATAGAAATAATAAAAATTCACTTTCAATAAATCTATTACTGGCAGCTTTTCTCACCGAAAATTCAATCTCATGATCCATAAATATTCCTTTGACACAAACTCACTCGCACACAATATTGCAAACTTAATTTTTTTCTCGGATCTAAAGTAAATCAATCATTCCTATTTTTTTTCTTTCCGGAGCTTTTGCAATTCTTTTAGAGAGTGTTTCTTCCCCATTAATTCACTTCAAAGCTTTTTAAGCAGAAAAATAAGTGCCTACACACGCAATATGGTATCATAAATATTTGTTTCGCGTTCTAATAATGCTGACAATGAAACTTCAATGACATTTGAAGGAGATGTGTTTCAACTCGGTTCCAAACGGTACAGTGACATTTTTTTTTTTAATTTTGAAAGGATGAGAATTACGTTGCGAAACGGAAATTCTGCCTTCATAGCAGTAGGAGTATGACCCATGCCATTGCACTGGAGCTAGATAGCGTCAGATCTAAATTTTCAAGCTTAATCATTCTTTCCACATGTTTATGTATACATGTATGTATGTATGCATGTATAATATACTATTTTTTAAAGTTATTCGGTTAAATTAATTTTTAAGTTAATCGTTAAGTTATTGCGTTTAACTAAAACGGGAATTAGGACCCGATGTTCTAAACAATGTTTCTTACATAATGTGACCTAATAATTTATGACGATTTTAAAAAAAAATATTTCGTTTAACATTTTTTAGACATTTGTTTAATTAGAATTTCTTTAACCCTTCAGCAGGCACGTCAATTTTTTAACACCAGCAGGTGCGTGTGGCACAAAGTGCAACGCCTCTTTCAACCTTGATTATTCCTTTTGTAATAAACTTTTTTTTTAAATTGAAAATAATAATTCTGCTTTTTATGACAAGATATAAACTGTTGATAATATTGAGATATGTTTATAATTAAAGGCCAAAGAATGCAGATACAATCGCCTTATTTAAAAACTGCCCAGTTTATTGGATCTAAGGACAACTTGCGAATGGATTCCTATTATGTCCAAAAACCTGAAAAAACAATGAGATTGTCCCTCTTCGTGATATGCGGGATACCGTGTAATAGCTACACATTTTATCGACTACATAGACTCAAGCTTTTGTCGTGTTGTAATCCAGTGTAATCGCTGGTTCACCACGGTTCAATCACGGCTAACAATGAAGGGAAAAGAATAGAAGAGTCAGAAAATCATACCTGCATTAGAAAGGGAGTAGCTATAAATAGAAACTACTTAGAACATCCAACCCCTAGATATAAAAACAAACCATTCAAAATTACGAAAATGTTGCACTCTATACCCGGGCGCGACAGCTGAAGGGTTAAAGATATTTTTCTGCAATAATTATAGTTTTAAAGAAACATTTATATTTTAAAAGTACCCAAGAAATGGTCAACGAGGTCAGGAAGGATTTAAAAAAAATGGTTTCATCTGTTCGAAACGACCGCAAATTTAAACAATTTTTTAGAACAGTGAGCAAAAACCTGTTTAGTGCCAAATTCTAGAGGAAACGCTCTTTTCAACACTCCAATGCTAAACTAGTCAAGGAAGTAACCGATGACGGGTACCCAATGAATATGAGCTAAAGGTATTGCGATGGTGGGCTTATCTTGACAGGACTCTTTGATGATCATGATTAAAAGTATGGTATTTCTTTATTTTTTTATTACTAATGCAGAAACCTGTGGACAATATCCTTAGGTAGAGGCATTTCTTTATAATAAAAACCATTTAGTTTTAAATGGCATTAATTGCAACTTCATTTTCAGTTTTTCTTAGCTTTAATTACCTATAGTTTAAGAACCCCAAAATAATCATAAATAATAGAAATTTTCCTTAGATTCTCAAACAGTTCTGTGAGGCTTTTCCATCAGTTTCCCTTGAAATCATTTTCATAGAGAGAGTTTAGCAACATGTTCTCCTTTAAGATAGTAGCTGCTTATTGGCAAAAGGCGGTGGAAATTGTTTTTTGGTCAATTAAAGTTAAGTATTTGTGTATTATATTGCATACAGTTAATGAGATCAGTGTCATAAGGATTGTTCCCTAAGACGACCACTTTTTTTAAAGATAATTTACTTTTGAAACACTCTTTAAAGACCTATATGCTTTGGATATTCGTTTATTGTTCTTTTTTTTATTTGAAAGCAATGCTTGACGTTCCTACGGACGTCTGACGGAGTAAATAAATGGCGTTTAAGTTTCACCATTCACATGCGCTTTTAAAGGCAGCTAAACGTTGCTAAAGTTGTAAATGTTCCTGTCAAAGAGAGATAGGTCGATCTGTCGAGGCTTTTGCTATTTTCTTTTGTATCACTATGCAAACTATACAGACTGTATTAAAAACAGCTTTAAAGAAAAATTAAAAGGTATCTATGCTACATGAAGAAACATATTTTTGAAATAACAGATGTGTAAAAGAATAATTACAAGATAAAAAGAACTTTTTATATACCATGTTTTTAAATTTTCTGTTGAATCATATAAACTTGACAATTCTATGTATTCGTAAATACTTTTTTTAATTTTTTTGATGACTTACCCCCCCCCCCCCCTCCCCAACTTGAAAGAAAATGAAGTTAACGGAATTTGCATTTAACTTTTCGTTCTCGTTCCGGTCGATAGATGGCTGCACCAGTATACAAAACAAAATTAACTGAAAATAACTGAAAATTAATTTAATTCTGCTTAAATATGGCTAAAATTATTAAAAAACTGCTTTGTCATCGTGTTCTGAGCTATTCTAAAAGTTTCAAATGTTTAGATAGTCGGGAAGTTAGTTAAATATCGATTGCCAGATTTGTAATGGGTAAACTCATAAACAAACAAGAAAGCAAGTTAATAAAAACATGGTAAAAATGTGAGGTCTATTGCATAAGGAACACCTTTTAAATGATGATATAAAAGCGAAAAGAGGAAATTTCAGCTATTCTATTTCACTGTAAATATGTTTTAAATAATATAATGCATGTTTTAAAAAGAATTCAAATGATTTTTTGCATTTTGAACAATTTTCAGATAGGAAATACAAAAAACAATGTAAATTTCATAAAACCCTCAACAAGTACGATACATAATGTCCTATTCATTATCTGATAATCGTGAGGATATCCATGTCGTTGTGTTTCACGGCTACCATTCCCTCTTCCCCATGGGTTGCCTCTAAATATTAATATGTGAAATGTTTAACAGAATCTATTGATGAAATCCTATTCCCAACGTTTACAAACGCTTTGCCTTTTCAAACAGATGTTATAATTATCGATATTTGTTTTGATCCATATTACTCAACGCAACACCCTGCATTGGTGACGGATTTCGATTGGCTGTACGGAACGGTGGAATGTGTATCGCGCATGGTTTGCATGTACCCTGAATTTGGATTTCACAATAAAAGAATGTGAATAAAATAATAAAAACCGCACATTTTAGTATTTAAACCACTTTACAATGTCTCTTAGTCATAACTTGTGCCCGTAATTATCTAAAAAACTACCTGAAAACCCGTACTTAGCTACGGAGTACATCCAAATTAAATACAACGATCAATGTATGCAATTAATACCAAAAATATGTATAAATATATTTATAATAAATTCAGTGATTAATGTATGCAATTGATGTAAAAAAAACGAAAACGTACATTTATAAAAAAAATCGTAACGGATATTTTTATAGACAAAATAATGTAAAAGAAAATATTCAAATTAAATGTAATTGAACATATTAAATAATATAGTACAGTTAATATAATACAGTTTGAGGAACATTTCTTTTACTGTATGTTAATATTATTTTGGATAATGTCCAATCGTCTGCCGCATAGCAAGAAAATTTTTTTTGTCTATTTTGTTGTTATACACGTGGCGCAAAATTAAAAGAAAAGAAACCACGTGATCAGCATTTAATAAATTAAATTCTAAAAATCAATCTTTAAAAGTTTCCCAAAAAATCAGGAAATGGAGGTAAAGATTGGAAAAAAAAATTCATTTTAAAGGAATTTTTATGATCTTTCTCGTGATATAAATTTTATAACCCTCGGATTATTATTTTAAATGCAAACTTTAAAGAATGTTACAAAAACAGCTTTAAAAATTTAATTTTAAAAATCTAAGAAGAATTTTTCAAAAATCTTTATTAGTGCACCCCTACACCCTAAGAAGAATCGCCATGCAAAATTTCAGCCCTTTAGGTCCAGCGGTTTGGTCTGTGCGTTGTATGTCAGTGAGTCAGTCAGTGAGTCCTTTACGGAACTGTTTTATATACAATATGTTGCATTCAGATGTATGCAGATATAATAAAGTGACAGACAAACAATCTTACTTGCATGACACTTATGATAGACGCTAAAACAAACACATACAGTTTCTTAAAATCCTCAGTAAATATTTAAATTGGCAAATAGCTTCGAACTAATAAATCCCAAAGAACTATAATTATTGCTTGTGTATAAACTATAATTATGTACCGAGGAAGAGCTGTAATTATTAGTTCGATTTTATTGTGAATTAGGCTGTTTTTTTAAAGGCAAGCAATCCTTTACTTAAAGGCAAGCAATGCATGGGGAGCCAATTTTTCTGCTTAGTGGTATATATCCTTAACCAATTATCACGATAATATCACTCGAGCCTATTGAAAACTAATTTTAGTATCATAATAATACATTGGGTAATCGATTCTTTAAACTTTAACGTTAAAGGACGAAACAAGGATAATGATGTATTCCAGAAAAACATAGGGTATGTAAATATTTGTTTGAATAACGACACGCATGATGCCATACATGATTCTCAGTTGGTCTTTCAAGATCAAATGTGTTTTCATAAATGTCGTTACACATATAAAAAATACTTGAAATTTTTGGAAAATTTGTTTTAAAAATATTTAAAATTAAAAATTTAGAGTATATTTAAAGCGATTTTTTATATACTTTCACTAAAACTTTTGCTGTTTCTCCATAATTTTTTTCCTTCTGTGCATAGGAAGGGTTTCAAAATGATTTGTCTTCAGGATTTATGAAAGTTTTAATAAAAAAATGTTAAATCGCTTTAAGAGCACAAAAATAATTTTCGTAATTTTGTGCTTTAGACGGAGTATTTTCAAATTTTTTCCACTAAATTAAGTCTGCATAACAGTTTTATAAAAATGAAACATAGTAAGGGGGTCCAAAATTTCACTTTGCAAGAAATGTTAGAAATTTTCTTTTAACAGATGCAAATCATTGAAAATTCCATTCCGAGAAAGAATAGACTCCAAAGTACATTTATCAGAAGAGAAGCTTTAATACCTTGTATCTAATCTTTAATATGTCATCATAGAAACATACAGTTTGTGTTATTTGATTTTGAGACCTCTATCGTAGGTTTTAAGCCAAAAAGATAAAGTGATATTTTTTTTTTTTTTTTTTTTTAGGGAATCCTACCCCGGACCTCTCTGCTAATGAATATTTATGTTTAAAATATTTTCTGATAATCTTTATATCCTCTGTATCTTAATTGGAATGAACACGGGGAGAAGTTGACCCTTATAAATTTATTAGATTTCACTGAGAGTCTCTGATAACCTACTGGTAGCGGATTGGGCTTCAGATGGAGGGTGCTCAGTTCGAATCCCGAACAGCGCCATTGAATCCCTTTGTGTCTACATAGGATATATATACGTTAATTCGTTACTGGAAGTCCTTCTATGGGATCAGTAAGAGGGGGAAGGTACGAGCCCTCTACATGTCGCCATTGGGTGTGTTCGGTCAAAATCGACGTGGCACCAGGGGGTGGGTGTTGGTTCATCTATACGATGCCCCACCCACTTGAAAGCAACCAACGATTGTCACTGTTTTAGTGCGAATATCTCCATTGACAAGTGCCCCTTATCCCCCCCCCCCCGAAAAAAAATTGTTGAACAGATTTTTATTTCTCTTTCCACTTAATTTGAATAGAATTTTCCTCGAAATTTTTAGCTAAGACAAAATTTTTTTGGCTATTGTTCAAATTATTTTGGGCGATTCCCTGACACTTAAAGCAAATCAAACTGGGAAAATATCCTCTTTAATTTTCGGACTGAATTACACTGAATACATGCACATCCTTTGGTCATCCTTTGTCCGTTTTGAAGATTATCCGCGCTCCGCAAAATGTCTGAAATTAAATCAAAATGGCTCAGAAAAACAAGGGAATATAGCTGACATTTTCCCAGTCGAAAAACTCAAAAGCTATGCAAGTTTTACCACCATTCCATTTTTAAATGAACGCCATTTAAAATCTCATTAGTATCCCAGTTAAATCTCTAAATAGAACATTTCGAATTTGCAAGCGAGGCCCGATCGAGTTTATTCCGTTTTGCCTGCACACCGGTGCATTAATTACCATGGATAATCGGGCAATCGTCGATGAATACCTAAAATACAACCGGAACATTGCCTCACGACGGAATCTAGAGAAATACTTCTAAGCAATTTGCGAGATAAAATAGTCTTTCACTTGTTTGTAACATTCTCCTTGGATAATTAAAGCAACTCATCAGCACAGTAAGTTCAACAAATCCAAAACTTGGAAATTTAGATTAATTCACTGAACAATGCGTAATTTTCGCGTCAAAAGATTAGAAAATTAACGTTTCTTCTAGACCTCTCACCATTCCATAGCAACCGTTTGCATTCGTTCACGTAGAGTGACTCTTAAGCTGTAAATTTGGGGAATTGTTAATATTTCAATATCTCCCAGCATAGCACAGTAGCTACGTTCTCACGCTATGGCTTAATAAGTAGAGCCATAAAATATTTATAAGAAATATTGGCATCGGTTTTCATGCAAATCGTATTATGCAACACTCACATTTCCCCAATTATTTTGATTGTTTCTATAGTGACGAAGAATCATTATGGCACAATAAACAATTGCTTTTTGATGTAATGAAAGACATAGAAATGCAAGGGGCTGACACGGGGGGGGGTATTAAAAAGTAAGTCATGCACTGGATAATGGCAGGATATAGTTATGACCAAAAATAAAGAACGATATCAGTAAATGTATAAAATATCAATATAGACCAGTTTTTGATTGAAAACGCCTAAAAACCTAACCGCTAGTGTATAGCGTTAATTTTTTTTTGCGTTAGGGTATTTTTTTCTTTTAAACTATTGTATAAACTAATTTTCAACAAAATGAATTGGAATAAAATTTCTTTTCCTGTTGATTGTAGATTTTATGCTCTGGAATTTAAAATAAGCTGTGGGCTTTTCATCCTGTTTAGTATATAACTAGCTGAAAACCCGTACTTCGCTACGGAGTACATTAAAATTAAATAGAACGGTCAATGTATGCAATTAATACCATATATATATATATATATATATATATATATATATATATATATATATATATATATATATATATATATATATATATATATATATATATATAATAAATACAACGATCAATGTATGCAATTGGTGTAAAAAAATGAAAAAATATATTTATAAGAAAATCGTAACGGATATTTTTATAGACAAAATAATGTAGAAGAAAATATTCAAATTAAATCTAATAGAACATACTAAAGAATATACTACAGTTAATATAGTATATTTGAGGAACATTTGTTTTACTGTATTTTAATAATGTCCAATCGTCTGCCGCATTAGCAAGAAAATTTTTTTGTCTATTTCATTGTTATGCACGTGACGCAAAATTGTTTTAAAGTATCGCAAAAAGAAAAGAAACCACGGGATCACCATTTAATAAATTAAATTGTAAAAAAAAACTTTAAAAATTCACTAAAAATCAGAAATTGGAGGTAAAGATTAGAAAAAGATTTCATTTTAAAGGAATTTTTATAATCTTTCTCGTGATATAAATTTTATAAACCTCGGATTATTATTTTAAATGCAAACATTAAAGAATGCTACAAAAACAGATTAAAAATTTAATTTAAAGAATTCTAAGAAGAATTTTTCAAAAATCTCTCTTAGTGCACCCCTACACTATAAGAAGAATCGCCATGCAAAAATTCAGCCCTTTATGTCCAGCAGTTTGGTCTGTGTGTTATATGCCAGTCAGTCAGTCAGTCTGTTACGGAACTGTTATATAAATATATATATATATATATATATATATATATATATATATATATATATATATATATATATATATATATATATATTAGGGCTTTGATTTCATCAGTTCATAACCAATACTACTGGTGTTTTAAAATGCATGAGGAAAACTGATAGAACATCGCGAGAAATGCTTACGTTCTCAACGTTTGAGATGTCAACAACTGAATCCAGTACTTCACAAAAACTCAATGCGATATTTCTTTGTAAGCACTGCATCGACGTTAAATTTTTATATATATATATATATATATATATATATATATATATATATATATATATATATATATATATATATATATATATATATATATATATATATATTCAAATCCTGATTTGGTTTCAAAACATAATGGATGCAAAACGTATTTGCCTATAAAATTTTCTCTTATCTTGTGGAAATAGGTAAATATCTAAGATCATGTTCTGTTACAACTGTCATATAATGCAAATAAAGTAAGCCAGGGTGTACCGTAATAACACAGCTAGTTAACAAGTAAAACAAAACTTTATTTCATATTGATGAGACGAGCGGCAACACATCACAAAAATAGGTGTGGAACACATCACATTATAACTGTAGCATAATAACGCAGCTACTCATCAGACTCGAAAATGATACTTTTTTTCACACTGAAGCACGAACAACCCTTCTTTCTCTCTCCGTTCGTTCGATCCTCTTTCTTACTTCAGTTCAGATCGCTAGAATCGGTGATCCTCTCATTTAAATTCATCATTCCGGGTCTAGTCGATCGGGAGGTCGTCACAAGGGAGTTATCTAAAAATTTGAAAGTTAGCAGATTTATCGGTTGAAAATCCGAATTTTACGACGCAAAAAGTATTTGCACGCCTATAATTGGCTGTAAAAAGTATCAATTTATTAATTACTAGCGGCCCGTCCCGACTTTGTCCGGGTTGAACAAAACATTATACCAATAAATTTCCAGTTAATAGCCAATAAATTGTAAATATTTTTACCTTAATAATAACCTAAATAATACCTTAAATTAATTTTACGTTAGTAAATAATTAAAATAAATTTTTTAAAAGAAAAAGGCGTGCCGGAGAACGGCTAGGTTCGAACCGCTACGGTTAGAACAGAAGCCCACCGCGATAGCACCAAGCTAAGGATCGTTGAAATCTTCGGAACAAAAAGCGGTAGAAGACAGTAGCGGTAACAATGGAGATTGTTAGGATTAAGCCCCTAACTTTATTTCTACTGATTAGATATACATAATATATAGCCTGTGTCCATCTGGAATACTGTACCTTTCAAACAGTGAAAGAATTTTTCAAATAGGTACAGTGGTTCTGAAGATTACCCTACACGTACAAAATCGCTCTCTCTCTTTTTATATAAGTACTAGCGGCCCGTCCCGACTTTATCTGGGTTGAACAAAATATTATACCAATAAATTTCCAGTTGATAGCCAATAAATTGTAAATCTTTTTTTACCTTAAAAATAACCTTAATAATACCTTAAATTAATATTACGTTAGTCAATAATTAAAGTTAATTTTTTAAAAGAAAAAGGCGTGCCGGAGAACGGCTAGATTCGAACCGCTAGCGTCAGAACAGAAGCCCACCGCGATAGTACCACGCTAAGGATCGTTGGAGTCTTCGGCACAAAAAGCGGTAGAGGACAGTAGCGGTAACAATGGAGATCGTTAGGAATAAGCCCTTTACTTTATTTCTACTGATCAGATATACATAATATATAGCCTATGTCCATCTGGAATAATGTACCTTTCAAACAGTGAAAGAATTTTTCAAATAGGTGCCGTGGTTCTGGAGATTACCCTCCACGTACAAAATCGCTCTCTTGTTATATATAAGTATAGATAGATAATAGAAAGAGGTTAAGAGTTGAAATAAAAATACAAAAATAAAAAAAGGATTTTCAGTAAATAATTTTTTTTTAAATATTCAATTTTTTTAAAAATAATATTCTTAAAATAATATTCAAATTAATATTACGTTAGTTAATAGAAAAAGGCGTTCCGGAGAACGGCTAGGTTCGAACCACTATCGTAAGAACAGAAGCCCACCGCGATAGCACCACGTTAAGGATCGTTCAAAACTTCGGCACAAAAAGCGGTAGAGGACAGTAGCGGTAACAATTGAGATTGTTAGGATTAAGCCCCTAACTTATTTTCTACTGATCAGATATACATAATATATAGCCTATGTCCATCTGGAATAATGTACCTTTCAAACAGTGAAAGAATTTTTCAAATAGGTGCCGTGGTTCTGGAGATTACCCTCCACGTACAAAATCGCTCTCTCTTTATATATAAGTATAGATAGATATAGATAACACCACGCTAAGGATCGTTGAAGACTTCGGCACAAAAAGCGGTAGAGGACAGTAGCGGTAACAATGGAGATTGTTAGGATTAAGCCCCTAACTTTATTTCTACTGATTAGATATACATAATATATAGCCTATGTTCATCTGGAATACTGTACCTTTCAAACAGTGAAAGAATTTTTCAAATAGGTACAGAGGTTCTGAAGATTACCCTACACGTACAAAATCGCTCTCTCTCTTTATATATAAGTATAGATATTGATAGCACCACGATAAGGATCGTTGAAGACTTCGGCACAAAAAGCGGTAGAGGACAGTAGCGGAAACAATGGAGATTGTTAGGATTAAGCCCCTAACTTTATTTCTACTAATCAGATATACATAATATATAGCCTATGCCCATCTGGAATACTACCTTTCAAACAGTGAAAGAATTTTTCAAATAGGTACAGTGGTTCTGAAGATTATCCTCCACGTACAAAATCGCTCTCTCTCTTTTTATATAAGTACTAGCTGAAATTCCCGGCGTTGCCCGGGATTTTAAAAATGTTTGTTAACCAAAATTAATTTAAAACTAAACACAGTATAAATAACATAGAAAAAAACATGTGAAATCTTATGCACATGAATAAAAGGAAAACCCAATAAAAAAAAATAGATATATTTAAAATAAACTCGTCAGAATTCTGCTAGATTTAGCCTTTCATAATTGGGGCAAAAAAAAAGAAGCTGAAATTACAGGTTTAGCAGAAATTTCCAATAGAACCATACATGACTCCAGCGTTATCTCTTAAAAAATTAAATGTTTGATTAAGGACTGCAAACCATTCAACTCCTCTCCACATTAAACTCCTATAAACATCCTCTACATATTAAATTCCTTTTCTCTCCATAATAAAGTTCTCAGAATTTTGGTAGATTCAGCATTTCATCATAGTACCACTAAAGACTGAAACATCATCTCGAGAAATATAAATTTATTAATTAAAATAATTAAACACACACAAATGTATAAATTACACAAAAGTTTTTGATCCAACATTTGAATAATTCGTAAATGAAAAAGCATATAAAAATAAAGATAAGAACTTCCGTAATCGAAATTAATTACCCTTAATTTTTAATTAATAAAAAACCAACATAATATGAATAAAAACGATAGTTGTTTAAAAGCATATGAAAATAAAGCTATTAAAAAGATAATAATAAAAAAAATATGAAAATAATGCTCGTGCATGAAGTTAACGTTACGATACAAAGATAGTAATAATAATATAAACCGCGTGCATAAAATATCTAGCTTTTTAAGCGAAATAAATTAATTTTTAGAAAAAACTACTTTTAATCGAGAAATTAAATACATTGCACAAAACTGTGACTTTACCAACTTTCTACCCTACAATTTACACCCTACTTCTTTGAAATAGGGTGTAAATATAAAGTTTTAACAGCCAATTGAATGCCAGTTAAAAACGATTGTTGTTTAAAATCATATGAAAATTACGCTATTATAAAGATAATAAAAAAGCATAGGAAAATAATGCGTGCGCATGAAGTTAACGTTACGATATAAAGATAGTAATAATAATCTATATACTATATAAAACAGTTCTGTAACTGACTGACTGACTGACTGATTGACTCACTGACATACAACGCACAGACCAAACCGCTGGACCTAAAGGGCTGAAATTTTGCATGACGATTCTTCTTATAGTGTAGGGATGCACTAAGATTTTTGAAAATTCTTAGATTTTTTTAAATTAAATTTTTAAGCTGGTTTAGTAACTTTTTTTAAGTTTGCATTTAAAATAATAATCTGAGGGTTATAAAATTTATATCACGAAAAAGATCATAAAAATTCCTTTAAAATGAAATCTTTTTCGAATCATTACCTCCACTTTCTGATTTTTGGTGAATTTTTAAAGATTAATTTTTAGAATTTAATTTATTAAACGCTGATCACGTGATTACTTTTTTTGGAACTTAAAATAAATTTATCGCCACATAACAACGAAATAGACAAAAAATGTTTTTTTTTCTTGCTAATGCGGCAGACGATTGGACATTATCAAAGAAATATTAAAATACAGTAAAAGAGATGTTCCTCAAACTGTGTTATATTAACTTCACTGTGTTCTTTAGTATGTCCTATTAGATTTAATTTGAATATTTTCTTCTACATTATTTTGTCTATAAAAATATACCTTACAATTTTTTTATAAATATATTTTTTTGTTTTTTTTTCACATCATTTGTATACATTGATCGTCGAATTTATATTATATATATTTATTATACATATACACACACAGTTGGTTCTCTGTTTAACGACTTTCAAGGGACCATGAAAAATCGTCCTTAAGTAGAGATATCCCTTAAACAGAATTTGTGAAAAAATAACATTTCCCATAACGTCGGAGGGGCCGGGACTGGGAAATATCATCTTTAAATAGAGATCGTCGTTAAGTAGAGCGCCGTAAAACAGAGAGTCAACTGTGTGTATATATATATATATATATATATATATATATATATATATATATATATATATATATATATATATATATATAATTTGGCATTAATTGCATACATTGACGTTGTATTTAATTTTAATGTACTCCGTAGCGAAGTGCGGCTTTTCAGCTAGTATTTTATAGAGATAATAATATTACAAATGGGTTGGAATACTAAAAGTTTAAAATAGTGGCGCGATCTACTGCACGTCTGTGAATCGAAAGTCGCATCCTTCGAAAATTGTTGGTTTTTTATTAATTAAAAATATTGGAAAGTTCTTTTCGGTCGGTAAATATACATGTGGGAACAGTTTTAAGATTTATAAATTATCAACCTATACAGGTGATAATTTATCCGGCGTTGCGCGGGATTTTAAGAATGCTTGTTAACCAAAATCAATTTTAAAATTAAAGACAGTATAAATAACATAGAAAAAAAGCATATGAAATGTTATACACATCTCAGAATTTAGGTAGATTCTGCCTTTCATCATTGTACCACAAAAAAACTGAAAAGTAAAAATGTCAAATTGTCGAATATTTGTCAACGAAAATCAATTTAAAAACTAAACACAGTATAAATAACAGAAAAAAGCGTGTGAAATGTTATACGCATGAATAAAAAGAAAACCCAATATAAAATACCATAAATTTGTAATAATTTCCTCAGAATTCAGCTAGATTTAGCCTTTCATCATTGGAGCTAAAAAACCCTGAAAAGTAAAAAATAAATTATATGCATTTATAATAAACCACTAAAAACTGAAAAGGAAAAATATCAAATTGTTTTTAGGAAAGTAAAGAATTTTGAAAAGTAAAGCTGAAAAATGCAAATGTCAAAATTGCCGAATGTTTGTTAACCAAAATCAATTTAAAAACTAAACACAGTATAAATAACATAGAAAGGATTTAGCCTTTATCATTGGAGGAAAAAATTCTGAAAAGTAAAACATAAAATATATAAATTTATAATAAACCTACCAAAATACATTAAAAAACTAAACACAGTATAAATAACATAGAAAAAAAGCATACGAAATGTTATATACATTAATAATATGAAAACCCAATTCAAAATATATAAATGTATAATAAACTCTTCCGATTTCAGCTAGATAAGGTCTTTCATCATAAAAAGCTGAAAACAAATAAAATTAAAATTAAAATAATAATGATATACGCACTGAGATTATTCGAAACTTGATGTGGGTTGGTGAATATACGTGTAAGAGGAGTTTTAAGTCAGAAATAAGTTAGCAGGATAGAACCTTAGTCTTTAGCTCTTCAATCGACACAAAGATATAAGCAAGGGGGATTGCAGTAGCGATTAAAAGAGATCTTGTGACACTTAACGTGGTTGATTCGAATTTTCCATCGCATGTCGAGAGTGTCAGTATGCCGTTAGATCTGGTCTATTTTAGAGTATAAAATCTGACTTGAAAGATTATTATTTTCATTTATTATTCTGGTTTAACCTTTAGCTTACGGGACCCATTTTTTCATATTTCAAACCCCCTTAGTAAGAACGGCCATTAAGAGGGTTATATATATATATATATATATATATATATATATATATATATATATATATATATATATATATATATATATATATATATATATATATATACACTAGCGGCCCGTCCCGACTTTGTCCGGGTTGAACAAAATATTATACCAATAAATTTCCAGTAGATAGCCAATAAATTGTAAATCTTTTTTTACCTTAATAATAACCTAAATAATACCTTAAATTAATTTTATGTTAGTTAATAATTAAAATAAATTTTTTAAAAGAAAAAGGCGTTCCGGAGAACGGCTAGGTTCGTCAGAACAGAAGCCCACCGCGATAGCACCACGCTAAGGATCGTTGAAGACTTCGGCACAAAAAGCGGTAGAGGACAGTAGCGGAAACAATGGAGATTGTTAGGATTAAGCCCCTAACTTTATTTCTACTAATCGGATATACATAATATATAGCCTATGCCCATCTGGAATACTGTACCTTTCAAACAGTGAAAGAATTTTTCAAATAGGTACAGTGGTTCTGAAGATTACCCTCCACGTACAAAATCGCTCTCTCTCTCTTTATATATAAATATAGATAACAAATCAGAAATCGGGACATTTTAGGGAAATGACTTCAGTGAAGGTTATATAAGTAATGTTGTTGTTGTCATGCCTAGGAATAGTGCAAAAGAAAAAAAATTCTTAAATAGAACCATAAACCTGGATAACAGCAGCTGCCAGATCAGGTGCCTGCGTGTTTTAGAGGAGTTCATGTGGCGACAAAATGATTTCGAAAAAGGCAGCCACAATGGTTGGACAGTCAAAGATTATGTTCTGGAGAAAGCTAGGTTTCTGGACAATTTCTACAGATGATAAAGTATCTTATGATGTCAGGGTAGATTTTCATACTCTTAAAGTATCTAGTTCTCAGTCTAGCTATTGTAGAAGTAATTGTGTATTCTGGTACAGTTAAAATCCAAATTTAGTGGTTTCTTTAGGAGTTGGTTGGATGAGTAATGGTAATACAAGTAATGATGATGATGTACAGTTTTAAAATTTTCATGATATAATGGAATGTATGTGAAAGTAAGTGAGCTCTCCAACATGCTCCAGTAAAGTTTTATATCTCTTCAGTTTGAAGGTAAACATCATCACGACATCAGCAAAGTAGCAGGAAATTGCTTTTATTCTGTTAGATATGTAATTATGAGGCACGAAGTTCGTTGATTTACAACCAATAGAACTCGTTCAGGTCGCCAAAAGAAGTCATCTGACAGAGATTGTTGATGCATTTTCGCACAAGTGCGAAAAACTCCATGCACGGGTGGCCAAACATCCTCATTACTGAATCCAAATGATTGAAACCAAATCATTGCTGCATGTAAATAAATTGATGCCTCCACCAGCAGTCGAAATAATTTAATAGGTGTCCATTATCCCGGTAGAGTACCGGGGAAAAAAGCCATATATATTAGTGAAGATAATAGGAAAAAGTGCTTTCTGTTTTCAAATATGTACATAAATAAACGTATTGATTTTATGAAAAGGTATTACTTACTTCTGAGAGCAAATTATACCTTTTTGCCTCAAATGGCGGTAAAACTTTGGTGTTAATCAATAGCAAGTTGAAACCAAAAAACATTTCACTTTACAGTAATACATGGGGAAGGTTATGTTATGCTGTGGCGGTGTATGACATATTCTTGTGTTGGCGACTTTATTAAAGGAAATATGAATGCAAAACAGTATATTGACATTTTCTGGCACAATTTACAAACTTGTGCCGAAAAGCTGGGAAATGGAAACACTTATTTCGTGCATAATAATGATCCTAGACATACTGCTCATATTACTCAAGAATAGCTGATATATAATGTCATGAGAAGATTAATTACTCTTCCCCAGTATCCTGATATTACTGTTATCGAAAATATATGGCACATTCTCGACTTCAAATTTCAAAAGCATTACTAGCACAAATTTGCTAGAATTAGCAACCGAAAGTGAATGCGTCGTAATAGCTCATGAAAGAACTCAGAATCCAGTTTATTTAATGAAGAAAAGACTCCGGGCTATTATTCATTCCAACGGAATTCATACTACATGCTCATTTGTGTAAGCAACTGAAAACTACGTGTGCCAATAATTTTCGTTCTCCTAAATTGTTATTTATTGTGTATTATTTTAGTTTTTTCATCAGCAAATGTTTTTTGAAGATTACAAATGCCTATTTTGTTGTTTAATTTTGGCATGTCTTTTATTTCTACGCAAACGCATCGAAAATTAACTATGTGCAATTACTTTTTGCACCCACTGTATATTTATCAGCTATGACATGGCACAGTGAAGAAGCTTTTAAGCGTTTGTGTGTGCAAACCACACACAAACTCTAAAACTTTAAAAGTTTCGTGAAAATGAGAAGGCAATCAAAGCATGGGAGGATAAGTAGTGCAAGAATAATTTTGTTAACTTAAAAACAGACAGAATAGCTTTTTTGCAAATGTTATGACTTGAGTGGCATGCTAAAAGGTATAATTTCCTAAATTAAACGTTCTTTATTGCAAGCTATAGTCTTTTTTTTCTCAAGATTTGGCTTATAAAATTAACTTTTGTAATTGAGCCGCAAAATGTGATCAAATTTACAATTCCTTTTTTCATTTGTTATGTCAACATAATTTTGTAAATTTTAAAACTGTTCACTGCACCCGAGGTTTTTTTACTTGCAGTAACAAAGCATACAAATAAGCTAAGTAGTGTTCTAGAAAAATTTTGTAATTGAGCATATAAAGGGCCATCGGGGATAAAATGGTAGTGTGCTGTTTTTTAACTACTGTAGAATTCTAGCAATAAAGCCCGATGCGTTTTTGGCTAATCTTAATACGGTAGTCTGCGCGAGTTCATATAACGCGTTAAAATAAGTGCGACGAATTTATTCCCATAACACGATTCCCGTATAAGGCGCTATAGAATGCAATGCGGGAATTTCCCTTTTAAACCCTTTACATATATTTATTTTTGTGCACATGGGATTTTTAACGATTTTTACGAAGCAGTTTTTCATTGCTTTGTCAATTTAATTACATATTCTGTATGTAAATTTTTATATATTAGTGTAATAGTGCAAAATAAAGTTTATTTAAACTTAAATTAAAATTTATACATGATAATAGATACAGTAATATAAACTAGATAATGATAGTAATCACCCTAACATTTACTTTAACATCAATCGCGTTATACAAGATTTTTACTCGTACAACACGATTTCCTAAAATGCGATTTCATACAACGCCTTAACATATTAATCGCGTTATACAGGAGTCTACTGTTCTGTAATACAAAGATACAGTAATTTATTTTCTTGCATTCAAATTTTTCAATAACGTTTTTCGGTCCCGAAAATCAAATAGAGGACAGAAATAGACTTAATATTATGTATCGTTATTTTTTTATGGTATTTACAGAAGGCAAGGCATGACTCTATATAAATCTTATTTCTTATATCGTCTCAAGCCATTTGGTTAGTTCTGACGATTTTTTTTAATTCGTATTATAGCTTCAAATATATTATGTTTGTGCATAACAATTTTACTATCCCAAAAGGACATTTATGATGAATTTATCCAACATTTATACATCTAACTGTAATATAGAGATTTGAAATATTGTCAGTACCGATCCATCTAGGATCTATTAACATATCCCGGTAGTCGTAAAATTCTGGTTCGTTTACGGTTCCTGATTAAGATTCTGAAACGTATAGAAGTAAATTTTTCTTCAATTTTTTTCAAAATGAGGGACCGAAAAAGATGTACAAATAAGATATATGAGGATCTGTTAATTAATCATATAATTAGAACTATTCTGCAGTATTTCTAGGAAGATGAATAATTGTATCTGTCTTTAATGCATAAATGGAAAAGTGAAGTATATGTGAGAAATATTCAGACAAGTAAAAATTAATGGATATTTTTTAATAAGATGAAAATTGTGATACCATATTTAAAGGCTTTTTCGAGTAGTTTTCAGGAGCTAACAAAATTTATGTTGCAAAATATCAATAGACTATTTAATAGAATGTAGGGCTGGGGTTCTTAATTTCATTCATTCTTTTGTTATAGCACTATGGTCATCTTTTGCAGCACGAGGGCTGAAGAGACCGCAAATATTTTACAAATTTACAAATATTCTGTTCTGTAAGTGTTAGTCTTAGCTACATAATTAAAGGAGCCTAAACTTTTAAGGACGGGAAAAGTGATCTAACTTAAATTATGCTATTCAGTCGTCCATTTTCTAATCCTCGCAAATATACTATATTATTTTCGATTCTGAAGTAACTTCGTAGACGTTGCAGAGAAACTTTTTTATGTAAACTCGAGAAATAGTTAATCTTTATTACGTTATTTGGTTTTGTAAGATTTCTTAAAACGAATTCCACGTCTTTGCACTTAAGTACATTCAATGATATGTTTCATTCCGGTCGAAAAGATTTCGCAGAAAAATAGCCTTAAGTGACTATTAGAAACAAAACAAGCGATTCGGATTAATCTACTTAATTGCCCACTATATTCCCCTAATCTCACAGATACGGAGCTTTTTTTCACAACACTTTTAAACAATTGATTAACGGAATGTCTCGAACTTTTTTTTCCCTTTTCCTTTTACAGCTCAAACTAATTTCTGGAACAATGGCGCCACCGGAGACTCTCGGGAGCGGAGGGGATGCATTCCTGTGGGGGAAATAAAAATTAACATTGGATTTACATTTCTTTTTAGCTGATTTGTAAGCTCTAGATGAGGTTGTTGACCATATCCAGTGACATCGCTGTAGCCATGAAGGTTTTTTCCCTGATAATCAAAATTTTGTGAATAATATAAGGGTATTGGATTGAGATTATATCTCTCAAATGAGTAGTGCATTGAATTAATTTATTTAAAAGGAATTTCGTAAAAGTCATAGATTCTCGTTAATCACTAATTTTCAAAATATTAGGGCGGTGTTCCTAGTGTCAAGGACGACCTCTAGAAGTCGAGAAATTTCAAATTTGGGGTAAAAATTCAAGAAAAATGTTTTATGAAGTAATCAAGGAAATTAAAGACTCCCATAATGGAAAATTGGAATCACTGAAAACCTCTGACACTATTTGTATTACTAATTTATAATTATGCTACATACCTGAAGTTAACTTAGACCTTTTCAGCAAGGTGCGTGGGACATTAATCCAGCAACCTTTTCTTCCTCCATTTAAGTTATGTGTTTAGAGAATGGTATTTTACTGTGAGGTTTGCCCCAATGTTAACCTTATACGTTATCAACGTTTTGACGCACAAAGTATCAGCGGTATAAAATTACAATTTAATCTTTTCGTCTTTAAACTGAATGACTGTAACGCTCTTAACCAACCAACCAACCAAATTACCCGTTTTTTTTTATCTCTTTAGAACTTAATTAAATGGGTAGCTCGAGTGTTTTCGGTACTTGTGAACGGCGCTACTCGGTAAGCTGTGAAACCTAAAACCATATCACTGAAACTCGGAAATATTGTCTTGAGACCAATTACCTGTAATATGCATAACTGATGCCCATGAACAAATAATAAGTACTACCGTACTTTAATTCCATCAGTGCTTCGAATGTCCACGTTCCTTCTTACATTTCCAAACTTCATCAGATCGCGACTTAACATCCGCATGCCTTTCTTAGTCAACTTCACTCAATTCTGGAGTCCTCTGTTAATTCTATTTAAGCGATCTCACGTCAGCGGGAGATATTAATATATATTGTCGCTCCAAAGTTAACTATACTTCAGATTTTGAGGAAATTTACTTAAAGCATTTTTATAAGCAAATCCTGCGACTGGGCAAGGTTGACTCAACCTTTCTTCCCTTGAGTGGGTCGATAAAATTGAAGACCAAGCATGCTTGGGAACTAAACTCTGGAGGGGTCCCAAGTCAGGTTGACCACCTGACTGAGACATATGCTGTATGGCACCCCAAGCCCACGGTCAAGAAAGCGGAGATGTGTACCGCCAGCCTTAATCCACAGCTGACTGTTGCGCCATGAGTTAGTTTAGTTTTTTTTTTTTTTTTTTTTTTTTTAAGCAATTCTGAGACAAGTTTCACATCCAAATTTTACGAAATTTAACTAGACGTAATGCGGGGTTACACGTATTTTATTATACTAGTTCATTCTTAGCATTTACTTCGGAACCAAATTACACGGATTCATATTACTTATCATTTTAACTCTCTTTAACTCTCCCTAGCATCGAAAATTAGTTTTAATTCCAGGTACTTGCATTCCATAGCGGCTGTTTACACCCATTTACTTGCAGGTCTTCCTAACTTAGGAAAAGTCTTAGAGTTGCACTTTAATATATCTGTGGGGGCCTCTAAGTTAATATGTTTCTTGACATCAAATAGCGAAAGGAGACTTAGCATCTTCTATATGTATCATTTGGGGTATGCTCCTTTTTCGTCCCTTCCAAAATGTTACACTGTTCATTTTTAATTTTAATTTATCAGATTCCTAGGTTTTTTTTCTTTTTTTAGCTTTTTTTTAGTTTTTTTTCATCGCATTTTAGGATTAAAACTTAGTGTTCGGGTAAAACTATTTCCGGTCGAACGGCGTCATTGTAGTTCTGCATTTCGCGGGTTTAATTAACCGCTATAAATAATTAAATAGGGATATTTTTAAGGGGGATGGGGTACGGTTTTGCAACCAACTACTATTGTAAAATCATGTTTGTTCTCTCACTATCAGATTCTCCTCTTACTTTTTTTTAGATTCAAAGCCTAAATTTTTTTCATGATTAAGCGTTAGAATAAATGTTTCTCTCTATTATTCCTGGTGTAATAACAATCCTAGTGTCGGGTGGTCTTTTCCGTTCTCTCACTCAATGAACAGGCACCCTTCGAACGAAGACGTTTATTGAATTTGACGTACAAACATATACGTAAAAAGAAACAAAATACTTTGTACAAAGCAGAAGCTTTTCGAAGCTACATGATGATACAGTAGCTAAGAGTATTTCTAGCTGACTGAGAATCTTCACAGGGGACCGTTGCAACGTCTCAAGCCTAACTCGTTGATAATGCTACCTCGGGCTCTCCCAATTCTCAACTGGCTACCTTGCCTCGAGACCGTTTGGGGGGCGCACCTGTCGCTCTGGAAATTCTGCCAAGGCCCCGCAGATTGGTTGTTCTGAAAAACTCTTTATATACTACCTTAGTATCAGGCTCAGCTTCTAGCTAAAGACGCCTGACACTACACCTGGAGTGCACTTTCTTTCCCCAACCCAAATACAATGTTGATAATTAATGAAAATGACCTTTGATCATGTCATCAGCCTTTGATGTTGTAAGATATTCGCCTTAATAAAATGACTGCCAGCCTTTTTGCATTTTATGCTTTAATGGCGTTTCTCGATTAAATACAGGCTATTTACAAATTTATAAAATAAAACAAATTAAATTCGTGAGTTCACACGGCATCTACGAGGAAGGTCGGACTTGAGTTGTCGCTGCACTCATTCAATTCTTTCTAGGCCCATAAACATCATGTCTCAGCTTTAGATCTACTTAACTCTCACTCCATCTTTAACTAACTCTGACTCCATCAGTGTTCGGTGACTTTATATACCTCCACTGAACGTTCTCGAAAGGTCTGGAGTACACCTTCTTTCTTTGTCCAGTTAGATTCCCAGCCGACTAGGTGCCTCCGGTCAGCGGTTCCCCTTTTTTTAGCTGGCTTACTGTTCCACGAACGGTCGTTAGCTCGTCCGGCCTTTTATGTCGCTAGGCGACTGTCTGTCTGCTGTCTCTGCAAAGGTAGTTTGAATAAATTATGTGCACAAACCGCGCTGGGTGATCTTCTTGGAATTTCCATGTGCGAAGATAACGTTATTGTACGGGAGTCGATACAATGTTCGGCGATTTTAAGGCAGTACTTCCAAAGCAAGAGGAAGTGAAAATTTAAAAAGAGCTCTACAATTACGAAATAGACTTTATTAAGAATATACTTGGGAATAACTTACTTATTAAAACTAGTTATTCCTGGTGTTTTCGTTTTTTATAGTGAACCAAATGTGAACTTCTATAATACCCGCTTGATACTTCTCTAGGGGATAACGCGCGATGGAGTGAAATATTATTTACGTTTTCCTATTTCAGAATGAAAAATGAAATGATACTTATTGTGTTGTTACCTTACCAAAGTGAATGCATGTTGAAGATCTAGGGGGGGGGGGTCCTCAAATTAACTATATTGAGAATTAGACATAAGTGAGACTGACACAGATAGTATCGTTCCACAACCGGAGGATGTACACAGGGTAATTCTGTTGGACACCCTTATTACCTCTAATGAGCATAAAGCTGAAAGGAGAGGACATAGATAGTATCGTTAGATGAACAAAGGATGTAGAGAGGGAAATTCTAGAGAGCTCGCTAATTAATTGCATTCCGTGTTAAGCTTGACACTTCATCCATCACCAGAACGGGCATCTCTTGATCCTTGAGACGTATATGGCCACTTCAATGACAAACAATTTTAGAGTTTGGTTGTATAACCCAGTTCCTTAGGGACGGAGATCTTACGGTAAAGGGATGAAGTGTCGTAAAAATGGAAAAGAAATGGGATTTTCCCTTTTTTTGCTGTTGGTCTTGGTTTAATCTACAGTTTCTTTTGCTGCGCGTTGCTTCTGTGAGCTCCGCAAAATGATGAGGTGATGAAATAGGCCGAAGTTTACCAGCATCCAAACACTAAGGACACGCTAATCAAGCGTCCTCTCTCTCTCTTAGGCTTGTTTCACACTTACACGACTTTTATCGTCTGTCGTGTACACTTTATCGGGGCGAACAGTGTACGGCCGGTTTCACACTTGTCAGAGAAATCTCGTGTTCGTGTAAATGACACACTACTGTCGTGGTCGTCTGGCCCCTCGGCACTGGACGACTGTCGTTGTAAAAAAAACCGGCTCGCGGGTAAACAAAGTTTTCAGAGGCAGGCGGCGGACGAGCTACATATAACTCACGCTGTCAGAAGCTTATACATACCACTACATGTTACAGCTGATAAAATATTCTCAATAAACAAATACTGATTTCCATATTCTATTTTTCAGCTGTCTTTTAATAGGATAATGGGATAAAACGGGTTAATTAAACAACGGAACGGATTTTGCTATCATTTATTCTTACCTACAGAGGTTGTGTTAAATCAGTTTTTTATTATGGCAGAAATTGATCTAGAAGTAATGATTACGTTAATTCACGATCGTCCAATTTTATGGGACAAAACTCAAGAATTCTATAAGGACAGAATCCAAACATGAAGTTCTTGGGTCGAGGTTTTTAGAGAATTAAATGATGGTTTTGAAGCGTTGGGTCAAAGAGAAAAAAACGAATAGGGTAAGTAAAATACTACATTTATTAAATTAAATACAATTGTATTTTGAATTATTTATTTTAAATATAAAACAAATATATTTTAAATATTTTACATTTAAGTGTGAAATTAATTTCATAGTTCTGCGCGCAAGCCAGTATACAATAAAAATACTTAAAAAAACAAGGTACATCTAAAGCATTTTTAAAAAAAAAATATTTAAAATTATTTTGAGAGTTGAAAATTTGTTTATTAAAATAAATATATCAATTTTATCATGTACATAAAATTTGGAAAAATTGGGAGTAAATTGAAATAGTTACAAAGAGTCAAAAAGTATGAAAATATGCCTTATTTCCTCGACTTAAGGATTGTGAGTCTCCTTAAATCGAATGATTTTATTTTAAAAAATCATCGATTTTAATAAAAAAAAATTATTTCATCCATTGCTTTGAACATTTTTTGTATATTTTTCTAAGGGTATTAAATTTAAATATAAGCAGGAAAGAAAGGAGACTTATGTATATCATATAATTCAACTTACTCCCTTTATCTTGATTGGCCAGATTTGTTTCTGAGAATAAGTCAGACAACAATGGGGGAAATCAATTGTAATCCTAAAGAACTGTATGGATCAGAAAGAGTTTGATATAACAAGGATGTATATTAAAGGTTATTTTTTCGACAATGATCAGCAATGTTTGAATTTGAAAATGTTTACTTCCTGCATTAGTTATATAGTAGTATAGTATATAATTTTAAATATATGGTATTTATAATAGTTCATATCACATAAAATTGAAATATTAAAAAATCCGATTTAAATTTTTAAAAAAAAAATTTATTTAAAAAGTATCATGATTTTTATACACCCTGTTAAAAACGCATTAATTTTCTCATTAAGTGAATACAGTAAAAACATATCATCAATAAATTCTCTCAAAATACAAAGAAATACATTAAATCTAATAAACACACCATTTTTTTAATTTCATATTACGTGCGTCGGCTCAACTAGATGTCGTTTACACAACAGCCGGGTAAGTGTGAAAAATGTCCACTGTCATGTCGTGGTCGGCTAAATGTCGGACGACATCGTTTAAACGACAGACGATAAAAGTCGTGTAAGTGTGAAACAAGCCTTATTGTTGGTAACCGGGATCTTTACACTTACCATTTTATAGTAATGTTGATTCACACTATGTATGACGACAGTTTGAAGGAGTGACGTCACAACTCCGTTTTGTTGTTTTTGTCTTTTTGTGTATCGATACTAGCTCCTTCAATCGATATGTAAATTGTACGTAAGCACTCAGATATAAAAGGGGAGTACATACTTGTGGCATTGGGCGTTTGTTATTACCTTGACTTATATGCTTTCAAGCTGTTCGGATAAGTTACCCAACGCTGTGTTAATTATTCTAAATGTGAATAAACTGATTTTTTATTTTAACTTGACTTTCCTTCGAGCCATCTTTTTTAGATTATGCTATTCTTCACTGAGGCAGCTTTTTAAAGATTAATCAACATTTATGACCCTGATTATTTTAGGAACGGTAAAATATTTTGAATAATTCTTATTGCACTTTTGAATAAATTCTTTAATAATATAAGTGTAACCTAGATTGTGTTTCCTCAACCGCTCAAGCACAATACTTTAGAGCGCGAACTTTTTCGACCGCGACCCACTTTCTTTAAATAAAAAGAAAAAACTAACCCCCAATGAAAATTTTTTTGGTAGAAACACAATATTTTTAAAAAAATTATGAAAATGCTTACAAGCAAACAAACAAAAACAAACAGACAAAGAAGAAAAAGGAATATATATATTTTACATAACAATTAAAAAAATCTCGCTTACTATCTCCACTTGTTTTTGGTAAAACTGTTCCACACCTTAATGTGATATCATTTAACATATAAAAAAATTAAAAATAAAAATATGGGATTTTAGAAACTTTAAAGCATTTTTTTTAAAAATAAATGATTCAATATGACCTAAATTTTCTTCAAACTATCCGCGACCCCTCCAGTTTTTTTCACGACCTCTCCCCTCCCCACCCCCTCCCGTTAGACAGGACCCACAGTTTGCACACCATTGCTTTAGATCAGTGCTCCCCAACATTTTTATCGCCGCGGACCGGTCAACGTTGATAATTTTACCACAGACCGGTCAACGTTTGATAATTTCACCACGGCCCGGTGAGGGGGGGGGGACCCGTTGATTGTTTATATTTTAGATTGTTTTGATTTAATAATTTTAATTTAATTGTACTTAAAAATGCCTTCAAAATAAAATACAGTTACACCAAAAAATGAATATAATGTGATTTAACATCTTAACTCACTAGAACGCTAAATCAATGAGAACCCTGAGCTTGTGGCCCTAAGCTGGCGGCCCGGTACCATTTGATCCACGGACCGGTACCGGTCCGCCGCCCGGGGGTTGGGGACCACTGCTTTAGATAACATATACTTAAAAAGTTTTTTGCTTTATTAAATATCCTGGCTAACTTTTCCGTTTGTATGCATTGTTTTTCTCGTTTATGAAATATCAGTTCTTTCTTAATTTTCACAGTTAATAGGGAATTTTATTCCCCTTGCAACATGCTTACATTGTTATTTTATGCCTTATATTATTGCTACCCAACCCTTCTGCAAGCCACCCGCTTGAAATTACAGTATTTGCCTTTATAAAGCCGCATTTTTATGAATGGTTGATCCCATTTTTTTTTGCTTTCCATTTACCCTACAGTATCTTGTAAATGGAAACACACACAAAAAGTTAAATGAAAAGTTATTTTGGAAAATTTTAAAATCTAGTTCGATTTATAGAGTCCACCAGATGTTATATGTATTTCTGTAGTATAGCCAGGGGATGGCCGAATGGCTAGGGCACTGGCATTCGGTTCAGATCCTGTGGGCAAACGAAACCAAACCAAACCCACTGTTCTCATGGATGTTTGTAGCCGTTCGGAATCGGCTTTAAATTGTAGGTCCCGCTCTAATTAGCCATCGTGTAGTAAAAAATTGACCGTAGCGCTCCAAACCAAAATTTCTATCGTATGTGTTATTTATCGCAGAGAAGATATTAGAAATTGATAAGTTGCCATTCTAAAAAAATTTAAATATACATAATTGTATATTTGCAAGCGTTTTCATGTTGACGCCAGGTCTCCTTTATGCGATACAACTTGAAAGGAATAAATTAAGACACGGAAATCAAAATGTTTAGTATTTTTGCATGCGATACAGAGGCTTCACTCGGACAACAGCCTGCATTTTAGCGTAAAAGTGCTCGTTAAAAAGAGATAACTTGCAGGATTTTAAGTAATAGACTGGGGAAATATCTGTTACAGTTACTAACATTTGTTTGAATAACATATTACGTAAAACAACTACTATATTTATATGACACTATGTAGACACTTTATGTATACATTTGTTAATACCGTGTGTTTTGACTTCTGTAAGAAATAGCCATTAAATATGAAAGGGGAGAATTTTTGTTTAAATGCATGCTGAAACCAAATTATAAGTCATGAATGAAGAGACCAAATCAAATACTCTTTTGCAGTTCACCCGAAAACGATCTTTAATTTGGATTTACCCAGTTATGTTCCCAATAAACAAGTAAATGCAGATAAGATAAACATAGATTGGATGATAACACTTATCGGCAGAATCAAAATTATCAATAAGAAGTGTATTAACAAATCAAGCTGTTATTTCCAGTTTTCATGAAGCCTGACACCGTTTTCCTCACCCCGGTAGCACTATTAGAAAATTATTCTTAGTTCTAAGCTTTTATGTTCGTCGTTTAAGCTCATTCCTGAGAAATGACATTTAATTTGGAAAATATTTGAATTCATTCATTCCGGTATCTGCCTGGGCTTAATTATGTTACAAGCGTTTCGAAGATGTAGCGTGTTCCTTCGAGCAATGTTCTATTTTCCTTGCAATACTCGACATTCATGTCATGCATATTGCATTACGTGTTAGAGAAGTTTGGAGGCAGAATTGTTATTGCTGATGACTCTGTTAATAACGTCTAGTGTTAAAGTTTGCAGTAAATTCATTTTTGCTGTCGATTTCCATGTATGTGCTTTCAAAAGAGTGATAAAACATTTTAAACGTTATAACCTAGCTAAATAATGTAATACGCAGATGTGCATTGAATTAAAACTATAATATAATACTTTCTTAAAGCTTCAGATATTTCCATATAACTCCGTATCCAAAGAGAGGAACTTTGAATATATTTTCCAGTTTTGAGAAAATCAAATAAGACACTGTAACGTTCTCCAGTCAATTAAAGAGAAGCATTTGAAATATTTCCTTGTTTACTATTTATCTTCAGTATTATTATTTGCAATATATACAGGAATTTCTTTTGACAACAGACATAATTTTGGATAACTTGAAGTCTCCGTTGTTGTTGGTGGATGGATGCAGTCCCCCACACAGCAGAGCCATATGTTAAAATGGGACATACATAACTCTTTTACAGAAACAGTTTCAATTTTGCCGACAGGCGACTGCAATATGAAAGAAGGGGTTTAAGGGCGTCAATTGCATTCTTCGATTTAGGGTCAATACTGTCGAAATGAGGAATCAAATTTAATTTGGAATCTAGGATAACACCTAGGTATTAGTAAGAAGTTTCCAAGGGTATGGGTAAGCCATTAAGTAGAAAGTTATTGTTTCCGGTGGTAGACGAGGTCTTCGGATGGAAGAGTACTGGAGCACTTTTAGAGGTGTTAACTTTAATACACCAACAGGTAAGCCAATGTTCCTATATTTTGAGATAATTTCGAATCGTACAAAACAGGTGGGTTGAGTGGGAGTGTCGAGCAATGATGGTCGTGTCATCAGCATATAGAGCTAACTAAATATTGCGAGATGACGGAATATCATTTATATAGAGATTAAACAACTTAGGGCCGCCAAGCAAACTGCCTTGGGGTACATCAGAAAGAATTTGCCGGGGGGGGGAGACAAATTATTATTGACTCAGACCATGAAAGTACGATCCTAGAGATAGCTATGGAAGGTTTTAATCACTTGGGAAGGAAGATTAAGGTTAAGTTTATAGAAGATCCCACATTTCATGAAGAGTTTATAGATTGTCTTTTAACATTGGCCCCTTGGATGAGTTCTACAACTCTCCAGAGCTGATGTTGTGTGGAGTGCCAGATACGAAAGCCGAACTGCTCTTGTCGGATGACGTTATTGGCATAACAGAACTTCAGTAAGAGTAGTGGTAACTACAGTACATGGGCCGGGCCCTCCACTGTAGGATGATATAGCAATGCATAAAACTTCAGTGATCAGTAAAAAACGAAAGTAGGAAGGAAAATAGAAAGTGAGGAAAACAAAAAGCTTCGATAGTGACTAGCGCGCCGGGCCAATACGAATTCGTAGACCTTTGAAAGCCCAAAGAAAAGACTGATCGGTCGATAGTTGGAAGGGTTAGTAAGATCCGATCCGGATTTTAGATTGGCACGAAAATGGAAGATTACCATCATCCAGGGAAATGATTAAGCAGAGAATAGAGAATTAGTAGAGGGGGGAAGAGGAAATTTATAGAGGGAGTAAAAAGGAACTGTTCTACGCGGGGTATTACTTTCAAACAGGTATTGTGGTCTAAGATATCAGGGACTACAGTAAAAAGATCCAGCAAACTGTAGGAATAAAAAGTAGTGTCTTCATCTGGGAACATGACAGAGAAAAAAAATTAGAACCAGGTATTTGGTATTTGAAAATCAATAAAAGTCTACTCGGTTTAGATGTGTTGTTGAAATGGAAATAAATTCCCCTGTATATACGGGTAATGAGCTCGGGGCTTATTTGACAGAACTCCGGATTCGAAGTCCATGTACTTTGACAAGATACGCGGTTCATCATCAGCAATATCATTTACAGCTGAGAAATAATTTTCCCGAGTCAGGCTGTATTCTAAAATAAAGATAAAATTTTTATTTTATGAAATTTAAGGATTGGCATGGTTTGTAATGAAACTTGTCAAAACTGTGTACAAGAAGCATTTTACACGTTTTCTGATGAATGTTTGGTGCAAACTAACGACATGAAATCCCCCGATAAGATGTTGAAACGACGAAATATACCAGACAACAAAATTATCTAATTATGGATGCGTTTATAATGAATATGCAACAATGATTGATCCAGGATTTATGTGTTAAGCAATGATAACATCTAGTCGGCTGCCGTATCAGTTATTCAAATATGCCAGAATGAGAGATATGCATCTGATCTAACATATACCGAACAATTTCTACCCCGCATTTATGATTCTGTTTAATTTAAGGCCCATGCGAAATTAGGAGTAATCTATACTCTGAATAATTTCTGCAATATTTGTAGGATATATAGATCGTGTGGGTATCATAGTGATATCACTGGAATCTGCATAACGCTAAGACGGGTCAGTTTGTTTGTAATTCAGTACGATAAAAATGATGCACATTGCTTTTTATTTGTAGCAGTACAATAAAAAATGTTGCACATTGCGTTTTATTTGTAGAAGTAAAAGTACAATAAAAAATGTTGCACATTGCGTTTTATTTGTAGAAGTAAAAGTACAATAAAAAATGTTGCACATTGCGTTTTATTTGTAGAAGTACAATAAAGAATGTTGCACACTGCGTTTTATTTGTAGAAGTACAATATAAAATGGTGCACATTGCGTTTTATTTGTAGAAATACAATAAAGAATGGTGCACATTGCGTTTTATTTGTAGAAGTACAATAAAAAATGTTGCACATTGCGTTTTATTTGTAGAAGTACAGTAAAAAATGGTGCACATTGCGTTTTATTTGTAGAAGTACAGTAAAAAATACTGCACATTGCGTTTTATTTGTATAAATACAATAAAGAATGGTGCACATTGCGTTTTATTTGTAGAAGTACAAGAAAAATATGGTGCATAATGTGTTTTATTTGCAGGAGTACTATAAAAATGGTGCACATTGCGTTTTGTTTGTAGACTAGGCGCTGCGCGACCCCCATGGTCGCTTTTAGTTTTATATTTTCTTTTGCAAAACAACTCAACTGAAAGTAACCTATGTAAGGAATGTTACCATTACCTGTCATCATAAATATACGTTGTTAAGGGGTAGTGGGAGCTCAGCCAAAAAATTTATAATCTTTGCTAAATTCACTATAAGGCTGACTGTAAACCATCGTGATTAAAAAATCTGAATTTCCATTACATCAGAACAAAGTTAAAGATAAGACCGAGACACCCAACACCAATGATTTTAAAAATTACATTCCTCTCTGTATGTACTATTTTTCAAAATTAAGATATCTACACTTTATCACTACATCAAATAAGAAATTGTTGGGAAAAAATTTTTCACTTAAAAAATGATTTAAAAATAAAGCAAGTACTAAAATATAGTGTAGATTACATCACTCTCTGTATGTACTATAGTTCACAATTCAGATATCTACACTTAATCATATCAAATTATAAATTGTTGGGAAAGTATCTTCGCTTATAATTGCTAAAGTTTACATCCGGTAGTTACAGCCGTAGACATTCCGGCAGTTGCAGCCGTTGCCATTCAGAGTGTAGAAATATCGTCGATTTTTGTGCCGCATACCTACGCGTTTTATATACATACGAGCCCGCTTAATGGAATATCCAATTTGCCACGAAAAATTATTCTAATAAGCGGGATATTCCATTATCCGGGATCACATTGACACGCCCACAATGTTTCAGAGTACAATTAAACCAAGAAAGAATTAAAAATTACCTAAACCATAGGCATATTTAAACTATTATAATTAACAAACAATCTATTAATTAAAAGTAAGAATCTCTTTAAACACATTAAAATTTAGAAATTTGATGAAAAATGAGCTATTTTATTGTAGAATATACATATTTCCCTTAATTTTTGGAAAATAATTACAATGTTACTTATTTGTTGCTAAAGAAGTCTAATATTTTAGACTGTTTGCTGTTCTGTGAATGCAGTAAATCCGTTATATGATTTTCTAGTTTATAAATTAAAGTCTGCATTTAATAAATGAAAGTCTGCATTTGACTTCGTTTCCAAAAATGTTTTATGATATCACAATATTAACTTCAACATGTGAAGGAACTTTTTTAAAGATACATTTTTACATTTTTTGTCAAATTCCTCTTCATCGACTTCGCTTTGATCAAGTTGAGGGTCTGAAATTTCACCACATTCTTCTAAATCATTGTCGAAGTTTACAAAATTGGAAACATTTTCTTCTATCATTCCTGCTGGTGGTAAATCATTTGCGTTTGCTATTGTTTCATCATTTAATTCATCATTTGTTACGTCTGTTGAAAATTTACAATTTACGAAACAATTTTTTATTGCTTCAGAGGAAATATTATTCCATGATTCATCATAAGAACAGTTGTAAGAATTGAAATCTTTCTAATAATTTTACTAGTTGATCTATTGATAGAAAATCCACTAGTATCATTTATGCAGGCTATGATCTTTTTAACGACTTCTTTTCTATAATTCCTCTTAAAAAGTGATATAATTCCCTGGTCCAGCTGTAGTATTCGGAGGCAAAAAGTGAAGTGCTACATTTTCCAGACTTACGTCGACTTTGGGGGCTTGACAATTATCGATAGTAAAATTCTGAAAATTGTGGGAAATAGAAAAAAGATCGATGTCGTCATGGCTAAAAATTATTCCTTTAAGCGGGATAGCTTCAAACATGATATTGCATTAACCGGGAAATTTAACACAGACACAAATTACCACGGTTTGGTACATTGAAAATTTATTACATTAAATGGGATATTCTTTTTACCGATATTCCATTAAGCGGGTTCCACTGTATATGGTAAAACCCACTCATATAGGTGGCGCTGCTAGCGCAGATTTGAATGTTCTGTTTACAGAGACCTTATGGATAGCGTACGAGAAACACGCATTATGCATGAGCGCTGAGATAATTAAATATGTTTATTAAGTTTAATTTGATTGTCGTCGATGTGTGAGATTACACAGATTAGTACCACTGAACAACACACAGATTTCAAGAACCACCGATGTCGAATGCGGACTACTATTTGGTGCACAGGCCAAAGGAAAGTGATTGATATCATCGCGACATTGAATCCAGGTAAGAGAAATTTTTTATGGAAACTGAATTATACCTGGATAGAAAAATAAAAATGACAGAAGAACTTTCAAAATTAAAGAAGAAGCGTACAGCGGTACGTTCTATGTTGACAAAATTGATTAATAAAATTGAGATATCGATCAACAACGAAAACGAAACTGTTGATCAGTTTGAAGCATTTTTAGAACAATTAATTGAAAAAGAAAGTAATTTGAATTCTTTAAATGAAGATATTGAAGAAGTTTTAACTGTTGATACGATTTCTGAAGACTTGGAAGTTTCGGAAGAAATCAAAGAAAAAATAATATTTTGGAAATCGAAACTTAAATCTAGAATTAAGAAAATGAATTCAAATTCTATCCAAGTTGATACAGTTTCACGAGATACTCAATTGATTGATTCTGATAATTCAAATTCTATCCAAGTTGATACAGTTTCACGAGATATTCAAGTGAATGATTCTGATAATTCTGATTGTGTAAATATAAATTTGCCGAAACTGCATTTAAATAAGTATTCTGGCGATTACGCAAAATGGTTAGATTTTTATAATTTGTTTGAAAGCTCTATTCATAATAATGCAAAACTAAGTAAAGTTGATAAATTCAACTATCTGAAGTCATATTTGTGTGGTAATGCTCTTTCTTGCATTAACGGATTTGCAATCTCTGATGAGAATTATGATAAAGCTCTTGATTTATTAAAGAACAGTTTTGGAAACAAATCTATATTGATTAATTGTCACCTAAGTGATCTATTGAATTTAACACCTGTTAAAAATCCTAATGATGTTGTGAGTTTGAGAAATTTGTATGACCACGCTGTAACACAAATAAGAAGTCTCGAGAGTTTGGGAATTAAAGGGGAATCATATTCAAATTTATTAACTCCCATTTTAATGAAGTTAATTCCTTCAGAATTTGTTTTGGAATTTAATCGTACTCAAAATGATAAAGAATTCGATTTAAATGCTCTTTTGCAGTTTCTCAATTCGGAAATGCGATGCCGAGAACGGTCATTTCAAATTAACAGTCATAAATCGTTGAATCAAAAACAAAATTTCTTTCCTTCACCAGAGAGAGTAAAAAATAAATATCCCCTGTCCGTTAGACACAACAGCAGACTACCGCGGAAAACAGAGCAGATGGCCTTTTCGACTTCTGTGAAAGAGCTGGCGTCTCAATCAGCATTGGCACCAAGAAATTGTCTATTTTGTGATAAAACAACGCATAAATTAGAATCTTGTGATACTTTTAATGCTAAGGAAAAAAGAAACATTTTGAAATCGAAGGGAATGTGTTATTTATGTTTGAAGCCCTTTCACCGCGCATTCGAGTGTCTGAAAAAGGATTTATGCCCTGTGTGCGGTGGATCTCATGACATTGCCATATGTTTTCGAAATCGAAACAGAGACAGTTCTACTGTGAAACAGGAAACGAATAGTTTAGTCTCGGCAGTTTTTAAATCAAAAACAAATCCTTCTTTATTACAAACGTGCGCTGCGTTAGTTGATGGCAATAATGAAGAAGAAATTATAAGGCTATTTTTAGATAACGGAAGTCAGAAGAGTTTCGTTTTAAGAAGTATTTCTGAAAAGTTTAACTTTCCTATTGTTAGAAAGGAGAACCTTTCTATTTGCTCATTTGGGGATAAGGAAACGGAATCGAAGACATTTAATGTAGTTAAAATTAAATTAAAAAATAGAGACGACCCGAATTTATGTATAGAAATAGAAGCGCTAGAAATTGAACGTATTTCGGCTACACATTTACCCACCCCTGATAAAGATATTGATAAAAAATTTAGGTATTTGAAAAATGCACAAATGGCTGATTGTTATGAGTTCGTACCAAAATAAGCGGTACAAGGTTAAGTTTCCTTGGAAACCAAATATGAAAACATTGTTAGGAAATAATGAACAAACGGCAAGGAATAGATTTGTGAAATTGAGAACATCTTTTAAAAATGATCCTTCCTTATTTTATGAATATAAATCAGTTCTAAAAAATTATCTTTCCGAGAATATTATAGAGCGTGTTCCAGCAGAGGAAGAAAATATTCAGCAAAATACATTTTATCTACCACATAGAGGAGTGATTCGTACTGATAAAGTTACGAGCAAATTACGAATCGTGTTTAATGCATCATCGCATTCGAAGGGACAACTATCCTTGAATGACTGTTTACATGCAGGACTTAATCTTTTACCAAACTTATTTCTCCTTTTGATCAAATTTAGAACTAACCCGATTGCATTTGTTGCCGATATAAAAATGGCTTTTTTGATGATAGAAATAGACGAAAGTGAGAGGGATTTTACAAGATTTTACTGGGATGAAGATCCAGGAACCGATAATAAAAACAAGAAGTTTGAATTGTTCCGAATGACGCGTGTTTTATTTGGAGTGAAATCAAGTCCATTCCTCCTTGCAGCTACAATAAAACATCATCTGGAAAAATACGCAGATACATTTCCTCTAACTACTAAGCATCTTAACCAATCGCTCTATGTTGATGATTTCCTGAGTGGTGAAGTCAGTGTCAAGCAAGCTTTGACAACTTGCAAAGAAAGTGTAGAGATTTTTAGAGACGCAAGTATGGACCTTCGGAAATGGAGAACGAACTCTCCCGAACTAAGTCAAGAGTTGAAGAAATTAGAATTTGATGTAGATGAATCTGACGAATCTTTAGACACGAAGTTGATAGCTCCGAAGATCTTAGGAATCGGTTGGAACGAGAAAACTGATACATTTTATTTTGACTCTAAGGGTCTGGAAGCATTTCTTTCTAAAAGAACTGACACAAAAAGATACTTGTTACAAGCAGCTGGCCGACTATTCGATCCAATGGGTATCGTGGGTCCCTATACTATTCTAGTTAAATGTTTAATTCAGGAAATTTGGTGTTTAAAATTAGACTGGGATGACAAATTGCCCAAACAATTAGAAATCTCTTGGGATAAATGGTGTAATGAGATTCAATATTTAAAGGAGATAAGTATTCCTCGATACTATTTTCAAAATTCATTGCCGAACAATGCAATTTCCATTGAGCTGCATACCTTTTCAGAAGCTTCTAAAAGGGCGTACGGTACTGTTGTGTATTTACGCATAGAATTGAATGATGGAAATATCATTTCTAGTTTCGTAACATCGAAGGGCAGGGTAGCTCCATTAAAGACACTTTCGATTCCTAGATTGGAACTCATGGGTGCACTTTTGTCTGCTAGAATTAGTCATACAATCATAAATGCCTTTGAATTTCCTGTTAGTCAATATTTTTGGACAGATTCATCAATTGTTTATTATTGGATTAAAGGAGACCCAAACAGACACAAAGTGTTTGTGAAGAATAGGATACAAGAAACACAAAGATTAAGTAACCCTAAGGACTGGCATCACTGTATGAGGAAGGATAATCCCGCTGATTTAATAAGTCGAGGTTTACCCTTAAGTGAACTTAAAAATGATGAAGTGTGGTGGCATGGACCCAAGTGGTTGACGATGAAGGAAGCTGAATGGCCCATATCCTTAGAACCAACATTCGAAACCGACATAAACATCGATAAATTAGAGTTTAAGAAATCAGTTGCTGTAAATACAACAGTTGAAAGGAACCAAACTGAAAATGATTTGATTACAAGATATTCTTCGTTTAGTAGATTAATTAGAATAAGTGCTTTGTGTTTAAGATTTATTTATAACTCTAAAGTGAATTCTGAATTTCGGAAAACAGGCAGTATAAGTGCTTCTGAATTTGAACATGCTACTGAAATTATAGTGAAGCACGTACAATCAACTGAATTTCTAACTGAAATAAAGCGCCTTAAAACGGACAGCCTATTCCTAAAAGTAGTAAAATCTTATCTTTAAAAGTGTTTTTGGACAAAGATGAAATATTGAGAGTGGGAGGGAGATTGAAACATTCTGTCCTTTCTGAATTTCAAAAACATCAAATACTTTTGCCAAAGGTTCATCATTTCACTGAACTAATTATTGAACATTATCACAAAAAATCCTTGCATTCTGGTGTACAATCTACATTATATTTAATAAGACAGTCATATTGGATCCCATCTGGCCTAGATCGAGTTAGAAGACTACTGAATAAGTGTATCACTTGCTTTCGAACAAAGAACCAAACAATAAATCAGATGATGGGGGATTTACCGCGAGATAGAATTGTGCCTTCCAGACCATTTGAAAAGGTCGGATTAGATTATGCAGGTCCTATAATCACCAAACCCAACTTGAAAAGGTCAAGAGTGACTCTAAAATCATACATTGCTATATTTATCTGTTTTAGTACTAAGGCTACGCATTTTGAAGTTGTTTCTGATTTAACAACCGAAGCCTTTCTGGCAAGTCTTCGACGATTTATTGCAAGAAGATCTAAGCCGTCCATCATCTGGAGTGACAATGCAACGAATTTTAAGGGTGCAAGAAACATCCTTAACGATTGGAATGAAGTTTGTAAATCCAACTCAGTTCAACGATTTAGTGCAGAAGAGGGAATTCAATGGAACTTTATTCCACTCGCTTCTCCTCATTTTGGCGGATTGTGGGAGGCAAATATTAAATCGATGAAACGCATTCTGTTAAAAATGACAAGATCTGCTATCCTGAACTTTGAAGAGTTAACTACGCTAGTTACTCAAATTGAAGCCGTTTTAAATTCACGTCCATTATCACCGCTTTCTTCAGATCCCAATGACTTGATACCTTTAACTCCGGGACATTTTTTGACTGGAAATGCTATTTTATCCTTTCCTGAACCATATACTGCTTCGGATTCTTTGTCTTTTCATTCTAGGTGGAAACTTATACAGAGCCTTCGAGACAAGTTCTGGGACCGTTGGAAAACCGAATACCTGCATCACCTTCAGTCCCGAAAGAAATGGACTGTTCAGAATCCAAACTTGAAGGTGAACCAGCTTGTATTATTCGGGGATCCCAATACCAAGCCAATGGACTGGCCAATGGGCCGCATTCTAAAAGTTTTTCCAGGTAATGATGGTCTCGTGAGAGTAGTTGAGATGAAGACCTCTACAGGTGTTCTAAAACGAGCCATCAACAAGGTTGTGCCATTACCTTTTCTTGATAACTGAAGATACTGGAACTTTTGAACTTATTTTTTTTTATTTTGAACTTTATATTATTCTTGAACATTTTTTGAACTTTACTTCTTTTTACATATTTACTCTTTTACAGCATAATTTACAAATTGATGCATGTGATTTAAGAATTTAATTAGTTTATTTTTGTTTGATTAATTTTGTGAAAGATAAAATCCATAGGATTTTAAGTGGGGAGAAATGGTAAAACCCACTCATATAGGTGGCGCTGCTAGCGCAGATTTGAATGTTCTGTTTACAGAGACCTTATGGATAGCGTACGAGAAACACGCATTATGCATGAGCGCTGAGATAATTAAATATGTTTATTAAGTTTAATTTGATTGTCGTCGATGTGTGAGATTACACAGATTAGTACCACTGAACAACACACAGATTTCAAGAACCACCGATGTCGAATGCCGATATATATATACAAGTATATATATACAAGTATATATATACAAGTATATATATACTAGTATATATATACAATGCTCAAAACAATTAGGGGAGCACATGGTTTTAACGAAATTACGCAAATACTTACACCGATAAGTAACATAAAATAAATCATCCATAATTTAAAGCCTAGCAGGAAACAGAAGAAGAAAACTTCATATGCAAATCAAAGTTCATGACGTCAAAAACCAGAAAAAGAACATAAGGGCGGAAATCGGGATGTTGCAGAAACGTCTGTTTCACTGCCTTAACTGTGAAATTCGATTGCTCAGTTATTCTTTTTGAGAAAAGGCGACTTGAAAATGTCTCAAAAACGTGATTTACCGGAATCCATGGCATGGCGTATTATAGGCAGACTTGAATCCGGGCAAACACAACGTAGTGTCGCGGACGCTGTTGGAGTAGCCAGAAGTGTCGTTACAAGGCTGTGGAATCAATTCCAACAAACAAGGAATGTTATACGTCGACCAGGGCAAGGTCGGCCACGCGCCACTACAGCAACTGATGACCGGTATATACTGTTAACAGCTCGTCGAAACAGAACAGACAATGCTACTCAGCTGCAAAGACAGTTGCTCTTGGCAACAGTACGAAGTGTGTCCAGCCAAACAGTACGTAATAGCATCATCAGGGAGGTCTCTTTGCACGTAGGCCAATGGTCTGCATTCCGTTGACCTCACGCCACCGTGCGGCCCGAAGAAGATGGGCTGCTGAACATCGAGATTGGGAGCAACATGATTGGAGCCAAGTGCTGTTTACAGACGAGTCCCGATTTAGTCTGGAGTGTGACAGCCGACATGTTTTGGTATGGAGGGAAAGGGGCACTCGAAATAACCCCACATTCGCTCGTGAAAGGTCACAATACAGACAAGCTGGTTTTATGGTATGGGGTGGAATCAGCCTAGGTGGACGTACGGACCTGCATATCATTCGGAATGGTACTTTGACGGCCCGAAGGTATGCAGACGAGATACTGAGACCTCATGACATACCTTACGCTGCAGCCATTGGAGATTCCTTTGTTTTCCAGCATGATAAAGCCAGACCGCATACAGCTCGTTTTGTGGAGAACATGCTGGAAGCTGAAACAATACAGCGTATGGAATGGCCACCGTGCTCTCCTGACCTGAATCCTATCGAGCATGTTTGGGACATGGTCGGACGACGCATTGCTGCGAGACCAAGGCCTCCTTTTACTCTCCGAGACTTGGGGATTGCACTTCTTGAGGAGTGGAACAGTATTCCCCAAAGTCTTATCGATAACATCATCGCATCCATGGAAAACAAGTGTGCAGCAGTCTTCGCTGTTCGAGGAGACTACACGCCATATTAAATATCTTGCATCATTTCTAAACAATACTTTTTTTATCGTTTACATGTAACCAAATTGTTGCCCTAAATCATCTTTTCATGTTTTTTCCATATTTTCAAAGAATTAAAGCTTAATTACAAATTTTTTTACGTCTTTTTTTCTGTATTGCGCATTGATACGCGTGTACTATCCATTTTATTCCAATACGGGGCTGTCTCGCACGGTTATCTTAACTTATTTGCTTGCTCCCCTAATTTTTTTTAGCAGTGTAGATGTACTATATAAAATGGTGTACATTGCGCTTTATTTGTAGAAGTAAATTATTGATATAAGTTGACCACGGATAAAACCTGACCTGAGATTAGTAAATTATTGTTACTTTTAATGCTATTATTCAGATTTGCAACTATTTGGAGATTTTTTTTTAAGGTTGACATTCATTTTTCGCGTTTCCAGGTGAAAAAGTGTCACTTGTTTTGATCATCTATAAAATTAGAAAAACTAAATCCATAAAACTAAAATGTTTTATTTTTTACCACCACCCCAACCCACCGCTAACCCGAAATCGACTTTTCAGACTTTTTGGTGTCTTTTATGGGCTTCATCCCATTTACTATCTAAAAGTGGTGTGTTGAGTGAACATTTAGCATCAATATTAAGCTAGTTCAACTCTAGAAATACCAAGACAGCCAAAATTCTGATTTTAGAAACAATTGTAATTGGTTCAACGATTGTAATTGCTATAAACGATTGTAATTGGTAGTTTTTCAGTCAGAAACACTGTAAGCCCATGGTATCAGGCAGGAAGGCCTTGTAGCTGTAGTAGCCCCCAAAGTAGGCTGCATTTAAAATAAAGATATTTATGCAAAACAGTTTACGTTATAAGCACTAGTGCTAATCTGGCAACAGCTGTTGACAGATTAGGTCATGTATAGTTTGCCATTTTTGGGGCTGGCTTTTTTCAGCGTCAGCTCTCAGAGGTGAGAAGTTTTAACGATGTTTGTTGAGTTTTCTCTGTGAACTGTCTCAAAAAACAAGGTGATAAAAAAAGAGTAGATTGAATTAAACAATTTTCTAATGACTTGGAAAATATTAGAAGCACCTTAGAGGAAACAGAAACATTGAACTTTCCCTAAAATCTTCACTCAGAATTACAATTGTAATAAAAACAGAATTTCAACAGTTTTAAATGTGTAGCGTGTCTTTAAACACGGAAAATTTTTTTTGGAATGATAGCCCGTAAGTAACCCACTGAGACTTTTAGTGCAACTCTGGATTGTTGACATGAATATTGTTGCAAAGTATATTTCATGAGTTCAGGAAGTTCGTGCTGACAGAAATAGTATCCGGACAATAGATAAAATTTCTCGAAATAATAACTCAATAAAATGAGCACCAATTCAGAATCAATGTTTTTCTTCTTTTGCTCTGTCGATATAAGAAGTTGTGATGAACAATGGCGGAAAAAAGGCGAATTTTGTATATTTGTTGGTGAGTGAGTGAATGAGTGAAAGCACATTACTGACACGATTCGCGAACACTCGCACGAGGCATTAATGTGGTAGTCGTGACGGAAAGAACACCCGAGGAAATGAACACATTCATTTTCCTTTATTAATCTTGAAGGAGAGTGGATACATTAGTTCAGCACAGGTAGCTTGACAAAAAGGTGTAAACAAACGGCCACCGGACCTGCCGGAGCTTGAATATACTGGACAGCACGACACTGGACAGGAGCGGGAGAAGGACGCGGACAAGAGGCAAAAGGTAGAATAAAGAGTGAGCGTGAGAGTAGAGCAAGGAAGCAGAGCAAGGACGAAACCACGAGATCCTGCGGAAATCTCTGCTCAACCTTTTATACTACGTGGTTCTCGATTTTAACGCTATGTCTTAAAATTCTACAATTGACTACCGACAAACATCAAACCCAACCTGACCAAGACTATCAGTGAAAGCCGCATGATTTTCCGAACAGGCGATGCGTGGCGAAATAGGCGTGTGACTCTGAATCATGCAGTTAGTTAGTAATAACTTTAATGTTCCAAGCGTGCATTAAGGGATAATATAGCTGGTTGGTTAGTTTATTCCTAGGTCGCAATTTGGAGTAGGGACTGTGCTTTATTGCAAGCATAATTTAGAATATGCGTTAGATTTCTAGGTCAATTAAGAATGGTTGAGCGTTATTGTTACAAATAGTTAGATTTCTAAGACAATTAATAATTGTTGGGCTTTATTGTTACTTATATCACCATTAATTTAACCATATCATATTCCATTATCTTTTATATTCTTTTAATCTTTTAATATCTTTTAAGCACATTAATCTCTCCCATATAACCCATATAAGAAAATTCGTGCAAGGAAAAAGAATTGTTCCTTTCTGCGAATTGATCGTAAAATTTCTCCAAAGGAGAGGCCAATTTATGGATAAAAGTAAAATGTGAAACAAGTGCTTATGTTCAAAAGTTATATAAATTTAGTTCTTTATTTTTTATAATTTTTTATCCTTTCGTTTGTCTTTTACTATCACTTAAGCGCTATTGTTATCTCTTTGAAAGATTTGGGTATCTTCCTTTTTGTAGTTCGCCAAAATTTCCAATAACGCCAGTAAGCAATGCTTTGGCAAAATTTAACAGGGAAAGAGAAATAATGAATTCAGTCAAAAACTCCATAGCACGATTTTAAAATATCGAACCACGTTTTTTTAATAGTTTTATAATGTATCAAATTATTTATTATTTTAACTTGCTAATAAAGTTAATATTATTTTCTGTGAACCAAGAAAGATAAAAGTTTCATCATCGCATATGTTTTCTAAATTTAGGAAGACAGAATCTGTAATATGTAATAAGATAACAGATTATTTAAAATGTCTCAAACTTTTAAAGCGTTCGGAATCGACTAGTACGGTACTTCGTCCTCGTGTTCTAAAAAATAACTATAGTTCTCCTAAACCAGTCAACTTGGCTTCAACAGATTTTGTCATGACCCTCCCTCTGCAGCATAAATAACATTTTTCCATATGACAGAAAGATTGATAGTTGATGTATTTCCTTTTTTAATCTTGTACATCTGAATATTGTCACTTAAGGGAACAAGGGACCTTAAGCTTTGAATTTTTTAATTTTCAATTTTTAACTCTATATACAAAATGAGAATTATTTGTATTCTTTTTTTACTACATTTAAAACCCTTAGAATCCAGAATAAGGATTTTTTGGCGCAAAAATGCCTTTTAAATTTTTTTTTTAAAATACTAGCATTTTTCAAAATGTTCCATGCGCATTCCAAATCATTTAAAAACCTTAGATTTTTTTAACATAAGTTTACCGTACATATATTAATATAATTGTGCTATGAATTTCTTTTTATGAATCTAAAGCCATAAGTAATTATTTTTTAAATTTGGCTGTTGTTTTTTAAGATTTTTTTTTACGTTTTTGCTTTATTTCATGGTCTACAAATTTGAAATATATTTGTGGTTTCAAAGAATTATGCACAGGTTTGTGTAAAACAATTCAATTAACAATCTTGGGAAATTTGAAAGAATTCAAACGAAAAGTAATGCGCATGGAGCATTTTGAAAAATGCTATCATTTTTGAAAACTTTTTTGATAAAAAGTTCTTATTCTTAAATAAAATACTTATTTGTGAATTCTAAGTGTCTTCAATAAAGTAATAAATAATATTAATTATCCTCATTTAGTATAAAGAGTAAATTATTGAAAACTTAAAACAAACGAAGTTAAACGTCCCTTGTCCCCTTAAAATGTTACATAAATTTCATAAAAATTTCACAAAGACCGAAATCTTAGTGAACCCACGCGGCCTCCATTGTCTTCAAATCTGAGCTCTATTTTTAAAAAGTTTGGAAATATACTGCTGGGCACTGTAAATGCAACACCCTGAAGGAAACATTCAAATAACATGAAATTTACAACATGCATTAGCGGAGGTGAGATATGCAAATGATTAGAATTTCAGCGCAGACGCACATCACGCGCGCCTGTGGCGCCACTTCAAAGCGCTATTTAAGGCTTGGAGATTTCGACAATTTCAAGTTCGGCAATTGTGTTTTTCTTGTGGTTTTTTTCAAAGAAAACGATCAATTATGCCTCATCGAAAACAGCGATCATCTTTTGATCAAGTATCCGAGTTCGACAGAGGAAGGATAGTGGCCTACCGAGATTGTGCATTATCTTTCAGGGAAATCGGTAGTCGTGTTGGACGAAACCAAACAACTGTAATGCGGATATGTGATCGTTGGATGCAGGAGGGTACGACGGACCGGCGTGTTCGATCGCATCCACCTCAGCGCACCACTTCACGTGATGACAGGCAAATTGTGCGCATGGCAGTGACGGATCGCTCAGTCACATCACGAACCATAGCACAGCACATGCAGTCTGTAACGCATCATCCAGTGTCTGCGCGTACCATTCGGCGCCGTTTACAGCAGAGTGGTCTGTCCGCAAGACGTCCATTGCTTTGTCTACCCTTGACGCAGAACCACAGACGTCTCCGCCGCCAATGGTGCGATGACAGAAGGATGTGGACGGCAGAATGGAATGAAATTGTCTTTACTGACGAGTCACGCTTCTGTCTGCAACACCACGATGGTCGCATTCGAGTCTGGAGACACCGTGAAGAGAGGATGCTGAACAGCTGCGTTATGCACCGCCACACTGGTCCTGCACCGGGTATTATGGTATGGGGCGGTATTGTTTATCACTCTCGCACACCTCTAGTACGCATTGCCGGTACTTTAAACAGCCAGCGCTACATCTCCGAGGTGTTGGAGCCAGTTGTCCTTCCTTACCTTCAGGGCTTGCCCACAGTCATATTTCAACAGGATAATGCGCGACCACACGTGGCACGCATTGTCCAACGGTTCTTTGTCAATCGCCAGATTGAATTGCTTCCCTGGCCGCCTCACTCTCCGGATCTTTCGCCGATAGAAAACATGTGGTCCATGGTTGCCCTACGATTGACCCAGATTCCATCCCCAGCTGCCACAGCAGATCAACTTTGGCAACGTGTGGAAGCTGCTGGGTCTGCTGTACCCCAAGAACTCATCCAAAATCTCTTTGAATCAATGCCGAGGCGTGTGGCAGCGGTGATCTCCAACAATGGCGGCTACTCTGGCTACTGATTTTGGCAGGAACCACACTTCACAGAAGTCTATAAATTTAATCATTTGATACTTGGTCAACATGTTATCTACAAAATAAATTTTGTTGTGATATCTCTTGTCTTTCTTGGTGTTGCAATTTGGGTGGCCAGCAGTGTACATTTAGTATTTTGCTCGGTACAGCTAGAGCCACGTTATTGTATCTAGAACTAGATGTACCACCCGATAGTTGTAATATGCCTCCTTTTTTAGTTATATTTTTAGAATCCGACTGTTTTAATATTTAACACATTTTGAAAATATCAAAATTTAATTTTTTTTAATCGCGTTAAACTGATAAAATACCATTAAATTGAGGAGTAATATCATGAAGTACAACCCTTCTATATCTCTGTCATATACGTTTGGTTCCTAGTAACAGATGCTTTGTTACAGTCATGTGCAGCTAATTCGAGATTTTTTAGATTTAAAATTTTATTGAAAATTATGTAAATTAGTATTAGAATCAACTTCATGGAGATATAAATAAGGTACGTCGTATATGTTTCACACTAGAGTCTATTCACATAGAATCCTTTAGCGTTAGCGTAACTCAGATTGAAATATATTTTACCAATTACAAACCTCCAAACGATTAGCCACAAAATTGTCAAGGCCTGTGATTGGTTTAAAATATGTCATTACGAGTAACGCTGACGAATTCTATGTGAACAGGCCCTTAGAGTAACAGAGAATTTGAGGTAAAATTATAAGTTCCCAGAAGGCCTAGTCGTTCAGTCGGACACATCAAAAGCATTGATGGATGTATTGGATTTTAAACACTAATTAATGTCCATGTAAAGTAAGAGAAGTGGGCTGCGCGGTGAAGTTATGAGAGTATGTATGACGTCGAATATTTTCCCGTTTCTGTGTTTTTTATAAGTTTCAGACTCAGTAGAGTAGCGTGGGGGGGGGGAAGAGGGGGTCATTAACCGGGCGGCACATATGTGGGGGGTCGGCAGGGAGCAGCCCAGCTGGCTAATCCTGTCTGCAGCATCAGACCACGGTCATTAGATCACATAACTGTATTGTCATCGGGACTACATAGGTACTTACGCAGAATTTCAAGGCAATTGGACAAGTGGAAGTGGTTCAAAATAGAGTTGTAAGATTTGACCAAAAAAATATACTTACATTTATGTGAAGTCAAATAAAAGCTTGTCAAATATTTTATTCAAAATAAGAAAATAAATTTCACTTTTTGAATTTCGAAACGGACGCGGCCGGCCGCGATCCGCTGTTTATTGAAAGTTGGAAACAAGACTTCAGAAAGGACAGACTATTGATAAAAAAGAGCAAGAAGTCGTGGCAAAAGAAATTTTTAAAATGACATGAAATTCTAACCAAAATGTGTGATATAATAAGATTCCTGGCAAAACAAAATTTGGCGTTACGTGGCCACAGGGAAAATGACACCAGTGCCAACAGAGGCAACGTTTTAGAACTGGTGCATCTACTGGCAAACTACGATCCTGTTCTCAGAGAACATTTAGTAAGAATAAAAATGGGCCAAAAAAATTCACTTATATTTCACCAGAAATTCAAAACTAGTATATTGAAATTTCAGGGAATAAAGTTCGCCAAAAAATTATAGGTCAGGTTCAAAAGGCCAAGTATTATTCCATAATATTCGACAGTACCTCGGATATTTCCCTACAAAGGTCAAACAAGCCAGTACTACGATACGTGATGATTGAGAATCGGGAAGTATGAGTAGTGGAATCTTTTATAGATTTCATTAAAACGAAAAACAAAACAGCCGAAGGTATTGATATTAAGTACACTCGACGCTGATGGGGTCGATATTATGAATTGTAGAGGGCAAGCTCACGATAATGCTGCTACAATGGCTGGAAGACAGACAGATGTGCAGCGACGAATAAAATAAATCAATCCTAATACCGAATCTGTGCCCTGCTCAAACCACTCATTGAACCTAGTTTGCTTTCATGTGGCTTCGGTGGAGGTAAATTCGGCACATTGGAACATTGTTATGCTTTCTTCGGCACATTGAAACATTGTTATGCTTTCTTCGGCACATTGGAATATTGTTATGTTTTCTTTTTTTATGTCCACACACCGATGGGAGGTTATGATTGCTGCTACAGGCGAGAGTTTGAGGTGGGGGTTCAGGAAACACGTTGGAGCGCAAGAAGCGATGCAGTAAACATGACACGAAATCATTACAAAGAAATTTTGACAACGCTAGAGAAGCTAACAGAAGTAGACGAAAGCTTGAACACACGAACGGACGCAGGAACTTTGTTAGTCGTGATGCAATGATTTTCGTTTCTATGTTTCTTGGGTCTCTGACAGCCGGTACTGCGTGAAGTGAATGATGCCGAAAATTATTTGCAATCGGAGGAACTTAACGTACATCAGTGTGCTCAGAAAATAAGCGCCTTACATACAGTATTGGAAGAGAAACGAGAGGAATCCGTAGACGAGGCTTTAAGTTACGCTAAAAGCTTGAAGAACTTGGCATTTCTATTGAACCTCCAAGTCGAATTAGGAGGAGGCACATTTTTGACGATGGAAGTAGAGATGTCGGCTTATCGCACGAAGACGATTTGAAACGAAAAATGTTTTCTTCATTAGATTTAATAACTGCTGAAATTTTAGAAAGGTTCCCGAAGCTCCAGAATTTGGCCGAAAAATATGCCTTCCTAAGGCCTGCAATAATATTGGGTGTCGATGATGAGGAAAGCAACCTCGACCAAGCTCCTAAATAATATATTGTCAGAGAAGAGTTTAAGCTTGAGTGCGTGCGTCTACGGGCTTTCGTAGCTACAAAAGACTGTAAGAAAGAAATTATTGATTCCGGCCCACTCTGTTTATTAAAGTTTATTTTTGAGTCCAAACTTGAAGGAGGACTACCTAATATATTTATAATGCTGAGAATATTCCCCACATCTGTCATAAGTAATGCCAGTTGTGAGAGAAGCTTCTCTAAATTGAAATTGATTAAAAAGTATTTAAGATCTGCAATGTCCACGTTGAAATTAACAAATCTAGCTATTTTGGCAATCGAACAAAAGGTGCAAATTAACTTTGACGAATGTATTAAAAGGTTTGCATTGCAAAAAAACAAGCAGAATGAAATTTTAATTTAAGAAAGACGTTTTATTTTGACTCCATTTGAAATAGTGATAGAGCATCACAGAATTTTTACAGATTTTTTTGCTCAATTGCGAAATTAAGGAGGCGGCAAATTTAAGGTTCGCACCGAGTGGCAGAAATCCACGCTACTTCACTGTTCAGATTGGCAATAAGAGGAAAATTTAAAAAAAAGTTTTTTGTTTAGAATTGTTTGGATGTTGTCATGCAGATCGATTTTAATAAAATAATATTTGAAGCTTAGGAATTGGGTAAATTTCTTGATAGAATTTCACAAGGAAGAGTTGTTATAGCCTGTTTTATTTTAATCCTCCTTTCTTTTTATCAGTAACTACCACTTATGCTGCCTTTTTCAATTTGTCTCTCGTTGTTACTTTTTTTTTTAACCCTAATGTAATGGTCTAAATATTTCCTCGAGTAAGAGGTTTCCTACTCCTGCCTTAAAATAAATCTTTTCAAACGAACGACCAACACAAATATGTTGCTTACTTCACCTAAAATTTAAATTCCTGAGGCTTAAAATGTCAGCTGGATAACCACTCTACCCTTGTGCAAGTTTACCACCTGAAAAGTTGAGAAATTAGATAAGTTTTTTCCCTTCAGATATGAAAGCTAGAGTCACTCACAGGTAAAAACTAGATCCAATGTTCAAACTAGTACGTGGCGTCATCTATCGACTATTGTTGTAAATATCTGTTTTATATCATTATATTTCAGAAAATTTTAACAAATCTGCAAACTTATTGAAATATTTGGTCAAAAAGAAGTTGTATGATTGTCTTCCCCTAAAATATATATTTCTATAATTTTAAATGAAAAAAGTATCACTTCAGAATGGTATATTTCATAGTTATAAGCAATATTTTAAGATTATGAAATTAATTTTTATAAGAATGAAAAGATGATTTAAGATATAAAATAAATATTTTTAATCCTTTGATTGTATTTGATTTTATTGTTTTTTGAACGCATATTTCACTTTATGCAGGAATTTTTTTTCATTGTAATTTGGTGAGTGACAAATTTTTAAAATTAACAGGCATTCATCTAAAGTGCTAACAGAGAAGTTAATACTGATTCCTGTGTGTATCAGTGGCGCACCCAGGGGGGTTGGGTTACAAGTGGCCCTTCCCCCCCCCCAAAGAAATATAAATTACATTATGAATATTGAATTTGCATTATAAATATTTTTATCCGTTCATCTCGCCCCCCCCCCAAGAAAGAATCCTGGGTGCGCCACTGGTGTGTGTGTAATATTGAATTTGCATTATAAATATTTTTATCCGTTCATCTCGCCCCCCCCCCCCCAAGAAAGAATCCTGGGTGCGCCACTGGTGTGTGTGTGTGTGTGTGTGTGTGTGTGTGTGTGTGTATATATATATATATATATATATATATATATATATATATATATATATATATATATATATATATTCATTCCTTAAAGCAAATCAAATAATATTCATCTGCTTTTAGTGTTGGTAATATTTTATGGTGTAGAGTTAGAGAATAATTTGTGATTAATAATTGAGTCCAATTACTATCATTATTATTATTTTCACTATATCTAGTGTCAGAAAACTATTTTAAGGAAAATGCCTAAATGAACAGGTTAGTAATTTTTAATTTAACAAAGAGATACTTTGTATTTTTTTGACTAGTGATAACTTCCAGACTACATCTAATATAAAATTACTTATTTTATAATAATTTAGACTAATACAATTTTTTTTGTAATATTTTCCAATAAACAATGTTTCAAGCTCCTAATTGAATAAGAATAGTCATTAAAATTTTCACTAATCTTCAAACCTAATAATCCTAGTTTCACAAATTCAGGAAATAACATCCAAATCAGCTGATAGATGGCAGCACTGCTGAAATTGTTCCAAGGAAAATGGAGTTTTTGCAGAGTTATACAATTTCATACAGTAATGTCTACGCGTTTCCTGTTGCACATCTGTACTTCAGATATATTTATTTCGGAATGAATTTTTCACTCATTTTCCATCTTTAAAAGAAAATCTTACATTCCTTGCAACTTGCAATGTATCTGCATGAAATTTTGCACAGACTTCTTTTTGCTCTATTTTAATTAATCTGTTCGCAGGATTATTTGGTTCAGGAGTAAAACTTTTGAACATATTTCACCTAACGCAAAAATTAATATGAATTTTTTCCCTTTTTAAATTGATAAAAATTATAAATAAAATTTCGTATTAAATCTTTAAGACACATTATAGTTTTAAATCTTTCCAATGACCAAAAGGGAATTAATCATGGAAATAGACCAACTGATTAAGAGGGTATGAAAAAAAAAAAAAGAATGCTTTAAATTTAAAATTTTATTGTATTAAAAATTTAAATTGTTTATGTATTTTTTATGTGTAATAGACTATATAGAGTGAGATTTGTGATCACACTGGGAAAAAAAAAATAACAAAATGGGTGTACAAAATAAAAATAAAATATTGTACAGCGGGCCTCCTTAATTTTATTCCAGACTAGCTGAATACCCGTGCTTCGCTACGGAGTACATTCAAATTAAATACAACGGTCAATATAGGCAGTTAATGCCAAAAAAAATATTTATAATAAATACAACGGTTAATGTATGCAATTAATACAAAAAAAAAACCCAAAAAAACATATTCATAAAAAAATCATAACGGATATTTTTATACACAAAATAATGTAGAAGAAAATATTGAAATTAAATCTAATAGAACATACAAAAGAATATAGTACAGTTAATATAGTACAGTTTGAGGAACATTTCTTTTACTGTATTTTAATATTTTTTTGGATAATTTCCAATCGTCTGCCGTATTAGAAAGAAAAAAAAATTTTTTTGTCAATTTATTTCGTTGTTATGCACGTGACGATAAATTAATTTAAAGTATCACAAAAAGAAAAGAAACCACATGATCAGCATTTAATAACTTAAATTCAAAAATTTAATCTTTAAAAATTCACTAAAAATCAGAAAATGGAGGTAAAGATCCGAAAAAGATTTCATTTTAAAGACATTTTTATGGTCTTTCTCGTGATATAAATTTTATAACCCTCAGATTATTATTTTAAATCCAAACTTTAAAGAATGTTACAAAAACAGCTTAAAAATTTAATTGAAAAAATCTAAGAAGAATTTTTCAAAAATCTTTCTTAGTGCACTCTAAAAAGAATACACTATCAAAAGAATCGCCATGAAAAATTCCAGTCCTTTAGGTCCCGCAGTTTGGTCTGTGTGTTATATGCCAGTCAGTCAGTCAGTCAGTCAGGGAACTGTTTTATATATATAGATTAATGGAGGAGAAAAACCACCAACCTCACTTTTGGTATAAAGCGAACAAGATTACTTAATCGTTGTAAGATCTTATATCTGTGATCGTTGTCTTATTACACGATAGCACATATTATTATAATGTCATAGTATGATTTTAGTTTCATCCCCTGTTTAACTTTTTACTAGATGGCACTACCATTTGACTACAAAAAATTCTCCATCACAATTTTACGAATGAAACAAAATTCATTTGTTTTTCTGTTCTGTTTTGTTTTATAGGTGTGTTTTAAATACAAACATAATTAGTTTTTATTTTTAAATATTTGTTCGTGTGTTAATGTCTTAAAATACAATAATTTTAAATAAAGTGTTGTATTGTAGGTTCAAATGTCGTCTGATGTCAGGAATAGGGTGTTAAAGAGAGGGGGTACTTTAAATTTTAGCTGATTAAGTGATCAAAAAATTTGAGACCGAGGGTTTTAGGTTCATTCCTGGAACTGGTTTCATTAAAAAGAAATAGAAGGCCCTGTGTTTCGTGTAAGCATGTTTTTTTATGGGTCTGTTTAAAGTCGTATAGTGCGCTAAAAGCTTGGATCCCTTGGATGCTTAAGGCTGCTATGTATTAACCCTATTGGACTGGTTCGCCTCAATGTTAACCTATGGAGAAAATGTGTGCAAGGATTGCCGACTTGAATTTAAAGATTTTTTTTTAATTGTACTCTGTGATGGCGAAGGAACTTTTACACCTTGGTGCATTTTTTGTTTTATTTTTAAATGCAAATAATATTTTAAAATTTAAATTATTTCTGGAAAAAATCTGGTATAGTGTGACTTAAACGCTCATAAATTCCTTTGGTGGACGAAATTTATATAATGAATTCTGTTGCAAGGTGCAGAAAGTTCAGGCTGTCTGAAAATATCATTTTTATTGTATTATCAGCATTTATGTGTTTGTAAATAGTACACACATTTTCTCCATAGGGTAACATTGAGGTGATTGAATCCAATAGGGTTAGTACACAGCAGCCTTAATTAAAGGAAAAACAACCCTGTGCTTGGAACCTTTCCCTATACCAACAGATAAGGATGAAACTAAGATTATCCAACCCTCCCCACTCGAAAAAATAATTACTATTTACTAGACCACTGAAAATATCCATTACACGTGTCACAATCAAATTTTAATACCACACAGAAATAAATGTTTAATGTTAGGTAGTTTGTTTAGTCTATAAGAGAAAAAATTACACCATACAACACTCATGGTACGAACTCCTGATCGTCAGTTAAGCTCATCAGCACAGGAATGTCCAAAACCGAAATTGCAGGATCGAACATATAATAACTTTAATAGGGTGTATGGACGCCTCTCACAGTCATACAGCTCTCACAGGGAGATGCCATACTGGAAACGAGGCAGTTTGTTGAGTTCTTATGGAAGTAAGTCCCACTCCTGCAACAACGCAGTTTTCAGATCCTGGGTGGTTCTCGGAAGGAGATGGCCAGCTGTAATTGCCCTCCCAAGAGGGTCAAGACATATTCAACTGTATTAGATCTAGATATCTGGCGGGCGAATATCCTCAATTTCAAGATGATCGTCGACTAGGTGAGCCTCATGTGGACGAGCATTGTCGTCTATAAAAATGAATCGAAGACCAACTGTGTAAACCTGATCGTCGTGATTCGATAAATAAAGGCCTCGTAGAGTTATTCATAACTGGAGAAATAGCTCTTATTTATATCTGGTTCATTATAACATCAATATCTTGGTTAGCAATAAGGTACATAAGTTTGTTCCGAAGAACTCTGTTAACATTCATGAGAGAGAGGTTCATAATCAAGTTCTAAAGAGACCCTGTCTCTCTCTATTCTGTCCACTCGCACGTGGCGTTTTTGCAAAGTTCAAGACTAGTCTATTCTTTTTCTCGCTGTCACCTCTATTTATGCCTTTTTCTCTCTTTTCTCGAACCATCTCCATCTTTCCACACGTCGGACACCCGACCTTCCGGTTTCGTCCTACGTAAACCACCTATAGTGAATTGCATTGTCGTCGGCTTTTCGCTTTGTAGCATGCCGCTAACGGTCTTCACTGATCATTCTAAATGATGTGTCTATGGTCCCAATTATGAATGTCAGACGTGAGTCTGACAAACTGTTCCCCTGAAAACTCAGACATAGACCTGTATGATCTCATCCCTATACCTTTCACCAGTCAGGGACCCTCTGTCAGACATATGGAGTGGTGATAGCTTGGTGCAGACAAAATCCGCGTTGAATCAGACTGCAGTGGGGTAATGTTCTCTTTCCAGTTGAGTCGCGATTCAACCTGAACACCGATTCTCGACGTACCTCCCTCTGGAGAGAACCAGGGATCCGCTACCTACCCTCCCACGTCCTAGAAACAGACCACTATGGCAGCGGAGGTTTGATGGTCTCGGCAGGCATCAAGTTGGATGGGCGCACACTAAGGTAGGTCGTTTTTTACATTTTATTAAAATCGAAATCGCCTGTGGTGGGAAAAGCTGTGTATTGCTATCAAACGTTTGTAAATTTTTTTTTGAAATTAAAGTATATTTAGGTCCCCACCCTGTCCTGGAAGTCTTTCCAAAAATATAAAAAAATGCATTTTTTATTTATTTTTAAAATTTTTTTACATATCAAAACTTTTAACCGACTCTAGAGGAAATTGTTGCATAACAAGACCCTTTGTAATTTTTTTTTAGATTAAAATATATTTTGGCCCTTCAAGTTACTCCAAAAATGTGAAAAAAAGCATTTATTTATTTATTTTTTAACATTTTTACGTATGAAAATTTTTAACTGCCTGTAGTGGAAATTGTTGCATAATAAGACCCTTTGTTTGTGAAAAAAATTATTCTGATATCGTATCATATTTAAAGCCCCCGCGAGGCCGGCGAAGTTTGTTTTGAATTTCATCGATAGATGGAGTAATTGTACTGCGCAGTATCTCTCTATTCTAAAAAAAAGTAACTCCCGCTGCCGCTGTCAAAAACTTGTCACGCTATCTCCTCCGAAACCGCTGGGGGTATGGGGTCGAGATAGATACCAATGGATGCAGAAAAATGGGGGGACAAAAGTAAGACATGTCTCATCTTCGTCGGACTAAGTTTTTTTTATTTTATGTTTTGTGGGAAAATATTGATTTTTTCATCTTGAGATTACGATAACTCGCCAAAAAATGATCGTAGAATTTTTATCTTTTTACAATCTAAGACTACAGACATTTCTCTTTCAAATTTGACCTCATTTGTTTAAAAATATTTTAAAACAGACTAATATTTTCATCAAAAAATGAAACACAGTGTTTCAAGAAATATCGTTCCATATGTGGATGTAATATCGATGCTCCTCGAGTTTTTATCTTGCAAAGAAAATATTTACATCATCTGGAAGTTGAAAGCTTTCTTATTCATATAAATCTCATTTCAAGTCTCTATCTTAAATTTTCGATTTGTAATTGAATTTTAAAGCTGATAATTCAACAGTCATGAAAAGCCCTTCGCATAAGGGTGACAACAGTAAATGGATGGAAGCTGCTAGTATTACGGAATATTGGTTTTCCCATCCTGGGTGATAATCAGAATTTTTGAAGGACCAGAGATCGTCAAGGAAAATGTATCTGTGGAATTTGGATGCTAAAATCACTAGGGTGCTAAAACTTAGAGTGGTAAGGAAAGCAATGGATGCTGAACGAGTGAATAAGCAAAAATCTGAAAATGAGATAAATAGCCAGTCTCGAAAATGTGAAAGTGAAGATGATTTTTATTCTGATGAGGAATTTAAGCAAGTTGCTACATCTTCAAAAGAACTGAGCAGCTCCAAAATGACACTTCCATTATGTCACTGGCAACAGCATTTGGTAGATCTGGAGTTTCGAGTCGAAAAGGTGAACTGATAGCAAGTTCTACACTTGAAGATATTGGCTTGATCACGAAGAAAGACTCTACTATGATAAATGTAAAGTAGATCTATGATAAATGTAAAGTGATCGATAAATGTAAAGTAGATCGTCAAAGGAAGAAAGTTCGCCTTGACTTACAGAATAGTTTAGTGGAAGATAAGACAGCGTTGCAGGCTGTCTTATTTCGATGGAAGAAATTGACCGAACCTTAGTAATTCTTAAAGAAAGGGGCATTTCTCACAGAAGAATTAAAATGGATGAGCATGTAGTGTTATTGCAAGAACCAGAAAGCAATTTCCTTTGTCATGTGTCACCAGAAAATGGCACAGCTGATGAAATACTGTCTAGCATTTTAAATTATTTGAAAACAAGTCAGTTATCTACTACGGATTTAGTTGTGATTGGATCGGATGGAACACCAGTCAATACTGGTGTTGAAGGTGGTATGATAGACTGTTTGAGTTGCGTGTAAGAAGACCGTTGCAGTGGTTCATATGTCAATTGCATGCCAATGAGTTACCTTTACGTAATTTGATACGACATCTAGATGGAAACACTACAGGCCCTTTTGCATATTGTTGTCCTATAGGGAAACTTCTTGACTTTTTTGAACAAATACCAATTGTGAAGTTTAGAAAAATCACTGTTGACCTGCCCACAATAGATGTGGATAAACTTAGTACTGACTAAAAATATTTGCACCAAATCTGTCAAGCGATATCTTCTGAAAATTGTCCAACAGCATTATCCACTAAATAACCAGGAAAGCTTTCTCATACCAGGTGGCTTACAAATGCAAAGACAGTGCTTCGTCTCTATATTGGTACAGAAGATCTGTCACTTGAAATAAAGACTTGTGAAATATATTGTAAAAGTGTATGCAAATGTTTGTTTCCTGAGCCTTCATGCACAACTGGTTCACAGCATCTTTGGGAAGTTATACACTACTCAAAATATCTGAGCGATGAGCTGAAATTTGTAGTGGATCCTGTAATCCAAAGGAATGGTTTTTATGGTCACCCAGAAAACCTGCTGATTGCCATGATCAACGACAAACGATCCTATATGAGGAAATTAGGCTTCAGAAGAATCATGAAAGCCCGAACACTTCCCAATGAAACAACTCGTGATTTTGTCATTCCGTCTCTCAATTTTCACGCAAACGACTACACAGAACTGATCAATAAGCAGAAATGTTCACTTACAGAACTTCCACTGACTAAACATATACCAAGTGCAGAAATTGAGAAAATGGCTGAAATGGGTGGCTTTATTGAAAGTAAGCTGTGGAATCTCCCATGCCATACACAAGCTGTCGAAAGAACAGTCAAGATAGTGTCAGAGGCATCCTCATCTGTTTGTGGAACAAAAAGTCGCGATGGCTTTCGAGACGCCAATGTTGTGTGTATAAAGCTGATGCTAAACTTCGAATATAAGGCAAAATATATAGTGTAAGATTGCTATATCACTAAACAGGGGGGAAAATGCGACCATATTTGGTTGGGAGGTTGGGTGGGCGCGGGTGGAATTCGAATGTAGCCACCTCCTTGTGGTGAATACTGGGTTATTCTGTCACAATTTTGGCAAAATATGCAAAAAGCTGCTTTAACCCTTTGACGCAGATGGGGCATTGAGTTAATAATGACTAATTTTTTAAAATATGTTTAATAAAAATTTTGCTTCAAAGGGTTAAAGTATCAAAATTTTGCCGGCCTAGCGGGGGCTTTAAATATGATACGATATCAAAATAATTTTTTTCACAATCAATGGGTCTTGCTATGCAACAATTTCCACTACAGGCGGTTAAAATTTGGATACGTAAAATAATTTTAAAATAAATAAAAAAATGCAATTTTTTACATTTTTGGAGAAATTTCCAGGGCCCGGTGGGGGGGCCTAAATATATTTTAATTAAAAAAAATTCACAAACGAAGGGTCTTGCTATGCAACGATTTCCACTACAGGTGGTTAAAATTTTTGATACGTAAAAAAATTTTTAAAATAAATAAAAAATGAATTTTTTTTACATTTTTTGTAGAAATTTCAAGGACCGGGCGGGGCCTAAATATATCTGAATTTTTAAAAAAAAAATTTTTTGAAGCATTTGATAGCAATACACAGCTTTTCCAACCACAGGTGATTTCGATTTAAAAAAAAAGTAAATAACGACCCACCTTAGCGCACACTACTTCATGTGTTTCGCAGAGGCTCTGTGACTGGTGTGAGGTTTATAGATGAGATCTTGGAGCCCTATGTTCGCCTTTTCAGGGACGCAGTTGGCCCAGATTTCATTTTAATGGACGATAACGCGCTCCCACTTAGAGCTCATCTTGTGTACGAATTTCTGTAAAGTGAGGATATTCGCCGGATGGATTGGAAAGCCAGATCTCCAGACCTAAACCCCATAGAGAATGCCTGGGACGCTCTGGAGAGGACAATTGTAACTCGCTTTCCACCTCCTAGAACCATCCAGGGCCTGAAAACAGCGTTGCTGGAGGAGTGGGATCGACTGCCACAGAAGCTCATAAACTGCCTGGTTTTCCAGTATGAATTCACTTTGTGACAGCTGTATGGGGCTTCACTTTCTGAGAGCTGCAAGAGAGGACCCTACTCCCTAGTAACCCATTTTTTTGTTCGATATTGTAAGCTCTGTTTTATACTTTCCGACGCTGATGAGTCTTACGCACGATCATGCGTGTGTATTATAACTGTTGAATGGTTATTTTGTTTTGGCTTTATATCAACCTATGTACATACCAAATTTTATTAAAATCTGACCAGTAGGTCTGGAAATAATCGATCAAATCTGAAATTTCTCTTCATTTTGAACATGAGTGTATAACATATTAAAAACTTATGCCGACTGGCTAAGAATGCAGTCAGGTAAACTGCCGGCAATAGCAAGGCGTGAAAAAGATGGGAAGGGACTGAGCTGTTGTGAACTGCGGTTACTTGTTTACATCACGGTTGAATGCTTTTCCGCAGGTCTCGACGTCAGATTTGTGAAGTAACGCCACCACTAATTTGAAGGAGCGAATTTGAATAAGTGATTTACAAATTTGGATAAACAACAAAACCACAACGCCACACATCTTTCTAGCCAGAAAAAAATCTTCCTTACCAGCGAAAACTGAATAAAACAAATTCTACCATTATTCAAAATTTATCCACTCGTCCCGACATGGATAATGCAATTAAGTACTGTATGTAAACAAAAAAAATCCACTCCGTAAACGACACCAAATAATCTAAAATTGACCTCCTGGATTACCAGAAAGATCTGGGTGTCCAGAAAGATAGTCGATTTGTCGCCAACCTGAAGGTGTGGCCAAACGAGAGCCGTATCACTCTAGCGGAGAAAAGCGTGCACTGTGTTGACTGCAATTTCAAATTACGCCCCCCGTTGGCCTGGGATGGGGGCGCCCGGGTGCTTGGAAGGGCAAGTACGTGGGTGATGTGGCTGTCTGCTGCGGTCTTCACTCGGCAGTGGGGGTTCAACCAAGAAGGTTTTAGTCCAGTGGTTCTAACCTCTTGTTGATCAGCGACCACTTGTCAAACAAAGGAAAAAATCGTCGGCCACCATCTCCCGTTCAGTACTTTTACAGGCAAAAATGGGTTATATTTACTGAATAAACAAACTATTTATGATCAACAACTTCAATAAAAAGTTACAAATAAGCTTAATAACAATAATAAATTTAACGTAAAAGAATACTGATTAGCAAACGTAAAAGTCTACGAAAACTTAAAAATCAACGAGATTACGGTGCATTCAAATAAAAGGGTATTTATGAGGCTGTTGCTCCATTAGTTCTCATTTGGCTATTTTTTTGAGTCGGCCTTCCTTTTGGGCGAATGTCCGTGTGAAAATAACATCTATGAATCATCCTGAAATAATAATAATAAAGAAAAATCTATAATTGTCAAATTTTGCCATAAATCCCCCCAAAAAAATGTAATTGGGAGCTCATCGGAACTGCAGCCACATTTTGATCATTTTTCATGGCTTATTCATCGGGAATTTAGTCAAAAATATATTTATTTCAAACATCATTGCTATCAGCTGTCTGCTAAAATATAATTTTTTTGTACGCTTCAAAACCTAATTTACACTGCTGGCCACCCAAATTGCAACACCAAGAAAGACAAGAGATATCACAACAAAATTTATTTTGTAGATAACATGTTGACCAAGTATCAAATGATTAAATTTATAGACTTCTGTGAAGTGTGGTTCCTGCCAAAATCAGTAGCCAGAGTAGCCGACATTGTTGGAGATCACCGCTGCCACACGCCTCGGCATTGATTCAAAGAGACTTTGGATGAGTTCTTGGGGTACAGCAGACCAAGCAGCTTCCACACATTGCCAAAGTTGATCTGCCATGGCAGCTGGGGATGGAATTTGTGTCAATCGTAGAACAACCATGGACCACATGTTTTCTATCGGCGAAAGATCCGGAGAGCGAGGCGGCCAGGGAAGCAATTCAATCTGGCGATAGACGAAGAACCGTTGGACAATGCGTGCCACGTGTGGTCGCGCATTATCCTGTTGAAATATGGCTGTGGGCAAGCCCTGAAGGTAAGGAAGGACAAATGGCTCCAACACCTCGGAGATGTAGCGCTGACTGTTTAAAGTACCGGCAATGCGTACTAGAGGTGTGCGAGAGTGATATCCAATACCGCCCCATACCATAATACCCGGTGGAGGACCAGTGTGGCGGTGCATAACGCAGCTGTTCCGCATCCTCTCTTCACGGTGTCTCCAGACTCGAATGCGACCATCGTGGTGTTGCAGACAGAAGCGTGACTCGTCAGTAAAGACAATTTCATTCCATTCTGCCGTCCACATCCTTCTGTCATCGCACCATTGGCGGCGAGACGTCTGTGGTTCTGCGTCAAGGGTAGACAAAGTAATGGACGTCTTGCGGACAGACCAGTCTGCTGTAAACGGCGTCGAATGGTACGCGCAGACACTGGATGATGCGTTACAGACTGCATGTGCTGTGCTATCGTTCGTGATGTGACTGAGCGATCCGTCACTGCCATGCGCACAATTTGCCTGTCATCACGTGAAGTGGTGCGCTGAAGTGGGTGCGATCGAACACGCCGGTCCGTCGTACCCTCCTGCATCCAACGATCACATATCCGCATTACAGTTGTTTGGTTTCGTCCAACACGACTACCGATTTCCCTGAAAGATAATCCTCAATCTCGGTAGGCCACTATCCTTCCTCTGTCGAACTCGGATACTTGATCAAAAGATGATCGCTGTTTTGGACGAGGCATAATTGATCGTTTTTTTGAAAAAACCACAAGAAAAGCACAATTGCCGAACTTGAAATCGTCGAAATCTCCAAGCCTTAAATAGCGCTTTGAAGTGACGCCACAGGCGCGCGTGATGGGCGTCTGCGCTGAAATTCTAATCATTTGCATATCTCACCTCCGCTAATACATGTTGTAAATTTCATGTTCTTTGCATGTTTCCTTCAGGGTGTTGCATTTACAGTGGCCAGCAGTGTATTTTAAGAAAAATGGAGCGAGAGAGCTCTATAATGTGACTGCATGCCGATGAAAAAAAGGAGGATTATCATCATCATTATTATTATTCTTTTTAAAGATATCAAGTCAACCAAAAATGCCATAAAAATCCGTTCATTGTTGATCCCAGACAAGTTAATCTGAACTCCCGACTATTCGCGGGAGGATTTTCCTTTTAGCGGATTATTCCCACATCATTACAGAAAAAGAGGAATTGAAATTCCCAAAATAGATTCAACATACCTTCTAAACAGACTAGAAGAAAAATAGCAGTCCTGTTATCCACTTAAATCCTATTTAAACTTCACGACATGTAGTTCATTTGAAAGGTCTTTCTAATGCATCTTTTACTATACACGAGACCAATTTTTGGATTATATCGACGCTTACGGGTTTTCCAGGTAACACCCGAGAATACATTAGCAGGGATATAAATCGTGAGTTCAACGTTACTTCTTGAATATGATGAGTAATAATTAACTCCAATTAGGAGTAACACGAATGGATTGAAATATTTAAACTGTGTGTCCATACCAAATTTCATAAAAATCCGTTCATTAGTTTTCCAGAAATTCGATAAAATGTGAAAATTCTCTTAATTTTGAACATGAGTGTAATTTCTTTAACGAGCAGTTAAAAATGTAACTTTTGTTTTTATTTTAATCTTGTTAACAAATAAACAAGATGGAGTCGGATTACAGTTTGTTTTCTTGAACACTAAAATACGTACTTAAATAGGATCCTGAGACGCCACAGATGATTATGTGTAATGACATTAACTATGAAACGTTTCCTAATTAAATATTTATAATTCTAAGCGACGGAAAATTAACGTTGTCATAGCAGATTTCAATTAACCGGGAGAAACAATGCGTAGAAAAGGAACGACCAATAAGAGAAATATTTCTTTGAATTGTTAAAGGGAAAAGAGGATTTAATTCAAAATCTCCAGGGAAGTAGAATTTTATCGACAAAGTAGCTGATTTTGTATCATTCAATTTATATTATATAATTTAAGAATACCCATTCGCAATATACTCCAATTTTCCCTATCATAAAATAAATGTAATTGGATTAAATTTTATTTGAAAATGCTCTCTTTTAAACGCTCGTAATTATATTATTTAAAATTATATTTATTTAAATATGTGGACAGAAAGACATATTGAAATTTACCGAAAATGCGTCCAAATATGGTGGGAGTTTTTTCTTCGGGGAAGGGGGGGGGGGTTCTGTACCTTTTAATATTAACCCCGTTACATTAATAAACCGATACTCAGATGAATTTTAATAAACAAACTAAATTGTTAAAATGATGATTTATTTAAATTATTTGGCGAGGGATAAATTACATACAAGAACGTAAAATATTAGATTTCCAATGGACACATCCACATAAAAAATATTATCAGATAGAAAGCAGATGAAGCTGGCCGAAATGAAATACAAAAGTTGGAGAATAATACACGATAATTGAACGATAGGGAAATAAAAGTGCTTGAATGCATATACATGTATACGCACTCGCCCACACACAATATTCTCGCAATGATACAACGTCCTGAAGGTGAAATGACTCGTAATTTCAACACAAAAATGTTGTTGTTGCTTATCCCACTTGACCGACAGCAACATCAGAACAAGTCCATAAAGGCTATTAAGCAGAAGGGGCGCCTCCGGTTTCAATTAGAACCACAAGGGTCGGAGTCCGACTCGACTACGATCCAGCCCCGTAATTTTGAACCGAGTCAAGTGACGAGACCGGTACACTTGACCCCACACCTCCAAAGGTAAATTGGAGACCTTGAAGGACATTGCAGCCACGACAGATTTTTCGTGCACCAGCCCCTTTAGTGTACACGACGGTGTATTTTACAGCGACGAGCATCGAACCAGTGATGTTTAGATCACTGGATCGCTGCCTTTGCCAACTAGGCCACCGCGCTTCGACAACACAAAAATGATTTGGGAAATAAAACTACATTTTCGAGACGACATTTTTTATTCGTCACTTCGGCTTTGGAATTAATTTCGACCGGCTAATGGAATCTTAAAGAGCCAGTAGACTTGCATTTTTATGTGCAAAAAAACACACTTCCATAAATACACGATTTATATAATGTAGTGGTTTTATATACTGTTAAAATATATATATATATATATATATATATATATATATATATATATATATATATATATATATATATATATATATATATATATATATATATATATATATATATATATATATATAGATAGATAGATAGATAGATAATCAAAAACCTGAATTTCGTAAACCACTACTCATCTGTAAATTACCCTTTCAATTGATATATTTCCCCGAAAGATCAATTTTTCGAACCCACGTAATCAAGATTTCACCCGCGACATTGTATTCATCCGCATAAAATCCTCATGAGAAATCTGTGTTCTAAATGACAGGGAAGGTACTTATAGCTGACACTTTTCGTGTGATTTCGTTGGCAGTGCAGATGCTGTTCTGGAGCGTTGTGCTGAAGCGAGTAGTTGACAGGACAATAAAATATTTTTTATAGTGGACCTGTTGAACACTTACTTGTTGCCATGACAGCTATTGAATTATGAGTACACACCTGTGAAGCCTCACATTATAAAAGTAAATAGAAACAAGACCAGAAATAAACATAACAGGAACACACAGATTCTTAATATTCACAGTAAAAATATAAAATGGTGGCAACCAGTTTAGAATTAATTAATAATTCTAAACTAGTGGCCTTCCTTAATGGTTAGGAAAAAAGACAGTTTAATGATAATATCTGATTATTTCTAGTATTCTTCTTTTGGTCTTTCCTTCATGTCATGATTTTCAATTTCAACTTTTCCTGACATTTTTTGTAATAGTTAAACAAAAATTGTAGTAGTAAAAAGAAATTTTCTTTCCAATTATATATAATGAAACTTCTCTAAGGCAGCCAGTCGTGGTTCCGAAAAAAAGTGGCGGTTTCGAGGGGTGGCCGGCTATCAAAGTTTCACTGTATATATTTACAATGTAGGCCAATGAATTAGAAACCTTGTTTCAATATTTTATTGGACCCCCTTTAGCCCAAATTACATCACGTATGCGGTTGGGCCTTGATTCTGCAAGGTGATAATATGCATTTAAGTCAAGAGAAGAGCAGGCCTCAGACAAACAGATCTTAAGATCCCGTCAAGTTGACTGTAGAGGGAAGGATGTATATTTGTAAAGTTTTCTATCGGGTTCATATCTGGACTTTGCGGTGACTGGGGTATTTGTCGGAAGTCAGATTCATGCTCATTGAACTACTCTTGAATAGTTCTTTCACTTTGGATGGTAACATTATCGTCCACGAAAAACCCGCGACATTCGGGATCAAAATGCAACATTGCAGAATGGACTTTATATGCAACAATGTTCAAGTAATCCGTGAATGACACTAGACCTTTCATAAACATCAGAGGACCAGTACTAAGCCAGCAGAACATGCCTCACACTATGATACCCTCAACCAAAACCTCGAACTGTGACGAAAACACAAGACGGGGTCATGGTGTCATGGAGTTCGCGCCACACTCTCCACCTGTCGGTGGTACAAAAAAGGTGTAGGGTATTCGACCGATCACCTTCTTCCCATCTTTTCCGGCTCGTCGCAGAAATGAGAAGTTTCGATATGAGCAACCCTCGTCGCTCGGCACGCATCTAGGCGATAATCGATCATGGAAGGAGTCACAGTCGCTATTGCAGCAGTGATTCTGTCCGATAAATGACGTAGGGACTGGATCTTCTCAGCGTACTCAAAGTTTTCAGATAACCCCATTTAAAAAAGTCTAGAGGGTCAAATCGGGGCTTCTTGGTGGCCAAAAAAAGTGGACCGTCCCTACCTATCCAACGTCAGAACCCATGTAGGAGGAAGCGTGACGTCACAGCGTCAGCGCATGCCCCCAGTGCAGTCACAGTTACTATAACATGGAAAAATAAATCTCCCAGAGTTCACATACCATCTGCTGCTACACAAAATCCGATACGTTGATTTTTATTCCCGGTGTGCACAACTGAAATCATGGACACCTTTTCCGATGGCTCTGTATTTCTGTCGATGGTTTTGGAATTATACAAGGTGTTTCAGAAAATATAACATCACTAGCCGCTGCGCGACCAGCATGGTCTCTTTTAGTTTTATATTTTCTTTTGCAAAACAACCCAACTGAAAGAAACGTATGTAAAAAATGTTACTATTACCTGTCATCAAAAATATACGTTGTTAAGTGGTAGTGCGATTTAAGCAAAACATTTATAATCATTTCAAAATTCTCTAAACATCGTGACTAAAATATCGTGATTAAAAAAAATATGAATTTTCATTACTTCAGAACAGAGTTAAAGATAAGACTGAGAAACCCAACAACAAAGATTTTAAAAATTGCATTCCTCTCTGTATGTAATATTTTCAAAATTAAGATATCTACCCTTTATCATTACATCAAATAAGAAATTGTTAGATACAAATTTTTTCACTAAAAAAGGAGTAAAAATGTAGCAAGTACTAAAATATAGTGTGGATTACATCACTCTCTATATGTACTATTGTTCACAATTCAGATATCTACACTTAATCATACCAAATAAAAAATTATTGGGAAAAATTCTTCACTTATAAAATGGAGTAATATGATATTCCTCAAACTTCTTGATATACACAGTTGAGTATTTTAGAAATAGGAGATACTACAGTGACAGAATCAAAAGAACGGACTCTAGATAAACCTACATACAACTGTCCATGACTAAACACTGGATTTGATAGGTATAAACATATTTTGTCAAAAGTTTGTCCTCTTACTTACGTTTAGAAAAATCGATGGAACAAAAGAATAAATTATCTCGTGGATAAATTAAAATTATTCACGTGTAAAATACAGCAATTAAATTGTACCAAATTACGTGCTATAGTGCAACCACTACACACACGCGGTTGGCCGCTAATGTTTACATCTGGTAGTTGCAGCCGTTGCCATTCGGAGTGTAGAAATATCGCCGATTTTTGTGCCGCATACCTACGCGTTTTATATATATAGATTTGTGATATAACTATCTCAGCGACTACATTGGCTAATCTGATATAACTGAAGAGGCTTATTGTTGAGTAATTAAGCATATACTAATCAAAATATGAATGAGAAATACAAAAACATGTGGATTCCATGAGCAATTTGACAAATGTTCAATGACACGTCAAGTCGGTATTCCGTTACCTGCCAAACGGGCTATAGCATGCCATTGGTAACAGTTACCAAAGCGGCACTCATTCTCCGTTTTAGTTCCTCTACATTTGAAGTAAGCGGAAGTCCTTATTTTTCGGAATGGCCACTATTGTCATCCATTTATCGAGAATGTCTTGCCCAATCTTCTACAGAAAAGCGTTATTCGCTGTAATTCAGCATCAACATGTCGGGTCATCGACCCATTTTCTATATATCTGTGCTAAATTTATTAAGTGGAGTTTCCACAAAGGTCAACTAGTAACCCACTGACTATTGTACCTACTTTCCCCAATCTTATCTTTCACAACAGGTCGCTTTTACCATTAGGGCTGTTATAAAAGCTTCCCGAACAAGAGTCTCTAAAATCGAATGGTGGAAGAAAACAATTGGCATGTGATGCCAACCGGTTCACTCTAGAACAGCGGTTCTCAACTTTTTAAACCCCCCCCCAACCCCACACACAAAATAAGTAAATAAATAAATAAAATTAATACTTCGCGACCCTTTACGTCCTAGACCGAAAACTTAACTGCACGAACGACTAGTTCAAACTGCCTTGATAGCGACTTTTCGCGGCCTCCGTGTTGAGAAACCCTGATCTAGAAATAAATGAAAGGGCTGTGTACTGTGAGAAATCATAGCTTGCATCTCAGCTATGAGTGGATGTTTTCAGTATAACGTTTTTATGTTGCTTATGATATAATCAATAATCATTTAAAAATCAAAATTCTGTAAGAAGATTTTTTTTCGTTTGTATCTGAACGCCAAACGGTATCTGGTTTCTTTCTGGGTCCAGAAGAAAAAAAAATTACTACGAATTACTAAATAAAGGAAACATAAGTCGAACAAATGAAAATCCTAATTTAAAAATACACTGCTGGCCACTGTAAATGCAACACCCTGAAGGAAACATGCAAATAACATGAAATTTGCAACATGCATTAGCGAAGGTGAGATATGCAAATGATTAGAATTTCAGCGCAGACGCACATCACACGCGCCTGTGGCGCCACTTCAAAGCACTATTTAAGGCTTGGAGATTTCGACGCTTTCAAGTTCGGCAATTGTGTTTTTCTTGTGGTTTTTTCAAAAAAACGATCAATTATGGCTCGTCGAAAACAGCGATCATCTTTTGATCAAGTATCCGAGTTCGACAGAGGAAGGATAGTGGCCTACCGAGATTGTGGATTATCTTTCAGGGAAATCGGTAGTCGTGTTGGACGAAACAAAGCAACTGTAATGCGGATATGTGATCGTTGGATGCAGGAGGGTACGACGGACCGGCGTGTTCGATCGCATGCACCTCAGCGCACCACTTCACGTGATGACAGGCAAATTGTGCGCATGGCAGTGACGGATCGCTCAGTCACATCACGAACCATAGCACAGCACATGCAGTCTGTAACGCATCATCCAGTGTCTGCGCGTACCATTCGACGTCGTTTACAGCAGAGTGGTGTGTCCGCAAGACGTCCATTGCTTTGTCTACCCTTGACGCAGAACCACAGACTTTGTCCTTCCTTACCTTCAGGGCTTGCCCACAGCCATATTTCAACAGGATAATGCGCGACCACACGTGGCACGCATTGTCCAACGGTTCTTCGTCAATCGCCAGATTGAATTTCTTCCCTGGCCGCCTCGCTCTCCGAATCTTTCGCCGATAGAAAACATGTGGTCCATGGTTGCTCTACGATTGACCCAGATTCCATCCCCAGCTGCCACAGCAGATCAACTTTGGCAACATGTGGAAGCTGCTTGGTCTGCTGTACCCCAAGAACTCATCCAAAATCTCTTTGAATCAATGCCGAGGCGTGTGGCAGCAGTGATATCCAACAATGGCGGCTACTCTGGCTACTGATTTTGGCAGGAACCACACTTCACAGAAGTCTATAAATTTAATCATTTGATACTTGGTCAACATGTTATCTACAAAATAAATTTTGTTGTGATATCTCTTGTCTTTCTTGGTGTTGCAATTTGGGTGGCCAGTAGTGTACTTCTTTGCTGAAGATTGTGAACATAAACTTATAGAAGAGATGCTTATTAACTCTTAAAGCATGATATGTTTTCATTAATTTATTTTTCATATTTATTGTTCATCTGAGCTGACTAATTGCGTGAATTATTATAAGCATTTAAAAAATAGTAACATTTATCTTAGAATTTATCTTGATTAAAACATAATTCAAATATATTTAATGAATAGACAAATATATATTTTTCTAATTGAGGATTTTTACTGCTTTTAAAATAGTTTGCCATTGCGATTTGTGGGATTGTTTTGGAGTGGAATTCGAACACCTTATTTAATCAAATTCCCAATGTTTACATTATTAGAACCACTTTTTAAAAAATTTAAATTCATCTTATCCTTTAGTGAAATAAATTTATTAAGGTTCAAAGCGGTAAGTGCATTTGTAGCCCTAGGTTTCTGAAGAGCTAGAAGGCTTTTATAACTGATCCTGAATTTTGCTGTCACTTCAATAATTTCGTCTACTATCGAAAGCGATGGGCATAAAAAGATGCAATTTTCACGCTGCATGCTTTCAGATATACTCCCATCACACGTCCAAAAAATTTTACAATTTTCTGGAGAATTAGGGTAGTCAGAAATAAATTTATCATAGATATCACTGCTTGTTACATTTGACAGTTTGCTCCAAGGAAAATGGCTACGAGAAAAATGATATCTTTCCCTCTTCCTAGCTAGCGAAAATATGCATAAATGAAAGCATGTTGAGAAAATATTCATCGGTAAATGTTTTTAGTAATAAATGTATCGATAAATGTACAAAACAATTTTAGCATTATTTAAGAATGAAATGTCCCTGGGATTTGGAATTTTAGGTATTATTGTGCAACGAATTCGACCGATAAACGCTCAAAAGTCATCCTATTTCAATTATTGCCCATGAGTTGAACTCGTAAGTATCCAGTCCAAATGTTAAGCTATGCTGCAACAAATATCCCCAGTTATCTGCTTCTTAGTGCTCAAAACTCGTAACCGTACGAACAAAGTAACTACTACTTCTACTTCACGATTTTTTATTTTTTTTAGTTTTAGATGATGTTCGGTGAAAAACAAAAGCAATGTCGTGATTGCGTTTATTATAAGAAATATTCGCAAGTTTGCTGTACATGTCTATATATAGCTCGTGCTGATTAATTGTTGCTAAACGTCTTCTTAAGAGGCATTCTTTCATTCACACGATGACAGCAGCAAACGACGAGAGAACTTCTTATAATGTGAAATTTTCTTCTCAGTATCGCTTATTAATCACAGATTAGCAAAGAAATATTTTCGTAATCTGTTTTTCCTTTTAAAAATGAAAATAGAAGTTTTGAATTAAATCGCGTTAAATTGATAACACAGGCCTGCAACCAAAAAAGTGTTTAGAAACCAATAGCTGATACTGATAGATTTTTGGACGCTGATTTCAGGAAAAATAGTAAAAAAATTCCATGACATACCATTCAAAATTTCAAAATTCAAAATTTCAAAAATTCAAAATTTTGATTTTCGTAGCCACCAATCGATTGTGTTAATTAAGGAAGGGGATGAGCATATAGTGCCATAAGTCGTCATTACTGGAGAAAACTGGAGATTTTTATGTGTCTCGTGCGAAAAAAAACGGAAAAAAGAAACAATCCAAAGAATATGCCAAACTTGTGGCTCTAGGCTAAAGCAAAACAATTTATTGGCTCCTGGTACCTCTTTCTCATGGTTCAGAAAAAGAGAAACAGATTTCGTTCCATAATTTTCTCGAGATAGTGGATTGGTTTACTGTAGCAATGTCCCTGGATTGATGGAGGATTTTAATATACAGTATGACGTGAACGAGTGAGACTCTTTATTGACTCCTCAAAAAGAAGCCTCAAAGCAGTGCTGCTGCCTAATGGCATCAAGTATGCTTCAGAGCCATTAGACATTCTATGTACCTGAAAGAATCTTACGAGAATTTAGCTTTGATTCTCACCTATTTGAAATATACAGAACATGGATGGATGATATGCGGCGATCTAAAAGTGCTTTCCATGCTTCTTGGACAACAAGCAGGAAATACCAAGTACCCTTGCTTCGTGTGTGAATGGGACAGTCGGGATAAAAAGAATCATTGGATCAAAAAGGAGGGGCCTCAAAGGAAAGCATTAATACTTGAAAACAAAAATGTAGTAAAGGAAAGTTTGGTTGATCCCAGGAAAGCCCTGTTGTCTCCATTTCACACCAAGCTTGCCTTGATGAAACAATTTGTTAAAGCTCTATCAAAAGAAGGAGAGTGCTTTAAATATCTAGGCAACAATTTTTCAGGACTGTCGGAAGCAAAAATTAAGGAAGGTGTTTTCGTAGGTCCAGATATTCGGAAACTTTATAAAGACGAAGTGTTTGAAAGTAAAATGCTTTCGAGGGAAAAAGAGGTCTGGAGAGCTTTCAAGGAAGTCATCACAAAATTCCTCGGGAACGTTAAGGACCCCAACTATAAATCTATCATTAAAAACATGTTAATGAAATTCAAAGACTTGGGTTGTTCAATGAGTTTCAAAGTGCATTTTTTAAATTCGCATTTGGACTACTTTCCTTTTTTTTAGCAGTTAGTGATCTTGGTGCAATTAATGAAGAAGAGAGTTAAAAATTTCACCAAGATATCAAAGAGATGGAGCTTAGATACCAAGGTAGATGGAAAGTCAATATGATGGGGACTACTGTTGACACAGTAAAGTCCCGCGTACTGACTACAACAGACTAAGTGCCAAAACGAGCTTTCAGGGAAAAAGGAAAAGAAAGCATTAAGGATATATGAATCCAGGATGTATTAAACAATGGAAACCATTAAATGTTCTAATTAATATAATTTCTAATTAATATATATTTAGCAAATCATTTCCAATTGTTTGATATATTAATTCATTTGTAAATAAAACACTTAAAAATATTTTGAAAAGACCTTCTCCCCAGAATATGTACAGTAGGCTTTCTTGTCCATATATTCAATGCCATTTTGTGAAAAACCCTTACATGATTGAGAAAGTAGGATGTCATATTTGAAATCAGCACACCAAATAATAAAAAATTCAGTCATTACATTGCAAACACCTTTTTATGACTCAAATTTTGCAGGCCTGTGTAATTTTGGAATTTTTAGTAATTGTTTTTACAGAACAATAGACTATTGATGCCTATTACTATAAAATTAATATCTCTCTAAAAAATAGCCTTCATTATGTTTAACCTTTCAGAGGGCGTGCCACTTTTTGGAACACCAGCAGGCGCGCGGGCACAAAGTGCAACGTCTCTTTCAACCTTGATTATTCCTTTTGTAATAAACTTTTTCTTTTGAAATTGAAATAATGATTCTGAGTTTTATGACAAGATATAAAATATTGCTAATATTGAGATATATTTATAATTAAAAGCCAAAGAATGCAGATAGAATCGTCTTATTTTAAAACTGTCCGGTTTGTTTGATCTAAGGACAACTTGCGGATTGATTCCTATGATGTCCAAAAACCTAAAAAACAATGAGATTGACCCTCTTCGTGATATGCGGGATACCGTGTAATAGCTGCAGATTTGATCGTCTACATCAGTCATTGCCAAAGGGGTCTATATCGACCCCTGGGGGTCGATATAGACCTGCAAGGGGTCCATACCAGTGAAAAAGAAAATTGGGGGTGCATGAGATGTAAATGGGGGTCGACGAGATAGACAGGCCGTCACCAAAATTTTGGCTTCCCGTAAATGTAATAATCCGCCTAACATAGATAGTACCTCTGGAGGTATTTACGTAATATGAGTACTTTCTTATAATAGATAAAAACATTTCCTAATTATATGTATATTTCATAAAATTGTGTAAGAAATCTATTCACTTTTCGGCCGCAGTACGTGTAACTTGTGTAACGACATCATGGACTTTTGAACTCGAACGGTTAGAGCGAGGGCCAGCAGGTAGTCGTTATATTAAACTTGTCAATTTCCCAATTTAGCACAGACAAACTGCTAGGATGATGGCCTTTCAGCCTACGTTCAAGATTTAAATGTCCTTCACACAAACTTTGAAATTAGGCTTGAAGATGTATTGACTATGGAAATACCACAGCGGATTATCAATCCATACGGTGACACTGAAACGGATGTCATGTTTCAAGAAGAACTGATCGGTATAATCACCAACGAAGAACTTAAGGTGCAGTTTAGAAAGGGATATCAACAATTCTGGCTTCAAAGAGACACACCTGTTACATATCCTGCATTATGAACTATCGCGAGAAAGTTTTTGATAGCTTTTCCATCTTCATACCTCGTGGAAAGGGGTTTCAGCGCGGTTATCAATCTCCTTACAAAAAAAAAAGAGAAACAGATTGGAAATCACTCACCGAGGAGATTTAAGGTTAAACCTGACTAAATTGAAGCCGAATATTGAAATTTTGCTATCAAAGCATCAGGCTCATCCCTCCCATTAAAAGCATTGATTTTGTTGTGTATTTATTCTATGTAAAAATGTTACTAGATTTGCATTTTGTGTCGCTTTAATTAATAAATGTATAACTATAAAACTTAACACACACACACACACACATATATATATATATATATATATATATATATATATATATATATATATATATATATATATATATATATATTTATTTTTATTTTTATTTTATTTTTTTTTTTTTTATTTTTATTTTTAATTTATTTTATTTTATTTTATTTAAAAATTTCACTCTACATTAAACCCTCTCAAAGTTAGTAGCTCTGAGTCAGCTTCAAAAACACTTTTAAAGTTGATGAATTTGTAAAAAATCAGTATTAGGATAGCAGGGGGTCTACCCAAAACAGAAAAAATCGGCACGGGGTCTACGGGACAAACAAGTTTAGGGACCTTTGGCTCATCAACTCCTGCTTTTGCTGTATTGTAATCCAGTATAATCACTGGTTTACCACAGTTAAATCACAACTAACAAATGAATGGAAATGAATACATGGGGCAGAAAAATCAGACCTGCATTAGATAGTGTGTAGCTATAAATAGAAACTGCTTAGAACATTCACACCTTAAATGTAAAAACACACCATTGAAAAATACGAAAATGTTGCACTTTATAGACGGGCGCGCCCGCTGAAGGGTTAAAGATCTTGTTTCAAAAGCATAAAACAGAATTCAAAAATATGAATTCGTTTATGTGTAGTTTGTATAATACCAATAAGGAAATTCCCCGTAGCTTAACATAGGGACTGATCTACGAAGTCATCTGATGCATCGCCTAGACTAGTCATGCGCAAACTTTTTCGACCGCGGCCCACTTTCTTTCAGTAAAATATCCCGCTACCCCAATGAATTTTTTTTCGAGGAGCAATTTTTTTTAATTAGGAAAGTGTTAAAAAAAGAATAGAAAAAAGAAATAAGCAAATTTTTACAAACTATTTTAAAAATCAGTGAACTGTAGATTGTGGGGGTATATTCACTTTGCCAATTGTTTCGCTCACCCTCTACACTTGTTTTTGCCAAATATCGAGTGAACGAAACTTCATATTGAAATATTAATATGCATTTGTATTTCATTTAGGTAAAAGAGCATGATTCAAAATTATAAGCTTCATATTAGAATTGAATTTTTTTCCCCAATGGCAGGGACTTGAGCGATATTCCTTTCCCGGAAGAAGTCAGGAATGTGTGACCATTTCGCCGCATGCATTGCATGCGGTGTCCCTAGTGCACCACAGGGGGTGGGTCCACGCTACACCCGTTTGAAACGTACCGGTGCCGTAATTTTCAACCGAGTCAAGTGACGAGACCGAAACACTTGACCCCGAACATCCAGGGGTAATGTCTTGGGCACTTGGAGGACATTGCAGCTACGAGAGATTTTTTTCCGTGCACCAGCTGCCATTAGTGTACACGTCGGGGGATTTGTCACGTTGGGTATCGAACCAGATTTATTTGTATAAAACTAAAGTAGAAAAATAATTGAATCAGAAGGGTGAGCCTGGACCTCGAATACTATATAAGTTCGATATTTGTTGAAATATTTTAGAGTGCTACTCTCGCATCATCTTCCAGGTTAAATCTTGATCGTTGTATGGTTTTTATAGCAACTCATTTTGAAAAATTATTGACACCCACATAGGTAGAAGCTAATTTAAGCAATATTAGTTATAGCCTTATAAAACTGTTTTGACACCTTATATAACATCATAACATTTCTTTTTATATAACAGTATAGTATCATATTAAAAAATATAAATAAAAATACTACAAATAGTTATAGAAAATTTAAAGCATATTTTATAATTAAATAATTATGATATAAATTTATTTCTAACTATCCGCCACCCACAGTTCGCGCATCACTGCCCTAGGGTTACCATCATGTGGTTCTTTCTTTACGCCTAATCTGACTTCTTCTGAACGCCTAATCTGTGTATTGATAACGCATCAATACATAGAAATATAATGTGTCCGTGTTTTTACTGAGAAAGCAAAATGACTGAAAGGATTTCGCAAATACTGTGGTCTTAAAATCTCAGAAATATAGTCCAAATCACACTTTGTGACATTTACATCAAATAAATGGCTCATTTTAAAAGTTGACATCACGAACGTCACCGTGACTACGTTAAACCTTCTGAGAAAATATCACAGAGAGAGAGAGAGAGAGAGAGAGAGAGAGAGAGAGAGATGGAAAAAAAGGAATCGAATTTTTTTTAATACCCATTTTGTTGAGAGATTAGTGGATTAATACTCCCTTCCGGAAACAGGGAAAGTAAACAACCTCACAATTTTTCATTTACAGCCTGACAAAAATCTAATTGAATCACGATGAGGTTAAATTGGTTCGATTGTTTTCGATTAAAATACGGCAGTAGTACTTCCGTTTTTTCTATTAGAAACGATTTCGACAGAAGTAAATTTTTAATGATTTCAAAACACCATTATCTAAACTTGTTTATCATCTTTTTTACAGATTAACTTCTCTTAAAAAATTAATTTTTTGCCTTCACTACCAAATCATAAGAACAGCACGACAGAAAAGGTGACAGGGAGATAAATAAGGTAATTTAATTTTTGAGACAATATTTCCTTTTAGTCAGAAAGGGGAGGAAATCAGACACGTAAATAACAGAAAATACATTTGTAATATTAAATATTTTGTTTTGGACATTTGTCTCACGAGAAAAATTTATTTTGAAAAGAAAAATCGAAGTAGACATAAACATACGGCATCTGACACTCTATTTTAAAGTAATTATTTTATATAACAGTTTTAGAATATTAAGGCTCTTGAGTAGTGTAAAAATTCATCCATACAACTGCGTTTCTATTGGAGAAGTATCTATCTCCGATTTGATTTCGCGTTCATTCAGAATCCTGGCATTTTATTGAACTTACGCGCTGATATCTTGATTAAATAAGTCTCAAATTACATTTAGGGACAAATAACATAATGATTGAAACGGTAAGTGAGATATTTTCTCTTTGGTAATTTAAAACCTTCAAGTGCATTAAATGATAGCATCTCTCGAATGAGCTTCCCGATTAACAAATTAAAATCGTTAATTTCCTTTATACGAAAGCAAATAAATTCGAAAGACATTATTGATATTGGATAATTTCATAATATCGGCAGAAACTGAAACTACTCCATTTAGCCTTTCATTCTCCTCTTGTTAAGGAAATATTTAAATAAAATATCTATTGAGGTATTATATTAAGGCTGCTGTGTACTAACCCTATTGGAATCACTCACCTCGATGTTAACCGGCCAAAAAACTAATTGAATCACGGTGAGAATAAATTGGTTCGATTGTTTTCGATTAAAATATCTTTTCAATTCGTAATATTTTCTGGTATTTTGACGCCAGAAGTACTTCACTTTTTTTCTATTAGAAACGATTTCGACAAAAAATAAAATTTTGATGATTTCAAAACACCATTCTCTAAGCTTGTTTATCTTTTCAAATGGGTTTTTTTCTTCCGTTTATCTTCTCTTTAAAACTTTTTTCCCCTTCACTACCAGATCATAAGAATTGCACGACAGAAAAGGCGGGAAGAAGATAGATAATGTAATTTTACTTGAAAAAAAATATTTCCTTTTAGCCAGGAGAATGGAAACTGAGGCGTAAATAACAGAAAATACATTATTAAATATTTTTGTCTTGAACATTATCTTATGACGAAAATTTATGGCAAGAGAGAAATCGAAGCCGACGTAAACATACGGCATCTGTCATTGCATTATTTTAATATTATTTTATATAGTAGTTTGAGAGCATTAAAGCCTGTTGAGTAGTGTAGAAATTCATTCATCAAACTGTGATTCTATTGTCGAAATATCTCTTTCTGTTCTGATATCGCGTGAATTCAGAACACCGACATGTAGTTTTAAACTTAAGCGCTGATAACTTGACTAAATCTGTCTTGAATTACGTTTAGGAACAAATAATACAATGACTCAAACGAAAGGTGAGACATTTTGTCTTTCTGGTAATTAAAACCATCAAACAGTGCATTAAATGATAATATCTCTCGAACAAACTTCCCATTAAACAAATTAAAATCTTCACTTTCCTTTATACGAAAGCAAATAAATTCTTAGACATTATTGATATTGAATTATTTCCTAATATCGACAGAAACTGAAACTATTCCATTTAGCCTTTCATTCTCCTCTCGTTAAGGAAATATTGAAGTAAAATATCTATGAACATTTTTATTAAAGTATTATCCTTGTTGTAGGTAACAGTTTTTTTCTGCTAAACAATATAGCTTATTTACCTTGCATTTTCGTGTACATTGATATTTAATGTATTATTAACTGTTTACATCTGATATCCAAACGGTGTCTTTTCTTCTCACTAGATCATACCTCTATTATTTTCAAGTTCATTCCCTAAACTTTTGGATATTTCTATTAAAGTAATATCTTTAATAAACTTTCAGTATTTCATACATTTTAGGTCCGCCATACTTAACCTTTTTTTTTTCTCGGGCCACATGCATGTGTTTGCTACGTTACGCGAGCCGCAAAATAGTACACTTTACTTCATAATATAATAAAGGCCTGTTCACATAGGAGTCCGTTGGCGTTGCGTTAAGGAAAAGATGACTTTAAGACGAAAATAAACCAATCATAGGCGTTAAAAATTTCAGTGCTAATCGTTTGGAGGCATATGATTGGTTTATTTTCGTCTCAACGTCATCTTTTCCTTAACGCAACGCAACGGACTCCTATGTGAACAGGCCCTAATTTAACAAATAAAACTGAAAACCTAAACGTAATCAAACGGTTATTTATTAAAATTGAGAGTGATTTTTTTTATGTCGAGACAAACTTTTGACTATTTTAGACAATTTAGGTTTATACACATGCTACTCTCAGTTCGTCATCAAGGTAAGCATCAGTAAGGTGATTTCTACAGGGTGTTGCCGAATTCGACCGACAAATTCAGAGGGTTGATAGTAGGCATCGAGGCGAGCAATAATCGCGTAGGAATGTATGACCGGAAAAGCAAACCTGACGCTTGAGGGCGCTGTTTACTTAATCGGAACTGTTACCAACCCCACTGGATGGCCGGAAATATCGCATTTTTCTGGAGGAAGAAAACTCAGAAACAAAACAGAATCACATAGGAATGTATGACCGGAAACGCAAACCTGGTCAACTAGAGGATAAACAAAGATGCAGAATTGTTGACTTTTCATTTCTGCACCTTTGTTTACCGTCTAGCTGATCAGGTTTGCGTTTCTGGTCATACATTCCTATGTGATTATTGTTCGTCTTGATGCCTACTATCACCCCTCTGAATTTGTGGGTAGGATTCAGCAACACCCTGTATAAGGTACGTTCTTCACATACTTCATTTTGGAATTGGATGATTCCCAGTTACGTGGATGCGAACAACGTGAGTGTTTTTTGTACAGTTTTGTATTTTTTAGGCACTGACTTCCTAAATTATGTTTACAAAGGCACCTTCCAGATAATCAGTGTATTTGTCCCAGTTGCGCGGTCCCAGTTGGAATATCCTTGTTTTCGGTGCTTCCGTGATTGATAACATTTTGAAAAAAATCTCAGTTTTGTTGTTAAAGTCTTCAGAGGTGTACTTTGAAGGATGGCATGTTCCACAAATTTAAGCATTCTTGCAAATACACAGTCCAGTCATATTAATGTGACCACTTTTGACGTCAACGTTAAATAACCAATCGCAGAAGGCGCGTGTCATCAGCAAATTTGGTGGATATATAAAATGTGTTGTAGGCATTCGGAAAACATTTCAGTTCTTGCAGTCATGCAGAAACGGAGCGATTTATCCGACGTCCAAAAGGGCATGATCATTGGCTTTCGGGCCAAGGGTGGAAGCATTTCCGAAACGGCTAATTTTGTAAACTGTTCGCGGGCCGCCGTGGTAAAAGTATACCGTGCATGGCAAAATGGCACTATCCAAAATCAGCGACGTGCAAATGAGGTGCACCAAAGATGGCAGAGGTGAACGACGGCTGCGGAGATGCGTTCGGGCGAATAGACATGCAACCGTTGAGCAACTGACCGTCCAGATTAACCAAGGGGCTACCAACAGTGTCTCCACAACGAAGATTCAGCGAACGTTGCTGTGTATGGGCCTCCGCAGCAGGCGCCTGGTTAATGCACCTATGGTGACTGCTGTTCATCGGCGACAAAGGCTGGAATTTGCACGCCACACAGTGGAGTATTTGAGGCAAAAACCTGGGCAAAAGTGTAAAAATTAAAAATTCCTCAACAATTGTAAAAAGTGGATTTTATCATTTCTGACTAACTGGTGCGTTAATCACATCGTTTCCAGGAGCACAAGTAACATGCATCAGCTCCTAGCCTCAGTTGAAGAAAGGTTTCTTTGCGAGTGGACATGTAATTTGATACCGTTTCAGCTTTGCTGTTAGTTTACATCTATATTTTTCGTGGCGTTAAGAATTAGTGTTATGAAATTGAATCAGTTTTACGTGTTAAAAAAGGGTATCAGCTTTGTTTTAAAAAATATATTATAATTTACTTATTTTTATTATTAACAAATTAAAAAAATTGAAACATTGAAAAATTTTATTTTTAAGTCTTTTTAAATGTAGGTTACATTTCTTAAATGCTTTATGAAGGTGTGTCGGACCTAAATTGAATTATAATCGTAATGGTTACAGTATTGAAAGTCTATTTCAAAGAAAAAATGTTCCGCAAACAGCTGCCACTTTTTTATAGAATTTTTTTTATAAAGAACCCTTTTTATTTTCATGAAAATTTCTTGACGGATATGATTTGAAAACGACTTACAACTATAACAAATTTTAAGAAATAAGAGTAAATACAGTGTTGAACTTAACCAGACAAAAAAATAAAGGATAGTATAAAACTTTTTTTTATATAATAATAATAATAATAATAATAATAATAATGGATTACATCGTATTTCATTTAATAAATTTATTATTATTAGTCAAGAATAAAAGAATATTCTTTACAACAGTTTACACTATTGTAGGATAAAGTGCACAATCTATATAAATAAAAATGTAAATGTTCGGTTGTTCAAAACCTCAAATCTCCGAAAGGTCTTCACCGATTTCTTTGAAATTTTAACACAGCGTTGCATTCGAATACGTGAGTGTTTTTATATACCTATTATATAGAGGCCACACCTGTGACAGGTATAAATATGCTTTTTTGAAACAGACGCTGTACTAAATATTTTACGGCAAACGAGAAATGTCTTTCCCTTTCCTCTCAAAACAGAAATTAGTCACGGTGGGGTGCGACCCCACTATCAGCTATCCTCACAGGTCATAAAGTACGCAGGGATCGTTCTAGACAATAAAAGACGATTGAAGAGATAAGAGAACGCACATGGCTGAAGATATTTTCCCTCGAATACGCGGGGGAAATTCAAATATGAACATGGATTTCACAGCAGAAATCAACGAAGCGTTGATAATGATTGAAGATTTGTGCTTAGAAATCGCGAACAAAGTTCTCAATCAATTGGGAATGCCATCGCCGAATCGATCTGCTGATGCTTCGTTTGATATAGAATTGCGTCGTGTACAAAATTACAACACGGGTGAATCTTTTGTCGTATGTGCAATCAAATATTCCCAAGCTAACGCTTGATCAAAAAGGCATTTACGATCAAATAATGAAAACTGTCAATAACGGGGTTGGAGAAATCTTCTTCTTAGATGCTCCAGAAGGAACTGGTAAAACGTTCTAAATTAAATTGATTCTGGCTGCAATTCGATCTGGCTGCAATTCGATGACATAGCTCTTGCGTCGTCCGGGATAGCCGCGGCATTGCTACCAGGTGGAAGAACTGCACATTCCGCTTTGAAATTGCCATTGAACATGCAAACTCCCACGTGCAATATTTCCAAAGCATCCGGCATAGGAAAAGTATTGAAGAAATGCAAACTTATTGTTAGGGATGGTTGTACAATGGCACACAAAAAATCGCTCGAGGCTCTTGACCGATCATTTCAAGATTTGCATGGAAATATTAGACCATTTGGGAACGCATTAATATTGCTTGCAGGAGATTTCAGGCAAACATTACCTATAATTCCTCGATCGACACCAGCGGACGAAATAAATGCTTGCCTGAAATACTCTAGTAGTGTAGACACGTGTGTAGACACGTAAAGACGTTGAAATGATCTACAAATATGCATGTCCATCTGCAAAACGATCGATCAGCTGAGTTATTCTCACATAAATTGCTCGAAATTGGGAACGGAAAGGTGCCGGTTGATCTGACATTAGGACGAATTTCATTGCCTTATAACTTCTGCAATTTAGTATCGTCAAAAGAAGAATTGGTTGAAAAAGTATTTCCCAATATTCAAACCCATTATAAGAATCATGATTGGATGAGTGAACAAGCTATTCTTGCCGCCAAGAACAAAGACTCTACGAACTTAACAATATCATTCAGTATAACATTCAAAGTGAGGCAGTCGTATACATGTCCGTCGACACTCTTGTGGAAGCAGATGAAGCGGTTCATTATCCAACAGAATTTTTGAATTCACTCTATCTGCCAGGGATGCCACCGCACGTACTGCAATTTAAAATCGGCGTGCCAATTATGATGTTGCGAAATATCAACCAACCAAAGCTTTGCGACGGCACGCGGCTTGCAGTAAAAAAATTACTGAGCAACGTCGTAGAAGGACGATCTTGACAGGACCATTCAAAGGTGAAGATGTCCTCATTCCTCTCATTCCCATGATTCCAACGGATATTCCATTTAAATTTAAGAGATTGCAATTCCCAATTCGATTAGCGTTTGCAATCACCATCAATAAAGCTCAGGGCCAATATTTACAATTGTGCGGGTTAGATTTAGACACGGATTGCTTGTCACATGGACAATTATATGTTTCATGTTCTAGAGTCGGCAAACCAGACAATCTATATATCTTCACAGACAATGGAACAACAAAAAACATTGTATACCCACAAGTATTGTAAAATTAAACATTATTTTAAATTTTTTTATTTCCAATGTAGCGGGTGAAGGGGAACACAATTCTTTCGCCAAGATATTACATAAAACAAGCAAGTACTAAAAACTGAACTATAAAATATGTTGGTGGGTAACGTTACTCGCGTCCGTAGCATACTTTAAGCTACACGTGTCCCCTGGGTAGTTCTAAATGAGTAAGAAATTTCCAGCCTTTAGAAATTAAACATATTAGAAACGCGTTTTCTCTTTTCTTTCTTTTCCATTTAACCAGACTGAGCGACAGCAACGCGTGGCCGGGTACAGCTAGTCAGTAAATAAATTAAAATATTTTGGTATATCACAACTTAAAATTTGACTCCTTCAAAAATGTACGAAATTCGTGCTACGGAAAGTTACTTTTAGAAGTGAATTCAAGAAATGAAATAAATATGCCAGTTACCACAATTGAAAACAGAGATTTTTATAGACAGAAAAACTAACATACAATCTTCTTTTAACAAGATACAGCAGTAGACTGCTAATCTTCGTTGGACTTCAACATTTTCCAGCTACTAGGTATTTTTCTTGACGATTTGGGATTTAAAGTTTTCTTATATAAATTCAATATAACCCTCATTGGTTAATTCCCAATACACGGAACCATCGCCAATTTGGCGAAAACTTGGCTCCAAAATTCCGTTTTCAGACTTGTTAGGCTTAAACTGCATAATGTAAACAAATGTGGCGACCAAGAAAGAACAAATAAATTGGAAAACAAACTTACTGCTGGCTTTATGAAACTCGTAGGCGCGCACGGGATCTTCGCTTCGCTCAGATATCCTTGCTTCACTCCGCTACGCTACGTTACGCATCCGTCCAAAAACATTACAGAAAATCCCCAGCTGATGGCTTCGCTACGTACCGCTGGCTGTAGTACAGTAAAAAAAGCGTCCGCTGTCTGTAGCGGTCAGTAAAAAAAAAGCTTATCCCACAAAAATTCAAAATATATCACCCGATCAGAATGTAAGAAACCATGGACTAGTGCGTCATTTACAACCCCTTTTAAATGTCTCCCTAGCGAAAATCTACATCTAACACTATCCAAAATCCTACCCTGATATTAAACAACATATTTAATCAACATAGCAATAGACGGCTAACTGAAAAGCATTTAACAAACACAACCCATATTTGGCATTTTATCGCCAATTTGGCAAAAATCTAAAAAATAGGCGGCACAGTGTATTGGGATTGAGCCCACTTATTATACAATAGCATACAACCTTAAAACAGCAAGGTCCAACGGAAACTTCACTAAGATCCACCGTCTATTCTGGGACGATAAAATACCTACAAAAACACAATCACCTTTCTCTTCAAGGATAAAGCTTGAACTGAATTCTTATTCCAAACTCCTATTCAACTCGCGAAACAAAACCCATGATGCCACACCGCTCATCTAAACCCATTTTCCAACAATTGACCGAAATCCGCAATTATTACTTCCTCCATTGTAACCCCGTGAGCGTGCTTAAACCATGGTTTTTAATTCACGAGAACTCCTGAACAACGCGCGCTGGCGATAACACGCCAAATTGGCCCCTAACACGTAACAATACTGATATTGGTTTTAGTGATTCTTAAATACCCTTTTTTCTTAGCCAAATTGTAGAGATAAAAACTATATTTTTACTGCCACATTACACGTTTTACGTTTTTCAATCTCTGAAGATGGAAAGGGAATTTATTAGACTAACTTTGTACGAATTGGTTAAGGAATCTACCGAAAAATCAATTGATGAAAAGCTTCAGTTTATGGAAAACCGAGTGGCGGATATAACGAGGTGCCCAGATGCTAAAAGAAGTTTACTCACTCGTTCCCTCGGATATTTAAAAACTGATTTTAAGAATAAGTGGACTTCAGAAAGTTACAAAGAGGAGAGGTGCCCGGAGACGAATGGTGATTGGTTGGCAAATAACGTCAAGGTACCTATAATTTCTATTGCCACCCCCGGCCGCCCTCAAAAAGATTTTATTCAGTCAAGTGAAAAGAGTAAACGCTGGAAAACCAAGAAACTGCGACAATTAGCAACCCCTAAAGAGCTGACATTTGCTGCAACTATGAGTCACAGAACTGCTGGAAATCCTGATGTGGCTGACTTGATGGAAAAAAAAAATCACAGAAACCCCCAACAAGAGTTGCAAAATTATATGAGCTGCTTTAGACAAAGGCCAAGGAAAAAGAGGAAGCCTTATAGTAGTCAGATCCTACAACTTCTTCTTCCAGAAGGGTCTGATGGTGGTCCTTCTCAAAAAACGCAAGAAGAGAGTGATGAAGATGACGAAGATCAGAGTTCACGAGCATCAGATTGAAAAATTAATCTTCTGAAGTCACTACAGGGTGGCTAATAAATACTGTGACAAATATCGAATCATTTAATTACACACAGATGAAATAGAAAATGGAAAATACAACAATATTATGAACATTATACATGAAAGTTTACCATGAAATAATTTTACTCGAATCAACCGCCATCTTTATCGATTACTAAAGATAATCTCTTACGCCACTGTCCAATTGCGGCACGAATCATTTTATGAAGTAATTTGTCCCATTCACTCCGTATGGAAGCTTTGAGGGAGTCCAAACTTCTGTGCTGCTTAGCATTTACTTTAGACTCTAAAATCCCCCAAATGCAATAGTCTAAAGGATTTAGATCTGGTGAAGAAGGTGGCCAATCTTCTTGCTTGATAAACTTCGGGCAATTGGCATGGAGCAATTCCTGTGTTGTTTTGGATCGGTGGGACGGTGCAGAATCTTGCTGAAATATCCAATTCTTTTTGGGATACAATCTGTTAGCATGTGGTAATAAACGTGTAGCCAATACTTCCTGTTTGTAATATTCAGCATTGATTTTTACCCCTTTATCGATGAATTTCAGAGGCAGTTTTCCATTGTGTGACACTGCAGCCCAAACCATAACAGAATTCTTGTTCTGAAAGCGTTTAACAGTTCGAAGATTTTCAGGTATATCCTCGAAGGTTGCTGAATATACAACATCATTTTTAGCATTATAACTTTGTTCTGTACAACACAGCTTCTCATCAGAGAAAATTATTTTTTCAACACTTTTGCTACCGTGCCGGTTCAGCAATTTCTTACATCTTTGTAACCTTTTTACTATTTGTGCAGTAGTCAAATCTTGAACTTTTCATTTGAGATAAGGGCAAAAACCCAGGTCTTCATTTATGATAAGTTGCATAGTTCTGCGACTGATGTTCTCTTCTGCAGCCATTTTATTTTCAGAACGTTGTGGATTTCTTCGTATCTTTTCACGAATTCTTTTGATACGTTCTTTTGTACGAACAGTGCGTGGACGACCGGACCTTGGTCGATCTTTACAGCTATTGGTATCCAATAATCGATTTATAGTCCTATATATGAACGTCCTATTAAAACCAAGGCATTTTAATTGCTTAAATATTTTACCTGCAGAAAATCCGCGATCAAAAAGCTGTTTAACCATTAACCTTTTGGCTTCCATCTTTAAAAATATTCTACATGTTTTACTTTAAACAAAAATCGTCTGTGTTTACAAAAAGTTACCAATCACACAAATACATAGATAAATTGTTTTTCCAAACGATAAAAATTAACTCTTATTTTTTGGAGTGTTACAGTATTTATTAGCCACCCTGTAGAAAACTATGATCCCTATAGTGACTTTCGTATACTTTGGTAAATATTAAATGTAAAATAAAAAAAATTAAAAAAAAAAAAAAATATATATATATATATATATATATATATATAAATAAAATAAAGATTGATTTATATAGAGATAATTTTTAAAAGTTTAATTTTTTTTTAAATTTAATTTTTAAAATTAAAAATAATTCAATTTAAAATTTTTTTAATTAAATTTTTTTAAAAAGGAGTATTTACTATTACAAAGTAAGTCAAAAGTCGAAAGCAATGGTTTTAACTTTAAAAAACATGAAAAATAATTTTGGCCAGGTTTTTGCTACAAATACTCCACTCTGCGCCAGTACCGCAACTGAACTTCCACTGAGTGGAGACAGGTGGCTTTTTCCAATGAATCACATTTTATGCTCCATCGGACAGATTCACTTTGGCGTATACGGCGTGACACGTCTGAAAGCAAACACCCTGCAACAATTGCCGGAAATGTCCAAGCTGGAGGAGGGAGCATTATGGTCTGGGGAATGTTTTCGTGGTATTTTCTGGGTTCACTCATCATTCTGGAAGGCACGATGGATCAACACAAGTATACATGTATCCTTGCGGACCATGTTCACCCCTACATGCGAATTGTTTTTCCTCAGGATGATGGCATCTACCAGCAGGACAATGCGACGTGTCATAAAGCTCGCAGTGTACTTGCATGGTTCGAAGAGCACCAGGATGAGTTACCGTACTCCCTTGGCCAGCAAATTCCCCGGACTTGAACCCAATCGAGAATCTGTGGGACCACCTCGATCGGGTTGTTCGCACCATGGATCCTCACCCGCGTAACCTAGCGCAGCTGGCCACGACACTGGAGTTGGCATGGCTCAACCAGTGAACACCTTCAGGAACCTAATTGACTTTCTTCCTGCACGTCTCGCAGCGGTCCGCTCTGCGAAAGGTGGTTATTCTGGATTTTGACAGGTGGTCACATTAATGTAACTGGACTGTGTATATACACCTCCAGCGTACCATGGTAGCCTTGCCTCTAGGTTCCGCCCTTGTTAAGGCTGCTGTGTATTAACCCTTTTGAATTCGATCACCTCAATGTTAGCCTATGGAGAAAATTTGTCAAAGGATTGCCGACTTGGATTAAGATTTTTTTTAAAATTGTACTCCGTAATATAGAAATAAATTTTATACCTTGGAACATTTTTCGTTTTTAAAAAAATGCAAATAGTATTTTAAAATTTAAGTTATTCGGGGAAAAATCTGGTATAGTGTGTTTTAAACTTTCAACAATTCCTTTGGTGAACAAAATTTATAAAATTAATCCTATTGCAAGGTGCAGAAAAGTTCAGGCTATCTGAAAATACCATTTATATTGGATTATCAGCATTTATGTAGCTGTAAATAGAAGACACATTTTCTCCATAGGTTAATATGGAGGTGAATGAATCCAAAAGGGATACTTCACAGCAGCCTTAAGGGGTCATCAAAAGGGTATAGACTGAATTTCTCTAAATATTTACTTGTGACTGACGAAGTGCATTCATCCAAGCACTCTAAATTCTGTACCACAATTCGAGATAGGCGATGATATTTTCTAAAATGGGTCAAAATAGCACAATTTGTCGAAATAGCACAATTTAGAGAAAAACGTTGCTGAGCATCAAATGATAATTCATCATTCTCGTCGTATAAGGTAGACAAAGACTGGGAAACAAGGGCGAATTGCTTTTGTCTGAGCAAATGCGATGGATGGGCAACAATTCGAATTTTTACTGGAATAGCAGCCTAGCGAAGTAATGTTCTTCACTGTAGACGATACATTTTCAACACCCTTTCTTCCGTGACTACGTCAGTCGGTGCTCTTGGTCTTCCAGTATGTTGTCTCTGAACATTCTTAACAGTTCCATCTACTTCAAACTTATCTCTAATTCATCTTATAGTGCGTCTGCTAGGCGGATCAGTGTCAAATTCTCTCCGAAATCGTCTTTTACCGAGTTTTCGCTGTTCTAGTAGCACTTTAACACAAACTTAATTTCTTCAAAACCTAATCTGGATTCGGCCATTATTTTTCAACCATTAAATCTGCAACAAATCTAAAATTCAGCGTTTTACCAGCCAATGAAGTGTGGGGTAACATTTTTTTGCGATATCCTGTATTTAGGGCAGTAACAAACATTGAAGGGAAACCTTAACTAGGTATGCGTTTCGAAAATTTTACTCGCGGCGATAAGGCTGGAGGTATCGAAATGGCTAGAGCTCTTAATCTTTGGAACCAGAGTCTGCGGGTTCAAATTTCGCGGTAGCTTGTTTGTAGCTGTTTGGAATTGGTTTCAGACAGTAGGTACCAGTCAGTTTAGTGTATGGCAAAAGATGACTGCAGCTGTCTAAACCAAGAAACGTAAAAGTAACGTCATTGAATCATGATGTTGTATAAAAATACATGACAAATCTGAAGAGTATTATTTCATAGCTAGAATATTTTCCTATAATTACGTTCATTGATTTCAATATTATTTACGCCACCCTATAAGCAAAGGGGTTACGGCGTTAGCCTGCCGCGCCAAGGTACGGTTTCGAATCCCGCCTAAGGCATGGATGTGACATTGGGGTCAGTCTTCCGCCTGCAAAAGGAGGAGCTGAAATCTACCGTTCATCGTCGGTGTGCATCGTTTGTTAAAACAAATATTCTTTTGTGTGTATATGCTTTTCGTTTCCTCTCGTAACTTCATATAAACACCTGTCTGAAAGTCTCGTAGTACGATCCTAGAAACATAAGAAACACCAACAACAAGATTATTTACCCATTCATTGAAACAGAACAGTTACAACATTATTTGATGTTATTTTAATGGCGAGTCCAACCCACAAATGCAACAAGAAATCTGATGTAGTGAGGCGAACATGAGAAAATTTGCCATAAAATCTACAAAATATTGGGTTGTTCGGAAAGTCATTTCGTTTTTTTTTTCTTTTTTTGTGAAAATGAAAGACGATTTTCTTATAGTGTATAAATATTTTATTGAATTATATATTCTCCATTTTTGTCCAATAACTTTTGTCATCTTTCTGGCAGTAGCAGGATTCCAAGCTCATAAAACTTCTGATTTTTGCTGGCACAAAACGGATCCAAGTCATTTTTGACGCCCTCATTTGAAGTAAAGGTTTTACTGTCTAAAAGATTTTGTAGAGACCTGAACAAGTAATAATCCGAAGGTTCCAGATCTGGAGAATATGGTGCAATTAGTAGTACATCCCATACAAGCTGTGAAAGCTTTTGGCGAGTAACCAAACTTGTATGAGGTCTCGCATTTACTTGGTGGAACACTGTACCTTTTCTATTGATCAATTCTGGTCTTTTCTGTTTGAGTGAATCATTCAGTTTGTCCAGTAGATGACAGAACACTTCAGAATTGATCGTGGTATCGTCCGGTAGAAGCTAAAAAAAAGAAACAATTCCCTTGAAATCCCACCAAACAGACAGCGTCACATTTTTTTTATGAATATCGGTTTTCGAAGAGCTTTGAGCCGGTGCATCTCTTTTATTCCATGATCTCTTGCGTTTAACATTGTTGTAGACAACCCCTTTCCCGTCCCCAGTGAAGATTCGCTTCAAATATGGATCAATTTCTGGATGTTTGAGAAGCAAATAACAGACGTCAATTTCTTTCTGTAAGAACACGTGGAACCCATATGTCGTGTTTTGAAATTAAACCGAGGCGTTTCACGTGATCAAAACCGGTCGAATTCAATAAATTTAATCTCTCAGCGATCTCACGAGTTGTTATTCGGCGGTTTTCATCAATCAATGCCTTTATTTTGCCTTCATCAGCTTCAACTGGCCTTCCAGAACGTGGTGCATCTTCAACATCAAAATTGCCGGAACGAAATTTTGCAAACCAGTTTTGGCACTGTCGTTCTATGAATACATGTTCTCAATACACATCAAATAATTTTTTTCTTGCTTGAACGGCATTTTTACCTTTTAGATAGTAAAAAGTAAAATTTGCAAAATTCTGCTTTCGACTTTCCATAAATGATAGGGCACCAAACAAAAACTATTGCGCAGAATCAAACAAACTGTTTTACTATCAAGCCTTGCTGCCAGCTGCAATTATATCAGCCATTAAATCAACTGTCAAAATATATAATGACAATACGGTTTAAGTGTGAAGTAAAAAAAAAAATACAATTACTGTGAAAAAATACAATTAAGTCCTCTGTTGGAAAAAAAACGAAATTACTTTCCGAACAACCCAATAATTAAGGGTTTGCATTTTATTAGATAACGAGGACTATAATAAAATAATGCAAAATTTCATTAATTATTTTGGGTTACTAACATCTGCATCAGACATTGCATTATTTAACTTCACTTAATAAAAGCTTTTGAGGCAATTACTGTGGGTGGTCACGTGTTTATTCCCTCAAATAAAATCTTATGTAAAACACGAGGTGATCATACGGGAATAAAACTAAATCCACAAGGAACAAAATACAGAAATATTTAATTTTAAAATGATTAAAACGTGGAACGGTTATCTACTTAAAAGGCTCAATGGCTTCTTAGATTCCTCGAACTTATTTAAATCTTTCGTAAATTATTTTTCTATGAAAATATTTTTATTTTTCTATGAAAATATTTTCAATTCTCAATATCGAATTTAATCAGGATTTCTTCAATTTTTCTCAGAAACTGTTTCTTTTCATTTCTTGGAGCTTTTCATCCGTAGTTTGTATTAATATTTTTCATTTCAGATTAAGCGATGATGCGTTATATATTGTAATTAAAAATGACTTCGAGTAGAAATCAATTTTAATCATTTAGTCTTTAAATACACTACTGGGCAAAAGTATTGCAGGTTTGAGAAATCTAACATTTTTTCAAGAATAAGCCAAAAAAAATATTTTTTTTCAATGCAACTGATATTTTTTAATGTCAATCTGTTGAATTAGTTTAAATACAAGCTATGATTAAGTTATTGAACAAAAATAATTATTTAATTTTATAAAAAAATAGCATACAAAAAATGTACAGGTTACACAGGTCTGCAAATTTTCAGTGAACAAATATTTTTTGCAAAGTAGCAATTGACTTTTATATTTTTTGGTATGCTAATTTCAAATATGTCATTCGTTTTTGTCCATCGCGTAACAGTTTTTTGAAAATTGCGTTTGAAAATTTAGAAAAATAATACTTTATATACCATGTAAACACATTTCTAGGAAGTAAAAAAAAGTAATAAGTAAGAAGTTTTGTGTAAAAAACTACTTTAATACACACATATATATTTAGAATCCACATTACTGAGTCGTTAACAGTCATTAGTACAAAAGCATATGGTTCTGGATATTCAGCAATGGCCGCATAAAGTCAAGTTTCTGAGGCTTTGTAGTACATTTTTCTTTTGTGTTGAATAGTCCGTGTGGAAGCAGATATTCTGTGTAACTTGAGGCTGTTCTCTGTGTAGCGGCCAGCAGTAATCTGCTATGATGTTTTTGTTCCATCTACCTTGGTATCTGCATTCCATCTGCTTAATGTCTTGGTGAAATCTTTCACCGTGTTCCTCACTGACGGCACCAAGATTTTCAGGAAAATAGTCCAGATGACACATCAGGAAATGAACTTTTAATCTGACAGAACATTCTAATTTTTTGAAATTTTCAAGCATACTTTGTACAATTTATTTGAAGTTGGGATCCTTATAATTTCCAAGTTGAAAAGGAGCTCCAAGCTTCCTTTTCAACCTTTGTCATACATGCTTAAAATTTTTCGTCCTTCATAAGTTTTCGAATATCTGGTCCCACAAAGACACCTTCCTTCACTTTGGTTGCAGATAATGCAGGAAATGCATGAAGCAAATGCTTGAAACACCAACTTTCTTTGTCTAGAGCTTTCACGAAATGTTTTATCAAACCAAGTTTTATATGAAGTGGAGGCAGAAGAATCTTTTCCCGGTCAACCAAAGCTTCCTCAATAACATTTTTCTGCCAATTTCCATTTCCTCTCTTACTGGCCACTCTCTCTTAATCCAATGTTGACTCCTTTTCCTACTGTCCCACTCACACAGGAAGCATGGATATTTTGTATATCTCCCTTGAAGTCCAAGAAACATGGCAATTACTTTTAAATCTCCACACATGGTTCATATGTGATCTTTGTATTTAAGTTTGTTCAAAATGATGGCTAAATTTTCGTAGCATTCTTTGTAGTGTACGGAATGTCCAACTGGTATTCAAGCATATTTGTTTCCGTTATGGAGTAGCACAGCTTTGAGGCTTCTTTTGCACGAGTCAATGAAGAACCCCCATTCTTGTGCGTCATATTCAATTTGAAACTGTGCCATCAAGCCAGGAATATTGCTGCAATAAACTAAATCAACATCTTCAAAAAAATAAGGAAGGAAATCCTTTTCTTGCGTTCTAAACAACATGTCTGTCTTAAGAGGAAGTAACAGAATGAATGAACTTCACCTTATTTTTTTTTTTGGCTAATGTCCCTGGGGGATGACGACATTACACGCCAGTCCGGTGTACATATGAATACAAGACATAGAAACAGACAAATGACACAATCACAGAAGAAATTTATTGACAAACGATGACACCGGCGATGGACGATGGGTTGCAGCACCCCTTTCTAGACGGGGCTCCATTTACAGGCGGAAGACTGACCGGTTCCCCAGAATACAGCCAAGTCTTTGGCGGGAATCGAACCCGCGACTCCGGCGTGGCAGGCAGATGCCTTTAACCACTTAGCCACTGAGCGACAACTTCACCTTATTGTCTACACTATTTTATTAATTTCTTTCCTTTTTTTATTTATGTGTATCGAATATTTTTTGATTTTATTAATTGTTTATTATAAAATAACAAAAAAGTTTTATATATATATATATATATATATACACAGAGGCTGTTCACACATTTTTTAGACGATGTATATTGTATACACAAAACTAAATTACATAAAATTCTTGTGTTTTAAATGTTCTATTTGACATCCCTTATTCTGAACTATCTTTCGACACCGCAATTTCCAGGATAATAATGCCTTTTGAAGTGTCAGAAGAGGTATTCTATCCCATTCCTCCTGAACAGCTTTCCAGAGTCTTGTAAGGGTTTTGGGACGACGTTTGGATAATGCAGATTTTAAAAGTCCGAAAGCAAAAAGGTGATACATCGGGAGATTTAGTAGGGATATCAGTGAAGGGTATGGCCTTAATACCAGTTTTTTGTTCCATTTCTTTTAGAAAATTTATAGTGGATTTTGATGGGTGACTGCTAGCTTTGTCCTGATGGAGTCTATCAGATTGATGGCACTGTGGGTAAAGCGATGGTATTTCATTCAGAAAAATTGGCGATAAAATAAGTTCCTGACAGTATTTGGAGTTAATCTTGACATATTTTTCCACTCTCTTTATTTTTAACTTGCCATTATAAGAAAAACCAGCAACAATCATGAATCCCTTAGAAAAACTTTCATTCGATTCTTTCAACCATGTACTTAAACTTTTTTCTCCCCTTTTATGATAATAAATGGCTCTTTTTTTGTTGTAATCATTTAAATACACCCATGATTCATCTATTGTGACAATTGTTTTCCATTTTTCTTTGGATAAGTGTTTCTTATATAGAATTCTGCAGCGTGTCCTGCGTTCAGCGATATGATTTGGAAGAAGACGTTGCACATTGCGTTTTTTTCGCTTTCTTAAGATTTAAATCAACGTTTATCATTTTGTTTACAGTGGACACCGAGCATTTTAATGATTTTGCAACTGTCCTTTGACTAGGGGGATTTTCTTTTAACATTAAACAACGTACCTTTGCAATAGTCGAAAATGTCCGTTTTTTCCTTGGATACTTGTTTGGAATTTTTGTCCCACTTAAAGCTCCAATTTGACGTTTTTTTCCTTTGTTGTTGACGATATTACCTATGGACGCTTTAGATATCACAAAACCATGACTCTCACATCGTTTTTGGATAACGGAGTATGCATATTTCTCTTAGGAAAGAGCATAAATGTAGCCTTCGAACCACTGGTTTGTTAAAAACGCCATTTTGAATAAAAACAAAACTTTCAAGCCGCAGACGATAATTTTGACTTTTAAAAACATAGTACAATTGCAATTATTTCTTTTGCAGCAAACGATTTTTTATTACCGCTTACCAAAATCGTCTAAAAAATGTGCGAACAGTCTCTGTATATATATTAATGAATTTTAGCTGGCGAACAAAAATAAATTACACGTTAATTGTATATTCATAAAAACACAAAGACTGAAAACAGAAAATTTCATATTGGAAAAAAACTGTACGTGATGGAATTTTTTGGTTATTTTTTCTGAAATCAGCGTCCAAAAATACATGAGAAACAATGCTTAGTTTTCAGGAAATATTTTCATCGCAGACCTGTGTTATCAGAAATCGGTACCCAGTTTGGTTCCCCGGAATAAAATGAAATAAATAAACAATTTCAAGTTCTTCTGAGCAGAAAAGATAATAAATGAGGGCAATTGAACCAAAAAGCATTTAATATGTTGTTGGGCCGCCTCTGGCTTTCATAACAGCAGCCAGTCTTTTAGACATGGAATCCACAAGTTTTTGCAACACTTCTTTCGGTATTTCACGGTACCAAATTTTAATTGTTTCCTGAAGGTCTCGTTTTGTTCTGGGACGATTTTGAGATATTTTCCTTCCAATTATACTCCATAAATTCTCAATGGGAGTTAATTCTGGCGAGTTTCCTGGCCATAGGAGAACCTTAATACCATGTTTTGCAAATTCTTCCTTAACCTAAAATTAAGAATGTTTCGATTTAGGGAACAGATTTGAACTCTAATGAAATTTAACTTAATTTCAAAGTTTTTCTTGCCTTTTTCGATGTATTGCAGGGTGCTAGGTCTTGTTGAAATACCCCTTTGTGCCTTGGGGAAAATGTCATGAGCACTAGGAAGCAATCGATCCTTCAGCACACTAATATACTGGCCTCTCCTCATAGTTCCCATAGTACAAAATGGAGTCATCCAGTTGACTTATATGACATGCAGCCCCACACCATTTGGCATTCTGGGTGTTTTACTGTACGAACAAGGCAGTCTGGACTCATGCTCTCTTTTGTTTTAAGACAAACGTGGGCAGGTTTGTCAGACATTAAAGAAAATCGACTTTCGTCGCTGAACGAAACTTGTCTCTATTTCAAAATACTCCAATTTTTGTGAACCTTGGCCTAGTCCAATCGTTTTTTCCGCATTGCTTTGCTCAGAACTGGTTTTTTCTAGGCACATGTACCTTGAAACCAGCTTCACGGAGCCTCCTGCGAACTGTTCTGGAGCTGGCAGTGACAGAAGTCGACTCACTTCATTCTATTGCAAGTGTAGCAGAACTTCAAACCTATTTTTTCGGCATAATCGTGTCAATGAAGCATCAGCACGTTTCGAAGATAACCTCGGAAGACCACTTCTAGGCTTCTTATCCACGGTTCCTTCTGTTTTAAATCTCTTTATGAGGCATGAAGCAGTCTACTCACTGCAGCGCACCGATGAGCAATTCTAACATTTGAAATACTTTCTTGATGCATTAAAATAATACCCTGGCGCTTCCGAAGAGTATGGCCCTTTTCAGACGAGGCACATAGTTGATCAAACTGATTTCTGGGCGGCTGTCAAGGATTGTAGCCACCATGCAAATGTATGGAAATCGCCGAAACCTTTTCACACGGAGTGAATTCAGTGCCCAGACATTTTGACATCTGGCACTTGTGCCGCTGGTGCTCACATCCCGATGAGTAGACTCAACACAAAAGGCATTACTGAAGGTACGCTCTTCACACCAGCCGCCTAGCTGTATGAGCTCAGTTCAGTATGGAAAGCGTTTCAATTGCAAGTTTGAATGTGGAACAATTCATCGAAGAAATTCGTATTAGTCCCTCGATATGGGACATGAGGTGTGATGAATATAGCGATAAAATTATTATGTTCCCTCCAAACATGAAGTTTGGAGGGAATTGGCACGCCAATTTTATTCCGACTTCAAAAAAATTTATTTTTGAATTTGTGGCTTAAAAAATAGAGCAGATTCTGCAGATTACAAATATAATTTATGTACTTTTTGACACTCTAACAGCAATTATTAGCAACTTAAAAATGTAAACATACATTTAAATCCCATATAATGGGAAAGTATTTTTTGCGTTTTTCTCAAAATGTGATTTTTTCATGTAATGGTACACTTTCTGCAAAATCTGTTGCAAGTGCATCTCTGTAATTTTAAACGTCAATATAATAAGTGATTTTGTATCAATATAACCTATATTTTTATATTTAAACCTTAAGATATTTTTGTAAATGGTGAAAATGTATGACAAAATTATGCAGATTTCTGATAAGTGAAATTTATAATTTTTAAAAAAAGTTTAAAAAAGTGTAACAAAGATTTAAATGGGTTAACTATATAAAATAAATTGTTTGATCATCACACAAGATTTCAAGGTAAGATTTTCACTAAATTTTTTAAAAAGTGTTACAAAGTGAATACCTCAAAAATTTCAGGGGGAAAAGTATGTTTGTTTATATTGTTATTTTAAATTTACCTTTCAATCCAAAAAGAATTTTTTTTATCTTAAAATATTCATAAAGGTCTTACTAAATTAACATAAAAAAATCATAATGATACATACATATTTGTATAAGATATGGACTTTAAAAGAATAGCCCAAATTTCCAACTTCTTAGTTGTCGCAGACGTCCCAGTCCCCTTGCAAATATCGATATAAATAAATACAGATGCCTGCTCAATAAAGTAGTCGGTACCATTCAAATTTAAAAGTTCATTTGTTCTTTTGCTAATGGTGGTTAAAAACTCCAAAATTAAAAGAAAATTAACTTTTTTAGAATTTTTTTAAAAATTTATTTAGAAGCCGCATTATCATTAAAAAAATGAACAGAAATATTTATTTGGTCATTTCAACGAAATATATTCTTTATCATTGGTTGTTTATTTGATGTTTCTATGGTGACATACGTCACTCTCTTTACATTACTTATCAAACAGCATTACATCGATTAGTACAGGTTATGACTGTTACACATAAAAATATATGTGGGAGCACCAAATTGCGCGAATTTACCCATTATTTAATTAAATTTATCTAGATTCGCAAATGTGAACATCGCCTTATGCCTACAATTTGAATAGTTTTCATATGAGGGAGGTTTTTGCATTAACCCTTTCAGGTGTGCAATTTAATTATTATAATTTTTTTTAAAGTAAAAATGAGGTATAGTGGTCCTACAAATAAAAAAAATGCGATTTAAAAAATTAGCAGAGCAAATATATAAATAATACATTTTGTATTTTTGTAAGTAAAAACCTGAGTGCCATGGTTTGATGCTTTCTTAAATCTATATTCCCCTACATCATTATAAATCAAAGACCAATATTGTGTTATAAAATTGGTGTAAAAGAAAGGTATTGGTAGAAAAAAGGTATAATATTAAAGTAAAGTTTTTGAAATTTAAAAATGTAAGGAGGGAAATCACCTTAAAACCTTAAAAAAACTCAATTTTTTATTATGATTTAATTATGAATAATGGAATAAAAGGAATCTTATGAAAAAAATGAAGTCGATATTGCAACCGATTTTATGGCCAAATATATAAAGCTAATAGTAAAGTAATTTATAGAAAATTTAAACTTTAAATGGTTTTTTCTAAAAACTGTTATTTTGAAACTTGGGCGCACTATTTCTTCAAAACTAATCGTCCCAAATTGCTAAAATTTTGTATACATGTATATCTTCTATGTTTATACAAATTCTATCTAAATTTAGTTAAGTACATATCACTAATTTTTTACAGCAATTTTGTTTTCCTTTGATATATTTTGTAGATTACAATACATTTGCCTGAAAAATATTTTTATGGGAAATATTGTAATTATTTTAGGTGTAGATTAAAGTATGACCTATGGATAGAATATATACACATAATTTAATGTAGTAAACTGTCTTCTTCCACATCATTTTTCAGTCGTGTTTTCGCCTGCTGACGAAGCGTTGCCACAACCCCAGAAGAGAAGGTTTCGCCTTGAATTGGGCGCCGCGCCTCGTGTGAAAAGAACCTCACACGGCAGTCAACTACATGAAAATAAACAAGGCAAGTCAGTTGGATCAAGAAATGTGCCTTGTCTGAAAGAGGCCTATTTCACACATTTTAAAAGAAAAGCACAGTTAAATTTAAAAGCAATGCGCAGCGGTACACACTTCAGCAGCGCAACAAACCAAATGAAATTCTACGCAGTCGGCTCGTTTTTATAATAAACATCCGGGATGACCCAATCGTTGGTAAAGATTGCATCACAAAGTATGACACAATAGCTTGAAACTTCTCCACCACATTTGCACTTAAAAAAAATCAGTTTAATTGAAAAAAAAAAAATTTTTGGGGCTTATTCTTGAAAAAATGTTAGATTTCTCAAATTTGCAATACTTTTGGCCAGTAGTGTAAATACTTTTCATTCGTTTAAAATGTAGAGAATTATAATGTAAACATGTTACTTTTTATAGTATCAAAAAATAGAACACGCACTATTTTTTTTACTGTAATCTTTAACTGGAGAGAGCTATTGACGCCAAAGATTAGCTTTCATGATCGCCATGGTGTTACCGATAAATAATACAAATTAGAAACCAAATTCTTTAATAATACAAATTTATTATCGCTTACCTAAGCTTCTGGAAGTGTGCCTACAGTATTGCTCCGACATGAAGAGCATAGGGACATATTCCCCTTTCCCACACTCCAGCTAGGCAATCATCGGTGGTTCTGGTGTTTTTCAAAACACTATACTATTTTTCTGGCCGTGCGAAGTGCTGGGAACGCCTTCTCGCGGTCTACACGATATAGCTTATTTATTTAGGGGTTGGTTCCGTTACAGCTATAATTTGTCTATGCTGAAAAACTATTATTATGATATAAGAGTTCATATTAATCCTTTCAGGCCAGTAGGTAGGAAGTTGAATTCGGAAATAATTCAAACAAAGGTGGAAACTTTTTAAATCGATTTATTTTAGGTCAAATATGTCTATCCTGAGTTTTCCCCCTCCGTCGAGGCGAGTGCTGGTGGTTAGGTCAAAAATTGAATGGGAAAAAAGGTATTTTCAGTTTTTTCAAAATACACTTTTCTAAATGTTACGAGTTTTTTAAGAAATCCCTCAATTTTTGCGGTTTCTATAATTCAACTTATAAAAAAATATGCTTCGAGTTTTTGAAAAGAATCGTAGAAAGAACCTTAATTGACAAACTACCCTTCTGATTAGAAAAATTTCTCGGTTAGAAAAACATGATTTATCTTCAATTCAGTTATAGTAAAACCTTGATTATCAATCCTTTTTTTCAATATCAGTTTTTACAATCTGTCAGTCATTACATACAGTCATTTGAAGAATTATAAACCGTTTTGTTGGAATCTGTCCGTTTTCACGAAATAGTTGTAAACTGAGAAAAAGTGAACATATCTTTGTGAACAAATACTAATACCATTTGGTCAAATGTTTGGTCTATTCAAAGCAAACAATAGACAAGACATTTCTCCAGAGAGTGTAAGACAAGTAAGTAAATGCACTCCAAACCTATTGGGAAGAAAGGGGTCTGAAGACTGAAGGAGTGAGGTAAACGAAAAAATGGCTTTTACTTGTTCTCTCTATCATTATAATGGATTTCCCACTTCTCGAAGAATTTAAAATATTACAAATCAGATACAACCAGTATGCTTTGAATACGGATAGTACACCTGTCCTCCTTCGCACTTATTTCTCATGAAAATGATATCTCATCATCTTTGGACTTTTCAGTTATAGTAGTAGACAATTTTGCTGCCCAGAAAGCAAGAAAAATTGCTTTATAACCAACAAATTCATACATGTAAGTATTTGTCTTTAACAATTTACATTTTCTAAATCGTGTAAATAATTTTTCCATTGTTTCATTATTCATACAAATTGATTAATTTTATATTTTAGTGGACCAATTGTAATTTGATGTATAATTTTATTTTAAGTTGCTAGAATGTAGGTTTCTTAGTATCGAAACGCAGTGCATTAAAAGTAATAATTTGTAAAATCAGTAGTGGATGCAATTTTTTCTCGGGGAGGGGGGTCTGGGTTGTCTTACAAGATCCATTACTCAGTACGTAGAGAAATTTGATTGCCAGTAAATGTGTTTCGCCCAGGGCCGCTAAAACCCTAAGCACGTCCCTGTTCGGATTATCCAATTTTTCAATTTTTCCTGGGCAACCAAGTGTTAATTAGTACGGATATTCGAAAATTCAGCCAATGACTATTATAGTGAGGCATGTAATGAAATTTATCTTCGCTTAGTTCAAGATATGAATCTGGAATATCGTGCCTTTCGAACAGACGTGCTGAGCAATGTACCCTACAACGATGTCGCGACATAATCTTCCCGTTCACTCCAGCTTGAGGAAGAAGTTATTTTTATATGTTAAGTGGCCATGCACAGAGTAACGACGAGTACTCGGCCACTTATTTTTAAACACTTCTTTCCATCTCTCGGAAAAAAAAAACTGGGTAGAACTTGAAACCTACTGTAGTCCAGACAAGTCCGACGTTCCGACCATTGTAGCAGTCATCACGAAGTGTCCCATCACGATCTACATTAACAAGGCATCCCACGTAGTATTTTATATCGCGTTTGAGGTATAAAATAAATCATGTACAGCTATGAAAGTTATCTCCTGTTGATTAAACGTAATAAAAATTGAAAGCCCTTAGCACAAAAAAAAAACCATACTATCAGTTAATACAAAATACCGTGGCGTATTTCGGGTAAAAGGTATGGAACAAATTCAAGCAGCTAGTTGTTTTCATTTTTGTTTTATTTAGATTCTAGAAAGAACTGTGTATTTTTAGAACGTGTTGAGGTATTTTTCCTCATATAGAAGAAGAATTTCGAAATTCCTTTGTTCGTTTTCTTTCCATTTATTTTTAGATCTTACTGAGATATTCTCTATCTCCCTTTCACACACCCACTCACTCACATCTTTATTTGTTTTTCGCATGAATAATAGCTCCGAGTAATGCGTTTGTTTTCCATACTAAGTTTCCTTTGTAGATTATCCGTGTTTTGTGTGTATTGCTGTTCTACCCGCAATAGATGCGAAAATTATGTAACATTAAGTATCATTACTCCGTGAGATTTTCTACTTCCATCAAAGCTCAAGAATAGTTAGCCTGTCAGCATTGTAAACGTTGTAGGCTCATAAACCAATAAAGATGTATTTCATTTTTGAGCAGCTGGCCTGCGATCAAAACCTGAAGGATGCAAATATGATATTTGCGGACTGTATTTTTACTTAGAGGCATAAGTTTCTGTAGAAGGCTCCTGAGTCAAGAGTTTATGGCTTCATGTGAAGTGTCTGCACTTTCTACACATTGCGTTTCCTGAAAGGCTCTTTAGTGTTTGGCCAACGAGTTTGTAAGCCTAGGTGTACAAACTCGTAGCTGAAGTGGATGAAGGGATGTATTTATGCCTAGCTTTCTTTATTCGGGTCGCCATTTCTTGCTTCCAAGACTTTGGTTTTGCTGTTTCATATGCTTTTGAGCGGGGAATGAAAAGAAGGGAAGATTTTGTGCTCCTTGTATCATATTACACGTACAGATGAACAGTCTCGGGGTAGTCTTGTGGTAGCGCGCTGGCTTTCGGTGCGAATCCCGACGCGCGCCATTAAATACTTCCGTGTCTATGCCGGATATGGACACGTTAAATCCGTAGACAGTAAAGTCACTCTGAGATCAGAGAGGGTGGGAGAAGGTACGATCCCCCAATATGTCGCCCCTGGGGGTGCTCGGTCAAAATTGAAGTGGCACCTAGCTAAGACGGACTCCGTCCCTTGTGGTGCTATATAAAAACCGGAGCCACACACTTCAGCCCGAAGCCTAGATGGACCTGGTCTGGAACTTCCAGCCAGAGGGCATTAGATACAACAACAACAACAAACAGGAGAACAGGAACGCAACACATAATTACGAAAGATGGCGCGATGTTTACCCATGACAATATAGCTTTCTCTGATGAGCGCTCGAGAAAGGAGGCGAAAATAGATTTCATGGAAAATACTTAACCTCATTTATTCCCAGTCATGCACCAAAACGACCTTTCCCGACCCTTGTCTCTGTACACTTTTAACGCGCATCAGGTAGAGTTATCCAATAAACTTTACAGTGTCTTTCCCCTCGTATTTCTTTTTTGAACTCTGTCCTCCGGGAACTCTTTAGGACACGAATGGCACCGTCATCCTCGTTTAGTTTTCGCGTCATGTGTACAAAACGTGTTACTGTAATGCCGTTCCCCACTTAATGAGATGCTAGCCGGTTGACAGCACACATTTGTCGGTAAAATATTCTTTGATTACATGCATTGCATTTACATATCTGATATTACAGTGCGGTTAGCATGACAATTGCCTTTTTATAACGCTTAAAGGTATTTTGATAATCGCCTGAAAATCCTATAACTTAGAAAAAAAATTCAGTATCATCTCATTTAATTGAAGTACGTGTTTGGGTTGTAAAATCAGTTTAGTTCATTTTACTTAGACGAGATACCTCCAGAGGGGATTACTTGCCTCCGGCTAGAAACATGAGGGAACAACAGAGACGTATATAATACACGAAAATTTCAATAAAGTAGCTTCAACGTCTATTCCCCTTGAATACGGGAGGAAGGCGCAACTTTAGAGTTTGCCCGTGGATGATCAAAGCTCCGCCCCTTCACAGAATTGAGTCTGGTGTATGAAACAATCATTTCTGTCAAGGACCCCGTTTCCCTACAGTTCGTTACACTTTTTCTATAGTTCCTATATCGAAATGACCTATATCGAATATCAGACTCACCTGCTTAACTCTGCACAGATACATCAGACCGCTTTCGATTTTCTTTCGCTTTTCGAGTAAAGTCCAGATCCTCGCAGGTAGAACATCTTTTGATTAGGGATATGAAACGTTTTTATTACTTGCCCTAATTAGTCTCTAAAGATGCTAAGAGGTCCAAATGCATCAATTTCTTAAGCCGTCTGTATTTAACCTGCCTCTAAACCAATGAATGTTGGACATAACAAATTCTATTTTCTGCACCGGATTGGTGTAGACCGAGTTGGGAGGTAAGTTCAGATGCTCAGCCTTCATCCCCGCAATTCAGCCTTCCATAGATAATCGCAAGTGCATTGATCATAAAAGCAAATCAGCGAGTCTCCCAGGGAAAGTTTTCCTGGCTAAATCAGGGTAGCTTTGTTAAGTCATAGGTTGGACAACAGGTGATTTTAATAACCATTCGAAAAGAAATCCTGTATAACTTTGCATTAAAAAATAATTGTTACAACCAGATAACACAAATCTTTCCCATAAAATGTTAGGTTTGCCTGAAAATTTGGAATCGAAATTTGGAATTTTATGGTGTTTAGGGTTTTGTTTTCGTACAAATATATAGCTATATGTGTATGACCATCAGTCAAACTATTCGACGGTTCGTTTGAAAAATAGGGGTTTATTTTTAGCGTAGGCGGTAAAATGTTAGGAAATAAGCCAGTATAATTCTGTCAAAACTGTGTCGTTTAGATCTTTGAGTATTTTAATTCACTTATGCAATTTATTTACTAAATCATTCATATCAGAGAAAATTAGTACCTCGGATCCACAGGTTCTGTATTCTGCCGCCAGATGGCGTAATGTATACGTTCTTTCAATATTTTCCACTCTGCTACCCAACGGTTTTTGAGTATGATCCAGTCATGGATAAGTTGTATTAGTTGACTCATTAGTTTGCATTGTGTTGGATATTTCGATGCATTGTAACCAATCGACGTGGTACTGAGACTTGTTCATTTCTGAACTGTTTTTTTTACGCTAAGTTCAACTAATTAGGCTTGATATATTTTCCCAATGTTTTGCTATGCGCGCAATTCTTCGTGTTCCAGTCCGTGTCGAAAATACATGCATGTTCAGCCGAACTCTCTCTCTGAAGGAAGCTACATCCATGAAAGGTTGACCCTCAAAAATCAAGCCATGTGGCGACCAATGGTAAAAATTCGTACTTAGGTATTCGGAGGACACGATTAGCACCGTCTGCAAAGTACTATATGAGTGATGTTGAACATGGAAGTGGTGTCCATATTTTACAGTTGCCTACATTTTCCGCAGAGTCCTGAACCGTGACAATGAAGAGATAAGATTCAAATGTTACGCCGTCCACAGCGGTTAGCTTATACGGCAGGTGTTATATTCTGATGTCCGGTCGCCGCGACAGCAAACCACTACTCTACATCAGTTCCGCAGTCCCGGACACCCGGTCCTACTATCAGCGATCATATCCAGCGGGTCCCAGTCCTTCATCCAATAGTTCAGTGCAGCAACATACCATACGCTCATCGCCAGCGACCGGAATCAAAGCATCCAATAGCAGTAATGCAATAGACGGTTAGCTTCATTTCTGGTTTATCCATAGCACTTTAGGTTTTAATATTTTATCCTTTTTGTGGCAAAGTCCATTGACAGAAAGGTCTCTCTTCTAGTTAATTTCTATCTAAACTATTTAAATTAATCTAGTTTAATTTAATTTATCCTTTTCTAAACGTTTCGAAATTCAATCCGTTTGTTTCTTTCCACTTCCGTGGCAACTCTGTTGACAGTTTGTTATTGATTGATAACTTAATTTAGTTTAATTTAATCAATTTCAAGTTAATTTAATTCATTTCAACTCCAGCAAATTAAATTATTAACTTACTACTGCTTCCTGTGTGCACTCCAACTCTGCTTTTTTTTCTTTCTTTTTACAACAATTTTTAATAACTTAATACATATTAGGAAGCACCCCTGGTCTTCCAAACATATCTGTACTCTCCTACAGTATAACATAAATTATTACATAACTAATTAACAGATACATAATTAAACAACAGATACTTAGTAAAAATTGGCATATTACCTCAATGCCTAAATATCTAAATTATAAATGATACACCCTTAATTATAAATCATATAGTTTTTCATAATAATATTTTTCCCTATTTATGATTTCCAAGCGAGGCCAGAACCGACTACCTTCAGTGTCCAGTTCCTACGCCCTAGTACCATACCATAAATACACTCAATCTGGACAGCTTGGAAATACATTAATACTAATTTAAATCACAATAGCACAGAAAACCGTTACGGTATTAAATACGGCATGGTTACAATAATAATTCTAACTTTCAATAATTATATCCTTGCTACACAACTTAAAGGTTTCAAAACAAATTTCAGTAAGTTAATGCCTTTTGATAACAACAGTTTATTAAAATTCACTATCCCATATAGTGTTGTAAACAATTACAGTATTATTTACAATATATTACAATTTTATTTACAATAATAGCAACATTTGTTTCCAAATAATTTAAAATTACATATTTTTCTTTTATAATTCAACTTAAACAATAATAACAGACACACAGCTACCATATATATTTTATCTAGATTTCCCTGAATTAAATTTCTGTTTTTATCGTTTTGCTTCCTCGAGGCCCGAACCGTCTACCCTTCTTGCCAAAGCCGCACACTCTAGACGAACTCCACACCAGCTCACACAAGCACCGACTTTACATAGATTAAGTTACCAACTACACCTAAGTTACAGCTCATACATAACACGATATGACATGGCGTGGAGTGGCATGGCGTAACATGACCTCACATGGCGTGTCGTGACGTGGCGTGACATAGCGTAGAGTGACAGCTTGGCATATCATGAAATATCACGGCATTTACCTACAACATATAGCCTGTAACTACTGCATAAACACTTACTTTCTGTATTTAGCAGTTAATATATTAAAACCCTTCAAAATTTAGATAGTAGCAGCGGTACTGTCCATAAAATGCAAATCAGATGTTGAAAATAAATAATCACATAATAATAAGAACCCAAAGCAAACATGAAAAATAATAAATAATCAGGCCTCCCGGGAACACACATACAAAGTATAAATACCAAGCAAACCCACCTGGGATGACTACCGCCCCGATTTACGCCTTCCATAGTCCGTTCTCTCCATTAAATTAGCCACAGCAATTTGATAGCCACAGCAATTTGATAGATAGTAGCAGCGGTACTGGGGCGGTAGTACACCTGGGAAGACTACCGCCCAGATTTACGCCTTCCATAGTCCGTTCTCTCCATTAAATTAGCCACAGCAATTTGATAGCTAGGGCACAGCAATTTGATAGCCACAGCAATTTGATAGATAGTAGCAGCGGTACTGGGGCGGTAGTACACCTGGGAAGACTACCGCCCCGATTTACGCCTTCCATAGTCCGTTCTCTCCATTAAATTAGCCACAGCAATTTGATAGTTAGGGCACAGCAATTTGATAGATAGTAGCAGCGGTACTGTCCATAAAATGCAAATCAGATGTTGAAAATAAATAATCACATAATAACAAGAACCGAAAGCAAACACCAAAAATAATAAATAACAATCAGGCCTCCCGGGGACACACATACAAAGTATAAATACCAAGCAAACCCACCTGGGAAGACTACCGCCCCGATTTACGCCTTCCATAGTCCGTTCTCTCCATTAAATTAGCCACAGCAATTTGATAACTAGGGCAGTCCGGATCTGTCGGCCAGAGATTCGTATCACCCTCAATTTCACGCTGAGTAAAATAAATTTCACAATTATAGCATGTTAGTTGCCTAATGAACTCCCCTTCATGAGTTGCGCCGCCACACTTCTTACAAAATTTTTCTCCAGTGCAATGCTTGGCTATATGGCAAAATCCCCAGCATGAAAAACATATTGTAGGTTTAAGATGTTCTTTAAAATTATATAGTTCCCAATCTAATTTCAATTTGTTCAATTTTTCTGTCTTCCTAAACACCTCGCCCTTCATGCTGATTATCCAGTTATATCCCCATTTAGTTTTATAGCTGGTAATAACATTAATTTCTGGTCATTCAAATTCTTCGTTTTGCTCTAATATCTTCTTTTTAAATTCCTCCTTCTCCATTTGCTCTCTCACACCAAGTATAAATATTTGAGGATATCTCTCTTAGGGAGTTTCTCGATGGTATAATCTTCTTTTAATTTATCATTTTCTCTGAATTCTTTTATTGTTTTATCAATTTCATCATTATTTCTTACTCCAACATTAAGTCCACCTCCTAATATCGTCCTGCATGGTGTAATGCCAATCTTCAATTTCTCAGGCGTAATTATTTTTTTAATTTCTACTTTTGTATCTTCTGCATCCTTCTTTGGATCCTTCGGCATAATTTTTACAACTTTCGCTCCTTCCCCTCTGTTTTTCCGCTCTTACCACTGGTCTGGTCATTCACTGCTTTCGCGTAACTACTTTTTTCTACATCCTGCTGTCTTTCAAATTTACTAATTTGTCCAATTAACTGATCATATTCTGCTGCTGTTGTGTCATTTTGACAATTTCACCTAAATATTCATTTAGACAATTTTTTACCTCCGTACTCCATCTACTTACGCTAATTGTAGATATCAAGTTGGTATACTTATAGAGAATCTATGCTCACTTCTACCCAGACTTGGGTGTATATAATTTGAAGTGGCACTCTATTTGAATTATATACAAACACAATTTATACATGAAACAATGTTTATTGGATTCATTGCACATATAATTGGCTTTTACAGCAATAAGCATGCGTACTACTTGTACGGAATGTAAATACAGCTTTTAAGGACAATATATTTTTATACTCACGAACAGTAAGTCAAACCAGCAGTACTGCCACGTAAACTTCTGGCCCGTAAAGCACTAGCGCAGCATAACATCTTTTCAACCTTAACAACAACTCCCTTTCTTCATTAATGACGCTGCGTGGTATTTATACTAAGCGCGTATGCCAAAATTAGCATATCTGAAGCAGCTTCTTTAATTCACTCAAAAGTTCGATTCTTGTGAATCGAATCTTGTGTATACCTTACATACTTTTCATTAATACTTTTTTCAATTTGCATCCTTTCTTTTTTGGTTTCTCTTTTTCTCATCCATTTTTTTTTCACTTAAGAAATACAAACAACGTTGTCAATTAAAATCAAGTCGTTCAAAAAACGATTGTCAAGTTGTGCAATATACAAACTTAAATTACGCAGTTAAACGCTAAATACACAGTACAATACAAATTTATACACAGAAACAGATTTAATACAAGACCGTAGGCAAGGCAACATTAATGACCTACCTTGGCTGAATAAGAGCTATATTCCACAACCAATAAAAGAACACCCAAACAACAAAATATCATATTAGTTCACTAAACAGTTCAAATTCTTCGAATACACCCTCAGCTCAATATACTGTGTAATACAATATGACGATTCGCCATGCGACCTCCAAATGTCCTTCACGTTCACCGAAGAGAGTTCGTAGTTAGTCTAATGCTCCTGCCATAGGCTTCTGCATAGGCTGCCGCGATGATTTTCGTACCGCCTTACCTGTTAAGCCTCGCTCGTACAAAACATACAAAGTACTTTGAAATAGTAACACTCTTATCCAAATGTGATAGAAATTATATCCTCTTGTTCACTATACTTTCCTCTTTAAAATTGATCAACTATTATGTTGTTTCAAACATTATTACATTAAAAGTCACTTATCCCTCCGACAGCTCAGAAAAATACAACCATCATTTCAGAAGCCAACGTTGCCACTTGAATGAAAAGATAATTTTATTATAAATTAAGGTTTATTTGCTTTCGTCAGGGATGCCAAATATAATTTTCCTCTTTGGATTTCAGATTCATCTCCTTCCGCAAATGTAATCTTCCTGTAATAATTGTTTATGAATTACTACACATTTCTGTCATTTTTTCATAATTGCTCAGATTTCTCCTTTCCTGACACACATTCACTCGCTATTACTGAAAGTTTGTCTGCTCAAATATACACTGACACACGCACACACACACACACATATATATATATATATATATATATATATATATATATATATATATATATATATATATATATATATATATATATATATGAAACAATAACCTTTCATTTCCATTAAATAACACGCATATTCAAAATTCTTTCATCTTATCTCAATAGCGTATCACCCCATAATCCAGAATTCAACCTAGAACTAACAGAAGTAATCTATTATATCTTCCCCTAAATCCACGTGTAGATCGGACGCTTATATAACATCGAAAGTTCCACAAAATTCCAAAGCAGCTCACGCCATCTGACGTGAGAGTCAGCTGACATGATTTGACCAATTAGAAGTTTAATGCGCCCATATTCCGGGCGTGAGTCGAGGTTTTAGCGCGCTTTTGCCTGTTCGCACTCGTTCTATGTAGTCGTAGCTCCTTTGAACCTCGGGGTTTTACCGTGTGTCCGTAATGCTCCGGACAATCTTATTTGATGTATGTTCAGCCGCTGTATAAGAGTGTATTCCAAGTAAAAGATGTCAAGCAGCATTTCCAGAAATAAAGACTGTGTTATGACCAAACGAATCTTCTTTCCCTCGCCAAGGACTAGTGTTGTGTTGGGTCCCCATGACTAAAGGATATGCCACGACTACTCCCCATCCGGTTGTTCATCGTCACGGATATCATTACATATATATATATATATATATATATATATATATATATATATATATAATGCGTGTGTGTGAGAGTAGTATAAAAATGAGAGTTCTGCAACAAACGCAGAAACCGCAGCAAGGGTTGTGGCTTAAAGTGGGCGTAGCTTACTGGGTAACGTGGACCAATCAGAGCGCGGCTGGCAATCTGGTGGTCAATTTGGACCAATTAGGAGACGGCAGAGCCACTAGTGGCCTCTAGTGGGAAAGACTGGAACTATTCAGTTGGGCTAAACCTTAGAGTGAGTAGTTGCTCCGCGGAGCGCCATCTATTGCTGAAAAGGGAAACTAAATTTCATATAAGGTAACGAAGCTGTTTTATGCTGCTACTGCCATCTATTGTTGAAAGCTAGAACTAGATTTAAATTTAATTAGGAATATATTTTAAGACTTGTCTTTGAATCTACTTATTCATCTACGGAGGGCTATGAATATTGAAATTTGATGCTGCCATCTATAATCAAAAGCTAGAACTAGAATTTTTAATTAGGAATATATATTTTTGAAGACTTGTCTTCTTCGAGAATCGAACCTGAAAATAAAACTTAGCTGACTGGAATGAGATGCCTTTAACCGCTTGGCCACAGAGTCTTACTATAGAAATATATTATAAGCTATAAGAGAGAGACAATTTTTAGGAATTTACTAGAATTACCAGAAATAAATATAACGCCATCTATTGTTTAAAAATGAAACTTAGAACTAAATTTAACTTTTGAAAATTTTGTGAAAGACGATTTATAGTGGCGCCATCTATTGCATATATACTTAGTACCTATAATTTTTAGAAAAAAGGATTGAAATAAATGTTTTACACACCACTCTAGGCGTGCAGTATAAAGACAGCTTATTCTTCTTTTTTTTTACAAATGATTGCAAAGCGAAAATTCCCCAGTAGGGCTATTTTTCCTTTTTAATATTAGAAATAAATGAAGATATAAAAACTAAAATATGATTCAATCTTGATAATTCTTCAAATTAAATATACATACCATAACAATCCATACTATTAAATCTGCAAGAGAAGATGTTAAATTTGTGTCGCGATGTTAATAGAGAAGATCCCTACATCATCATAAATAATACCCACTTTATCATGTTTAAAAGATTCACAGATATTTACATAAGTTGACTTCACTTTAGAAGTAAATGGACCAGGGTTTAAATCCTACATTTTCAACATTTTCTAGTTAACATTTTTAACAGTTAACGGTTTAAAATATACAATTGGTTAAAATATATATCCAATTATTTAAAAGTAGGGTAAGCTAATAGAATTTTCTATAATGAAGTTGTTCGATTATTGCTTACATGCCTGTAAATACTAAGTTTATAAAAATATATTATTGAATTATATTAAGTTGAAATTATCATTTTAACATGAAAATAACGTAAATGTTATAAAACTTATGTAATAAAATAAGTCTTTGAAAAAATATTATATAAAAAGTAATAAAATATATTATGGAAACTTCAGATTAATTTATGATAGGTTTTAAATCTTAACCATTTAAATACTTTTTAGTCTATTAGTAGTAAGCATTTCATTAAAGGTAAATAGAAGTATTTAATAAAGTTTTAATATTAAATGAACATCAAAACATATATTAACTTAGATGTTTTAACCACAAACAGTAATTATTAAAAAATAATTATAAAATATATGATTTGGAACTTTGAAACATACTATTATATATGCAATAGATGATGTTAAATTTGCGTCGAACTCAAATTATAAGATTGTTTCTACCACCATCGCTTGATATATCACTTTGCAGTATAATATAATTTAGATATATCTTTGAAACCATTGTAACATTTAGTATAGAAAATAATTACCATTTGAACTTACCTTGAAAAATTTCAGTTTATATACTTAGTACCTGCAATTTTTAGAAACGAGGATTTAAATAAATGTTTTATACACCACGCTAGGCATACAGTATAAAGCGGCTTATAATTTTTTTCAAATGATTGCAAAGCGAGAATTCCCCAGTAGGATTATTTTTCCTTTTAATATTAGAAATAAATGAGGATATAAAAACTAAAATATGATTCAATCTTGATAATTCTCCTAATTAAATATACATATCATAACAATCCATACTATTAAATCTGCAAGAGAAGATGTTAAATTTGTGTCGCGATATTAATAGAGAAGATTTTACTATACTTTTATAATCTAAACGAATAACAAACCGATATAGTTGTCATTTTTAACAGTTAAAGGTTTAAAATATATAATTAAAATATACAACCAATTATTTAAAAGTAGGGTGCTAATAGAGTTTTTATAATGGAGTTGTTCGATTATTTCTTAGAAAACTGCAAATACTAAGTTGATCAGATATATATTGAATTGTATTATGTTCAAATTCTAGTTTTAACATGAAAAAAAACATTATATAACATAAGTATTAAAATGATTTGTAAATATAATTTGATGCTAAGTTTCACATTAATTGATAAATTAAATATAAAGATCTATTAATGATACTTTGAAATATTCTGTAAAAGGTAACTTGGAATAAGTTTTACACCAGAAATTATTTTCCAACGGTTGTTAAACTGAAAATATCTATACACCAATTTAATCATCTTTGCATAATTTTACAAAGAAAAGCATACATTGTATCCAAATTTTTAGTTTTCTTACCAAAAACCAACAAAACTTTGAAGTAAACGCATGTTTAATACGTTAAAAAAATCTAAGATCTATTAACAATACTTTAAAATATTATGCAAATGCTAACTTAGAATAACTTTTATGTAATAAATGTTATACTGCTTTCCACACCACGCAAAGGCGTACAGTATATGGTGCCTTATCTCCCTTTTACGCACAAGTTGCAAGGCGGAGATTCCCCAATAGGGATATTTTTACTTTTTTTTAATATCTGAAATGAAAAAGATAAAAGAAAACTTAAAATATGATTTAATCTTGATAATTCTACAATTTAAATATACTTTTAACTATTCTTATTTTATAAAATCATTTTTAACATATTAATTAAATAAAAATTATTTTAAATAATAAGTTATAAATTATACTTTTATTTTATAAAAATATTTTTTGATATGTTAATGAAATAAAAAAAATCTTTATAAGTCACTAAAAGTTAATAAAATTATCATTATACTTTTGGAAAATACTTTTAAAAAATATCTATTTCTACATTAATAAATACACACACACACACACACACACTATGACATGAAATTAACAGATAATTAATTAACATAGATTTAATATTTTTTTTTAAATGTACACATTTTTTTAAAAATGTGCTATTCATATTTCTTCATAGCGTGTATCTATCCACCCATGCTCAAAATAGTTATAGTAATCAACTATATTAATATTTTTAAAAAATTATATATCTTTACAATATCAAGTACAATAATTATTGCACACATTATTTACAACCCGTATTAAATTTATATTAACGACGGCTAATCCACCAACTTTTCTATATTTATCTACTGCATATGTACACAAGCAGGGACAATTTGGTAGATAATCCAGTTGCCGATTTTTACAATATGTACATTTATACAGTTTTCTTGAAACCTCAAGCCGTTCGTCTCTAATACATTCTAATAGATGAAGCAATGCACAAAACTTAGAAGGTGCTACTTTCATCCCTAGCACATAATCGTGTTTTATTTCACACCCGCCTTTCTTACTGATCTCTTGCTCTTTACTCTAAACTTTAATGTATTTTCATTGAACTATAATAAATATTAACTTATATACATATTTGATCATAAACAAGTTATAATTATTTTTTAAACATGTATTATAACTATGATTTTTATTTATTTTTCAAATAGACGTGCAAGAAAAGATGTTTTATGAAACACTACCCCAAATTTTAATGCAAGAGATCAGTAAGAGAGGTGGGTGTGAAATAAAACACGATTATGTGCTAGGTATGAAAGTAGCACCTTCTAAGTTTTGTGCATTGCTTCATCTATTAGAATGTGTTAGAGACGAACTGCTTGAGGTTTCAAGAAAACTGTATAAATGTACATATTGTAAAAATCGACAACTGGATTATCTACCAACTTGTCCCTTCTTGTGTACATATACAGTAGACAAATATGGAAAAGTTTGTGGATTAGCCTTCGTTAATATGAATTTAATACGGGTTGTAAATAATATGTGCAATAATTATTGTACTTGCTATTATAAAGATATATAATTTTTTAAAAATATTAATATAGTTGATTACTATAACTATTTTGAGCATAGGTGGATAGATACACGTTATGGAGAAATATGAATTATGAAACTACATTTTTTAAAAATATTAAATCTATGTTGAAATTAATTATCTGCTTATTTCATGTCATAGTGTGTGTGTGTACATTTATTAATGTAGAAATAGATATTTTTTAAAGTATTTTCCAAAAGTATAATAATAATTTTAACTTTTAGTGACTTAAAAAGATTTTTTTTATTTCATTAACATATATAAAAATATTTTTATAAAATAAAAGTATAATTTATAACTTATAATTATTTAAAATAATTTTGATTTAATTCATATGTTAAAAATGATTTTATAAAATAAGAATAGTTTAAAGTATATTTAAATTATAGAATTATCAAGATTAAATCATATTTTTAATTTTTTTTATCTTTTTTTATTTCAGATATTAAAAAAAAAGTAAAAATATTCCTATTGGGGAATCTCCGCCTTGCAACTTGTGCATAAAAGGGAGATAAAGCGCCATGTACTGTACGCCTTTGCGTGGTGTGGAAAGCAGTATAATATTTATTACATAAAAGTTATTCTAAGTTAGCATTTGCATAATATTTTAAAGTATTGTTAATAGGATTTTTTTAACGTATTAAACATGCGTTTACTTCAAAGTTTTCCTGGTTTTTGTTAAGAAAACTAAAAATTTGGGTTCAATGTGCGCTTTTCTTTGTAAAACTATGCAAAGATGATTAAATTGGTGTATAGATATTTTCAGTTTAACAACCGTTGGAAAATAATTTCTGGTGTAAAACTTATTCCAAATTACCTTTTACAGAATATTTCAAAGTATCGTTAAGAAAACTAAAAATTTGGGTACAATGTACGCTTTTATTTGTAAAACTATGCAAAAATGATTAAATTGGTGTATAGATATTTTCAGTTTAACAACCATTGGAAAATAATTTCTGGTGTAAAACTTATTCCAAGTTACCTATTACAGAATATTTCAAAGTATCATTAATAGATCTTTATAATTATTTTATCAAATAATGTGAAACTTAGGATCAAATTATATTTACACATTATTTTAATACTTATGTTATATAATGTTTTTTTTTCATGTTAAAACTAGAATTTCAACATAATACAATTCAATATATATCTGATCAACTTAGTATTTGCAGTTTTCTAAGCAATAATCGAACAACTCCATTATAAACACTCTATTAGCATACTCTACTTTTAAATAATTGGATGTATATTTTAATTAATTATATATTTTAAACCTTTAACTGTTAAAAATGACAACTATATCGGTTTGTTATCCGTTTAGATTATAAACATGTTTCTATGTTTCTATGTTTGTTTCTATGTAAAACATATTAACAACTTAGTAGTTTGGAAAAAGTGTAACTACTACAGAACATTACCTTCTATAGTGAAAAAGGAGAATAATTATTTAAACTTTGAAAAATACATTCCATGAAAGTTAACAAGTGATATTTTTAGACATGAAATTATTTATGACAAACGCTAAATTAAAAATATCTTTAATTTTCTTAACAATATCACTTTGCAATATAATATAATTTAGATATATCTTTGAAACCATTGTAACATTTAGTATAGAAAATAATTAGCATTTGAACTTACCTTGAAAAGTTTCAGTTTATATACTTAGTACCTATAATTTTTAGAAAAGAGGATTTAAATAAATGTTTTACACACCACGCTAGGCGTACAGTATAAAGACAGCTTCTTCTTTTTTTTTTACAAATGATTGCAAAGCGAGAATTTCCCAGTAGGGATATTTTTCCTTTTTAGTATTAGAAATAAATGAAGTTATAAAAACTAAAATATGATTCAATCTTGACAATTCTTCAAATTAAATATGCATACCATAAAAATCCATACTATTAAATCTGCAAGTAAATCCATACTAGTAAATCTTCTCTATTAACATCGCGACACAAATTTAACATCTTCTCTTGCAGATTTAATAGTATGGATTTTTATGGTATGCATATTTAATTTGAAGAATTGTCAAGATTGAATCATATTTTAGTTTTTATGGTGATTGGTCCAAGTTGCCCACTAAGCTCCGCCCACTTAAAGCCACACCCCTTGCTACGGTTGCTGCGCTTGTTGCAGAACTTTCATTTTTATACTAATTGTGTGTGTGTAAGTAAGTAATGAAAAAACCCGTCCTCCTAAATTGCATTTAACGCGTATTTCAAATTTCAATAACCCCTTTTACAAAATACGGCTTAAAAATAAATTAATTGATAATTTGTCCCGCCCCTTAATGCACGTGGCGATCGTTACGCAGGCACTTAATAATAAATATGGCTTGTTTTCAAACTCTTAGGGCTTTTTCACATAGGAGTCCGGTAGCAGAAACGTTAAAGTATTGAAAAATATTTAACCAATGACAAACCTTCAAACGATTAGCAACGAAATTTTCAACGCCTATGATTGGTTTATTTCCGTCTCAGCGCAATCTTTCCTTTTACGCTTCCGCTACCGGACTCCTATGCGAACAGGCCCTTACTTTCTGACAGAACGTAGTAATGTGCGCGTGATCCACGCGATTATCACATCATACCTCACATGTATAGACCATATGACTGATTCTAACCAATTAAATGATAACAAGCTCTAGTGTTAAAATGGGGAAATATTCACTTTATACGCTAAACAGAAGACTTTCCCGACCTTTCTCGTAACACTGGCCGAAAGGAGCCACATCCGTTTCTCTCATCGAAGTTCATCCATTGCAATGTAACAAGCGTCTCCCCTTTTCGCTCTCGTGGCTAACTACAATTCAAAGTCTGGCAAACCTCTAATGTTTTCTAAAGAGTGTTCACAACTGTTAAACGGGTTTCCAGATCCACGACTGCATCTCTCCTGTTTATAAATTATAGTTCATTACTTATATATTGAGAGTTGTGGCAACAGCATCCACAGCATGCGAGACGAATCAGAGACGTTCCCGCCTAAAGAAAATCCCCGCCTTCATACGGGGAACGCACGAGTAGACAGAGAGGAAAAAGCTGCCGAGAGAGTAAGACGTTAAGAGATACGTGGTAGCAAATGGCTACCGTAAAAACGTAAAATGATGTTCCATAAATGTTAATTGCAACTGTTTTTGTTCTGTGACTCGTCGACAATAAATTAATGTTAGTGTAGACCAGAGTGTTCCATATCCCACTTCTGACAACATTATTTTACGTGTGGACTCGGCCGCTGCATTTTTCTCAAAGTGCGTTCTGGGCCACTATTCCCTATCCCCTAGCAAGCCACCCTACGACGTTATTAACGAACTGGATTACTCTGGATTATTCCGATTTATTCTTGCTGATCTACGACGAACCGGTGAGTTTAATTTAATTTGTCACATGAAGATATTTTTACGATCATCTATTTGTTGTTACTGAGGATGAACAATTGAATTTAAATCTCCAAGAAGTGTTTAATTTTATTTTTGAAGATATATGAACATATTTAAGAAATATTTAAGAACAGAAAGTATATTTTTCTAACCAATGTCTGCATTTTTAATTCCGATACAAGAAGTGTTTTGTTTTTCTTTTTGAAGATATATTTCCATATTTATATTTTGTGCTGTTTACTTTCAATATGAGTACTCTAAATGATATTTCACATATTTCAAAAACCCTTAAATCAGGGTCAACAAAAGCAATTAGATTATTACATCAGTTTATATTTGAAAATGATGCTGGGAGGGACAACCGTAAAGAACTCCGCATTTTTTCTGGTTTCCCTAAAACTTTTCATGTCAATGACGAACGGGATAAAAGACTTAAAACATTCTCCAGCACCGATTTAATTTGTATTGCGAATTTGCTACATCTTGATTGTTCAACAGACCCAGCTCAGAGCTGTGAAACTATTTTCAATGCTTTAAATAACTTTGCATTATTTTCCCCCCTGTGCTCTCAGATACGAGTGAAACCGAAAATGATTCACACGACGCCAACAGAAGCTCTACGGTTTCGGCGACTAGCCAGGTGCCAGTTCAAAGTTCATTTCCAACCGCAGCTTCACATTCTAACATAAACAACTCTTTCGAGCACAGACAGATAAATCCCTTTTGTGTGCTGTTGATTAGCAGTGTTTTCCAGCTTCTAATAGTGGAATACATTTATCGTTACGTGACCTTTCTGAGTGTATTAAGAATTTTAACGGTTCGTCCGATTCTTACAGCGTTAAAATTTTCATACAGGATTTAGAAGAACTTTTTGATCTGAATGGCATCACAAATGATGTCCACAAAATTGTCTTTGCGAAAAAATGTTTAGTTGGTTCCGCAAAACATTTATTCACATATGATAATCGTCACATATGATAATCGTCAACGAAATTACACCTTCTACAGAAAACTCTCTAATAATTCTCCAAAAAACCCCCGTTTGCTATAATTGTGGTTCCAAGGGCCACAGAAGCTCCAGTTGCCAGCATACGACTCCAAAATGTTTTACGTGCAATTCTTTTGGACATTTATCCTCAACTTTCTCGCAGCGCGTTGGACAGACAATCCCAGAAAATTCTTCGGAAACTACTCCACCTAATGACGCCTCACATGTTCCTACACCAACCATTTATAGGTGTTATCCAATAAAGATAAACAATGATCTTCATGAGCTTCACGATTCAGGTAGCGAAGCTACAATGATTACTGACCAAACCCACCAACTCGAAAATTTGCAGAGTCAGTTGAAAGATTTTTAGCGAGAAGTGGAAGAATCTCGGTTAGTTAAAGATGAACTGAATGCTCAAGCGGAAAAAGCTGAACAGAAACAAAAAGCTTTGGAATCTGAACTGATTGACTTAAAAGAAGATTTAGCAATGTCTGAAATGCAGAAAAGAATCTTAAATGAGGAGTTAGAAGATTTGAGGAATAAACTTATTGATTATATGGATTCAACAACTACACAACAAGATTTGCGAACTAAAATGGAGGAAGAACTCCATATTTTAAAGAGAAACTTGGAAGATGAAACTGCTGCACACTAAAACCAGATTCGTGATTTGAAGCAGAAACATACAATTGCCTCTGAAAAATTCAATGAACAGTTAGATTCAGTGCAAAAAGCTAAAATTGCTTTAGAGGAGACTAAGCACAATCTTGAACGTGAACGTAAAAGTTTACAAGAGCAAGTATTTGAAGAAGTAGAAGCAAGGCAAAACTTAGAGAAAAAGTTAGCTATTGCCGAAATCCAGATTGCAGAATATAAAAAGAAAGCTGAATAGGAAGTAGATGCTTCTGAATTGTTAAAAGAACAAAAGAAGACGATGTCGAAAGATATTGATATACTGCACCACAAATTAGATGAATTACAGATGATTCAGGAAAAGCTGAATAAATCAAAGAACAAATTACAATCAAAGTTTGAAGATCTTAACACCGAATTAGACAACCAAATTGAAGAACTTGAAGACGACATACAGTTAACTGACGATTCCAAATTACGTTTAGAAGTGAATATGCAAGACCTAAAGACTAAATTAGAAAAAGACTTGACAGCTCGAGATAAACAAAATGAAGAAAAACGACTAGCTTTGATAAAGCAGGTTTCTGACCTAGAAGACGAGTTTTTCAACGTGACATTTCAAGCCACAAATCACCCACGAAACGATGCCAACAACGTTTTGAAATTACAAGAGCAGAACAAGCGGCAGTATAACAAACGTCGAAAACAAGCAACTACCTATCACGTAGCAGTTCCACGTAACCAATTTGGGTCTGGGGTCAAATTGCGCCCCGAATTCTTTGGTCCTTACGAAATCATAAAAGTTCAACCACATGACCGATATGACGTCCGAAAAGTTGGTCTGCACGATGGTCCCAACTTGACATCTACAGCCGCTGATCAACTCAAAAGTTGGCCAAACACCTAGTGATTATACCTACAGTTCCTTTACGATGACGACTTGGACTTGAACAATGGACATTCTATCATGATCCTGAACTATTGTTAACGACTTTCTTTTTTTCTTTTCTTTTTTCTTTGTTTTGTGTAATGTTTCAGTGACGGCAAAGACTATGGCACCTATGACGAACAATTGCTATACAGCGACGATGATGTAGCTTTAAGACGACCATGCCATGTTTTTGTTTTGTTTGTTTTCTCCCCTTTCTTGTTTTTTTAAGGTTTGGTTCCTTTCGTTTTCTTGGGCGACAGGAGGACTTGTCGAGCCAGGATGCCCGAGTGTGATATTGAGAGCTGTGGCAACGGCATCCACAGCATGCGAGACGAATCACAGACCTTCCCTTCTAAAGAAGATCCCCGCCATTCTACGGGGAATGCACGACTAGACAGAGAGGAAAAAGCTGCCGCGAGAGTAAGACGTTAAGAGATACGTGGTAGCAAATGGCTACCGTAAAAACGTAAAATGATGTTCCATAAATGTTAATTGCAACTGTTTTTGTTCTGTGACTCGTCGACAATAAATTAATGTTAGTGCTAATTCTGCGCTGGGAGATGTTCAAACGGTTTTGTCTTGAGTGATGATACTGCACACTTCTCTTTCAGTTATGATGATCAGGTTTAAATTAACATAATTTATTTACAATTTAAGATTAGTTACAGTATTTACATAAAAGGTTACTAAGAAATTACTCTCCAGCGAGAGTTCCATTATTACCGAACTGGCCGGTTCTTATGCACAATGCATTCTGACTCAAAACAGTTTGAAACGGGGGGTGATTCGCGGTACGGCGCTCGTAGCGCCACCAAAGATGAACTGCAACACACTGCCCCCGGATGAACAATTACAGTTGTTCATAAAACAATACATAAATAAGAACAATACAAAAATTAAAACAAAACATTACCTAAATGATGATAGCTTCTTGAATACAAATCAATAAATGTTAAAGTCATACTTACATACTAAGAAAGATTACCAAATTTTCAAACACTTTAAAGTTTAGTAAAATTAAGTTGAATTCTAAAATGAGAATAAAAGATATTAAAATCAAGCACAATATAACAAATCAAATAAGGTTAAAGTTCTAAGATTGTTGTTCATTTGAGTTCTCCATCGAATCTAATTCAAGTTTATACAGTAGTTGTATCGGTCTTTTAATCAGTCCAGTTGGAGTTTTCAGGATACATGACCTTATTTTAGAGTCTCGTCCGGGCAAAAGTTCTTTTACATATCCACACTTCCAAAGATGTTTTGGCAACTTTTCATCATGAATCAGGACTATATCACCAACTTTGAAGGCTGAAGATTTGACGGGATCTAGTTTATTTGCTGATCGTAGCTCCAGAAGATATTCTTTTCTCCACCTTTTCCAAAAATGATCAATTATTTGTTGGCGATATTTTAATTTGTTTAATAACGTGGATTTATCGGATTTCGTTTCGAAGATAATTGGAATTCCACAGGGCAACGATGTTAACCTCTTTCCTACCAAGAAATGAGCTGGAGTTAGAGGTTCCGGTTCTGAAGGCTCTTCGTAAACATACGATAAGGGTCTAGAATTAATTACTGCCTCCACTTCAGTGAGCATAGTTTCGGTTTCTTCATAAGTAAGGCAAGTTCTACCGAGTATCTTCTTTAATGGTGTTTTCACAGATCTAACCATTCTCTCCCAAAAACCTCCCCACCAGGCTGCTCTTGGGATGATAAATTTCCATATTATTTTGTTCATAGTTAAATAGTTTTTAACTTCTTTCTTTGAAATTCTTTTCCAGATCTCTTTTAAAAGCAAGTCGGTCTTGACAAATGTTTTGGCATTGTCACTGTATATCACCTTACAGAGTCCTCTTCGAGCAAAGAATCGCTTAAGAGCTAAAATGAAATTAGCCGTGCTTAAATTCGTCACCAGCTCTAAATGAATAGCTCTTGTAACAGCACAGGTAAACAGCACAATGTAAGCCTTTTCTGATCCCAAGGATCCTTTAGTGTAAATTGGCCCTGCAAAATCTATACCGATGGTCTCAAAAGGTGGTGTTTCGATAATTCTATCTCTAGGTAGGGGTGCAGTAATTTCTTTTCCAGGGGTGGCATTGAACTTTTTACACAGCATGCAGGTTTTCAGGACAGATTTTATTATTCTTCTGCCCTTCATGATGAAATATCGCTCTCGTAGATGAGCTAGGGTAGCAGCTACACCAAAATGATACATTCTTGCATGCGCATCAATAATAAGTAGGTTTACAAACCTTCCTTTATCGGGAAGCACCCACGGATGTTTTTCCCGCTCATATAAATCGGAAAATTGTAGTCTGCCTTTAATCACAAGTAGTTTATTCTCGTCCAGTTCGGGATTAAGGTGGTACAACTTTGATTCTTTAAAAATAGATTTTCCCCGCTGTAGCTGCTCAATTTCCTCCGAGAAAGCAGATTTTTGAATTTGCTTGATCCAATAAATCTCGGCCCTTTCTACTTCTGTGGCTGTTAAGGGACCGGATATTTTACAATTTTTCGGATTTGAATTATGAAGGAAACGCAGGATCCACCCCGTAACATTAAACAATTGAGAGAGCTTACTGAACCGGTCTACATTTAAAAGGGCTTCAGATCGTACATTTACGGCACAGCATACCTGAGTCATTTTTGTCTTAGATTTTCTTTCAATTGCTACTTCTTCGTCTTCTTTAACTCCTACCTTAGGGGGCCACATAGATTCAGGGAGGGATAGCCATACAGGACCTTGCCACCAAAGATTATTGTCTATTAAAGAGCTTAAGTGTTCACCACGTGTAAGTAAATCAGCAGGGTTATCTTGACCGCTACAATAGTTCCAACTTTCCGGATCTGACAAAGATTGAATTTCAGTAACCCGATTGGAAACAAAGGGTTTCCAGTTTGCTGCAGATCCTTTAATCCAATATAAGGCTATTGTAGAGTCGGTCCATAGCTTAAATTCCAAATTTTGTAAATCTAATACCCCTTTTAAATATTTAGACATTCTGGCAGCAATTAATGCACCTAACAACTCTAAACGGGGAATGGTCACTCGTTTTAAAGGGGATACTCTGGCTTTAGACCAGAGAAATGCAGTGTTAATCTGGTTAGCTTCATTTCTATATCTAATATAAGCTACCGCACCGTAGGCCTTAGGACTGGCATCACAAAATAAATGAATTTCTGTACAATCATAGGACAAATTTAATCCATCAGGGAAATATATCCTAGGAATTTCCAGTTTCCTTAAGTGTTTAGTTTCAGAATACCAACTATCCCATTTATTCTTTAAATTCGAAGGTAATTCAATGTCCCATTCAAAACCTCCTTCCCAAATTTCCTGTAATAAAATTTTCATGCGGATAACATACGGTGAAATAAAACCTAAGGGATCAAACAATTTCAGCATGGTCTTTAGTATGTATCTTTTCGTAATTTTAGTGTCCCAATTTTCAGTAATAGGTTGCATATCTAACTGTAAGTGGTCTGAATCTCTATCCCATATTAATCCCAAGAGCTTCACGACATTTTTAGGATTATCCTGGTTCTCGATGAGATTATTTAACACCCATTTTTCTATTTCATTGTCGGGGCATTCTTCAACTATGTCATTTCTCAATTTCTCTGATATAATACCCTTATACTTATCAAATAAAACATCATCCCATTTTAGTTTTCGTTTTAGACGTACAAAACGATCCTTTGAAATATTAAAGTTATCTCCTAACTTTTCCCTATTATCCTTCCAAAGTAACTTTGTTTGATATCTATTATTTGTAAAGCTTAAACTGCTTTCAAATCTATCCATGATTTCTCTATCAGATTCAGAGAATACATCATTATTATTTTTTATTCCAATAGCTTCAAGCTCCCATAATTTTCTTAAATCCTCGCGTTCATTGTCATTAGTTTGTACAGCTATTTTTAAAACTGAGGCACATTCCTTTTTCCCCCTTTCGTCAATGCTTAACGCTCCGCAAAGCGAAAACCCAAATAAACTCTCGCATACAAACAGAGATTTTGTGATTCGTTCAACTTTTCCCCCTCCCGTAACTTGGTATAGATAGTCAGCTCCCACAAGTAGTTGAATTCGCGAATCCTCCCCTTCCCTACTCCAATTCGACAACTCGAATTTGGCTAACTTCCGCGAAACATTCTTATCTACCCGTGGCTTCGAAATCAATACGTTAGAGATTTCTTCAACCACTAACGCTTTAATGCAAAGGCTTTTGCTGGAATCCTCAACGTGGCTGAGTTTAACGCTGACCACATCGTAAATTTTCTGCTCCCCCTCACGGGACGCGAAAGAGTAGACAAGGAGCTTTTCCTTCCCAATTACGGGGGGTTTCAAGGCCATTGCAATGTCCTTTGTTATAAACGTTCTTTGGCTACCACTGTCATACAAACACACGGCTTCTGCCGTACTTTTGTCAGTTGAAATTCGTACACAACAAGTTTGAAGTATAACTTCGTTACTGGATTGGGGGACTTTTACTTTACATTGGGAAACAGTAGTAACAAGAGTTTCCGCTTCATTTTTTGGCTCTACCGGATTTTCATTAGCTTTCAAGCATATTGACGTATTATGGAATTTACTTTGACAATTTTTACAACTTTCTTTTACGGCTCTACATTTAGAAGCAATATGGAATTTTCGGAAACATAAAAAGCATCGACCTTCTGTTTTAAGTTTTTCACATTTTTGGGGAATCGACAGAGATTTACATTTATCAGAAAAATGGTTAGAATTTTCACAAAAGATACAATTATTTTTAACAGAGGTTGTTAAAGCATATGCCGTTGGAATATTTCGTTTGACATTACGATAAGTTTCGGTTTTAACGCTGAAGTATTTTTCTGAACTACTAAACTGTTGAGTAGCTTCGCGAGACTCAACTTCATCTTTTAAAAGAGTAAGTAATTCATCTATATCAAAATCCGTTTTTTTCTTTCGATTTCTATTATATTCCAACGCGATATCTGAGGGTATTAGTTTAAGTAAAATAGGGCATAATAAGTGTCCATAACTGCCAGATGCTACACCTAGGGATTTTAGATTACGAATTTGAATTTCGCAGCTATCATACAGGTCTCTCAAGGCCTTTACATTGGAAGAATTTTTAACTGGATTCAAATTCAAAAGTTTGCTTACGTGTAAATTAATTGTCAAGTCAGGTCGTCCAAATCTATTTTTCAAAAGTTCAATAGCTGATTTATAATTTTCATGTGTTAATGAAAATCCAGTCACAACATTCGCAGCAGAACCTCCCAACAAAGATTTCAAATAACAAAATTTATCTATAGTTGTCAAATTTTCATTTTCATCGATAGCATTAGAAAATTGACTCCAAAATTCGAGCCAAGTGGATGAATCACCATAAAATTTTTCAATACACAGTTTTGGAAGTTTCACTAAATTTGAACAAGAACTAAGTTGTGTAACTGCTGAAGCAGCAATTTCATTTCTTGGAATTTCGGTTACAACCGGTTGGGATCTAACATTAATATTCTGATTTAAAAATTTTGAAATTTTGTATTTCCATTCTATAATTTTTTCATCAATCATTTCAACTCCTTCAATTTCATCTTCAATTTCATTATCAGGAATGTTTTCAAAAATTTCAGAATTTGAAGCTTTAAGTTTCTCAACTTTTTCCATTAACTGATCTTTTAGGACTCCCAGAGCATCTACCTTATCATCATATATCATTTCCGAATCATCAAATGTATTTGAGATTTTCGTTAAAATCTTCGTTGTAGCGGAGCGCAAAACAGTACGCTGCCGCTTCAGTTTTTCTACATTATCTTTACTCATTATGCAAATATAAATTAAGTAAGCATGCGCTTACCTTCAGTTTCAAATGAGTCCTGTCACGCGGACGCCAAATGCTAATTCTGCGCTGGGAGATGTTCAAACGGTTTTGTCTTGAGTGATGATACTGCACACTTCTCTTTCAGTTATGACGATCAGGTTTAAATTAACATAATTTATTTACAATTTAAGATTAGTTACAGTATTTACATAAAAGGTTACTAAGAAATTACTCTCCAGCGAGAGTTCCATTATTACCGAACTGGCCGGTTCTTATGCACAATGCATTCTGACTCAAAACAGTTTGAAACGGGGGGTGATTCGCGGTACGGCGCTCGTAGCGCCACCAAAGATGAACTGCAACAGTTAGTGTAGACCAGAGTGTTCCATATCCCACTTCTGACAACATTATTTTACACACACACACACACACACACACACACACACACACACATATATATATATATATATATATATATATATATATATATATTCCAGTGAAAACAAGAAGTAGACTTGTAATATATATATATATATATATATATATATATATATATATATATATTTTACAATTAACATATATATATATGTGTGTGTGTGTAAAATAATGTTGTCAGAAGTGGGATATGGAACACTCTGGTCTACACTAACATTAATTTATTGTCGACGAGTCACAGGACAAAAATAGTTACAATTAACATTTATGGAACATCATTTTACGTTTTTACGGTAGCCATTTGCTACCACGTATCTCTTAACGTCTTACTCTCGCGGCAGCTTTTTCCTCTCTGTCTAGTCATGCATTCCCCGTATATATATATATATATATACCGTAAAATCTCGACTATAATACGCACCCGAGTATAATACACATGCTTGATTTTGCGCCAAATTTTCGGAAAAAATAAATATTCGACTATAATACGCACCCATAACTTTTCAATATTTTATTTAAAAATTGCAGAAATATTTATTAGCATAAATAAAATTTGTAATAAAAAGAAACGAAAACGTCAATTTCGGTAGAAAAAAAACTTAAATTGTTAATTCAAAACGAACATTACTCTCAAATTATCAGTCTTAATCACTTTCACTGGACTACAGCTCCTCTATTGTTGTTGCGCCCATGTAATAATTATTGTTGCCGTCGTAATAGATATCGCCATCATCATCCTCACTTTACGATACGAACCGGGAGTTCCGTTTGTTTAAAAGGAATACCTCCTTAGTAAACGGGTGGATGAATCACGGAGTGCAGATGCGCACGCACCCGCGTGTTGCGACAATGTCTTACAGCTGATGTACTTTCGTTTATCTAATATTTAAAACTACTTTTTTTTGTACTCGAGTATAATGCGCACTCTTATTTTTGCGGACTAAAATGTGAAAAAAAGTGCGTATTATACTCTAAATTTTACGGTACATATATATATGTGTATGTGTATGACCGAGAGAACGTTATAAATATTATATCTTGATATATGAGAGGGTGAAACATATTGATTCTGGTATACTGATTGGCAGTGTTAAAAATTACAGTTAACAATTTATAACTATACATGGTATATATATATACCTACACACACACAAACACAAAACCTCGTGGAGAAGCAACAGATATTTCAGATGGATTTCTACGATGGATTATAGGATATCTGGTATATTTCCCCGAGTATAAAAAAATAATTTGGATCTTAAAATTTCTTCATAATTTATTGAATTCTACAATTTTTTTGGAATGGAGTAATTAATAGTCATAGCTAATTCTTTTTCTTGTTCAGTAACTCAGCCTCCATTCTGTAGCCATATCCGGATTTTTTGTAATCATCTGGATCATTTCTTATATACAGCCACATTATATACTTCCATCAAGATTTAATCTCCAACAATTGAAAATTCAGTTGTGTTTCTCCCCCGTGAGCCGAGTATTTCAGCAAAGCGAAGCACGTTGTAGATAAAAGCACAACACGTCGTCTTCAGGAGAGGCGGTATATATTTTAAATCCTGCAGAATACCTGTTCGATCCCTATCATTCATCTCCGACGATCTCATCCTCACATTCTTGTTTGACAAACGCATTTTGCGTCAGATGCGGAAGGTGCGAGGGGAAAGTCAACATACTTTAGTGTCAATATTTTGCTGCTCCACATCTATTTTAAGATATTTGGAGCCTTGGAAAACTTTCGCAACGTATTAGTGTCTGTTGGAAGATATCTCCAGCAGAGGTTTTGAGAGGGAATGTTGACTTTTTTTTCACCATCGAGATTTGGATGGTAATGGCGGCGAAATTAATTTCGGCTGATTTATTTTGAATTGTAGTAAGAGGCTCGAGCTCAGCCGCTGTCTGGTTTTGTTTGTTTGTAGAATGCTTGAGAATTTTCTCTTGCATCCTAGATAAATAAGTGATAATTCGGTTTAGGAATTCTGTGCTAGAATTATTGAAGTAGTATATATGTCTTTTTTTATATTTTCTCCTAATTGATGAAATGACAGTTTCCGACCAAAATTTGGCTATAACTTGCTGATGTATATATATCTCATTAATACATAACGACGTTTATATTTATTTATTTTTTTTTTTTTTTGAATTGATGAAATAACGGTTTTAGATCAAAATTTTGATCAAATATTATTTACCGTATATTAAATATTATTCAAATATTATTTACCGTATTTTTCGGACCATAAGACGCACCTTTTTACATTAAAAATCGACTTAAATTTGGTGTGCGTCTTATCGTCGGAAGATAACATTAAAATAAAATAAATATTTTATTATATATATTAATTATTATATGTATATATATATATATATACTAGCGGCCCGTACCGTCTTTGTGCGGGTTGAACAATTATCGATCTTAAGTAGATATTAGGAAGGTATAATTTGTTTTAAAACTTCATGGTATACCACATTTTTCATTTTTCTGAGGTTTTAAAACAAATTGATTCTCCGCATTTCCTGACCTAGAGAGACCAACATGTAATTGTACATGAGTAAACCAATCTTCCCGTAAGTCAAGTCCAATAAATTTGTATGTTTGACCTTGGGATTTATTCATGGTGATGGCAAAAGAAATTTTTATTGGAAACTGTAACGTCAGGCACTGAATTGTGTGCGTGGCCACCTGCATGCCGATTTTGATACGATTTGGCCCCATAGCCTATCCGCTACAGCGTCCACACACAAAAAAAACACCAAAAATGACACAAAAATTTAATAACTTTTTTAAAATTAAAAATTCAAAAATTCGGCTACGTCAGGCACTGAATCGTGTGCCGATTTTGGTACGATTCGGCTCCATTGTCTCGCAGCGGAAGCTGTCGAAATGAGCAACTTTTAGGGGCAAAATCATTAAAACATTAATTAAAAAACTCCGAGGCCCGATTTTCAAAAAATAATATGCCAATGTTTTAATCTGAACTATCAACTATATCTATACAAAATTTCAGCTTAATTGAAGCAATACGTTTTCATTTATAAAGGAACAAACATACACCTATTAGAAATAATCAATACATTTCACAGTTTCAATGAAACACACTAGTTTCACACACAAGTTCAATAATTCAAGTTCGATTTACGCAAATTGTGCATAAAATTGTACATAAATTCAAAAACATAAAGTTTATAATTAAAGTTCTGAAGTATTATACCAATAAATTTCCAGATGATAGCCAACAAATTGTAAATATTTTTACCTCAAATGTCCCATAAAAAGCGTAGTTTCAAATGTAATTTTCTTCAATAAACCCTTAAACGTTGTCAATTTCAAAAATTCTTTTTGTATTTTTCAATACCTCCTTCACTTGAATCTTTAACATATTAAATGTTTTACTGATAATAAATAAAAATGTAGTTTAATGTGTTGCTATGGTTACTTGATTATGGTTGACAAAGAAAATTCAAATGTTAAAAATGTGACAAAGGAAAAGTTGTAAAGGTGAAGCATCAGCTCAACATTTAGGCCCCTAACTTTCTTTCTACTGATCAGATATACATAATATATAGCCTATGTCCATCTGGAATAATGTACCTTTCAAATAGTAAAAGAATTTATGAAATAGGTGCAGTGGTTCCGGAGATTACCCTCCACATACAAAATCCGATCTCTCTTTATATATTAATATAGAAATATAGATATAGATTATAGAAGTATAGATACACATTGGTATCCCAAAATTAGAATAAGAGATGAAATAAAAACACAAAAATAAAAAAAGGATTTTAAGTAAAGAATGTTTTTTTAATTATTTTAAGCACCTAAAATAGTATTCAAATTAATAGAAAAAGTAATTTTTTTAAATAAAGAGGTGTGCTTGAGACCGTAGTTTTATTCAAAAATAAAAAAAGGATTTTAAGAAAAGAATGTTTTTTAATTATTTTAAGCACCTAAAATAGTATTCAAATTAATAGAAAAAGTAATTTTTTAAAAGAAAGAGGTGTGCTTGAGACCGTAGTTTTATTCAAAAATAAAAAAGGATTTTAAGAAAAGAATGTTTTTTTAATTATTTTAAGCACCTAAATTAGTATTAAAATTGATAGAAAGAGGTTAAGAGATGAAATAAAAATACAAAAATAAAAAAAGGCTTTTAAGTAAAGAAAGTTTTTTTTTAAATATTCAATTTTTTAAAAATAATATTCTTAAAATAATATTCAAATTAATATTACGTTAGTTAATAATTAAAGTTAATTTTTTAAACGAAAAATGCGTGCCAGAGAAAGGCTAGTTTTGAACCGCTAACGTCAGAACAGAAGCCTACCGCGATAGCACCACGCTAAGGATCGTTGAAGACTTCGGCACAAAAAGCGATAGAGGACAGTAGCGGTAACAATAGAGATAGTTAGGATTAAGCCCCTAACTTTATTTCTAGTGATCAGATATACATAATATATAGCCTATGTCCATCTGGAATAATGTACCTTTCAAACAGTGAAAGAATTTTTCAAATAGGTGCAGTGGTTCTGGAGATTACTCTCCACGTACAAAATCGCTCTCTCTTTATATATAAGTATATATATATATATATATATATATATATATATATATATTATCTTTATTAAGTAAGAAATTGAAAATATCTTTCTATACGTAACAAAATACAAAATATTCTTTTCTAAAAATCCTCCTATAAATTTGGGGTGCATCTACTAATAGTCCGAAACATACGATATATCAAATCATCCGTCTTTTTTTCTGCTCTAAGTATATATTAACTCGTGTTTTGACAAAGCACATTTTCTAATCCGAACCTAACACATCTATATGTTTTAACAATGTTTCTTTTCATTTTTCAATGTACATTGGAACACGGGCTTTTCTTAGATCTCGAGCATCAATCTTTGAGGATATATAAAAATCAAACACTAACGCCTTCCTCGGTAAGCCTTTCTCATGTATTTCTGTCATCTTTTGCAGTTAATTGAAATTTATAATGGGAACCAAAAGAGGAAATCTGGCTGCTAGAAAAGGTGCCTAGTGGTAAGATTTTAGGAGCTCTGCTCCCTTCAAAGGTAGTTTTTATTTACCATTACTTTAAAGGAAGTTTATATTTACCCCTTTAGTTTTTATTTACCATCACAAGGAAATGAAAGAAACACTTTCGGATGCTGCTAAATGTACCAGTACTAAACCACAGGAAGTGTGGAGGAAAGCAAATACCCCTGATAAGACGGAGGAGAATATCCGTGCTGGTATATGTCCTAGGGACATGACAATAAATCGACAGAGAGACAGAAAAGTTGGATATTACAGGGTAAAGGCGAGTAAAGGGAGAAGAAAGAAATCAATATAAAACGCAGGTTAAATAAAAAGGAATAACAGTGGAGTATGGTAGCGATGACGGAGCAAATAGGAATTATGGACAATAAAACCGAATCGGTGGAAACGAGAAGAAAGAATACTATGCAACGCAGGTGCAGAAAGGAAGAGATAAAAATAGATGGAAACAGAGATTAGAATGTAAGAGAAAGCCAGAGGCAAAATTAAAGGAGGAATAGTATAAAGGCAGATGTAAAAGGGTAAGAAGTCGGTGAGCAAAATTTATGACGCCAATAAAACAGATGTGCCCGAGGAGAGGACGTAGAAAAAGGGAGTGCGTGGGAAAGTGCCAGAGAGAAGAGAATTTGTAAATAACGCCCATGCCGGTTACTGGTTAAAAACGAAGCCAGCGGAAGACTGCAGACCAGTGAAGAAATAGAGATGGGGGAGAAGATGACCAATAAGAGATTGGAAAAGGCGTGTCTAAAAATTAATAATGAAAAAGGATATGAAGAGAGGGGAGTTAAGAGAAGAGAATCTAAGATTTGATGTTAGACAGTCAGTTCGCAGTTATCTCACTACAAAGAGAGTAGGCATGAGTGAATGGTAGAGAAAGCTAAGCATTTGTATGAATTGGCCGAGTTATAGCTTCTATGTATGAGTCTGCAGACGATTGATGAGCACTGCATCCAATTCCCGACGCCCACAATGATAAAAGATTGATGAGCCCTGCATCCAGTTCCCGACGCTTATGATGATCAAAGAAGAACTCTAAAGGAAGGCTAAAAGAAGATCAAACTGATAAATTACAGCCAATAAGAGAATGAATTGATTTGTGTAACAGTTGTTTACAAAATCCTTATATTCCAAATTGGTCTTTGACTTTCGATAAACAGTTGATAGTTGCATTTCGTGGAAAATACCCTATCCGGCAGTATTTGCCATCTTAATCTGGAAAGTATGGATTGCAATTGTGGGGTATTTGTGACAGAGTAACATCGTATGTTTGGAAATTGGAAGTATATACAATCATTAAGGAAATCAGAGAATCACACCAGGGAACTAATGTCCTTAGAAAATTGGCAAAGAAAATTGAAAATTATGAACGTAATAGCACATGCGATAACATTTGTACGTCGTATGCATTAGCATACGATGACCTTACCTCAAAATATTAAACGCTCATTGGAACAATTTGAAAAATGCACCGGAATTAAGCACTTTGTCCACAAATCCAAAAAATCATGCTGTATTTTCTACTTTATTCGGATTTCAAGGAAAAACAACCATCACATTTAACTGTCCCAGAAAAGGAAAATTTGTAACTTTGCTAAGTACAATGCATAACACTAGGGATGTAGACACCAGTTAGGAAAAGAATCAACAAATATTCATAGACTATAATAAAATGAAGGGTGGTGTTGACACAATGGACAAAATGGTGAGAAATTTTAAAGTGAACGCATGAAACATTCGTGGCCTATAAATGTATTTTTTAATATGATAGATATTAGTGCAATGAATACAATACATAATATGGTTGCCTTTAAATGATGAATATAATCAGAAATAAAGAAAAGACGAAATTTCCTTATTGAACTTGCAGAAGAATTAGCAGGGTATGAAGAGAGTGTCACTGTCTCAATGCGTGCTTGAGGACTGCTTCACACAGATACCGTTGCCTTTCCTCTCGCTGAATCCCGTGCGCGTGATCTTGGCGCATGGCCACGTGCCCAGTTCCTACGTCACGCACCGCACCACCGAAGACTTGCCCCAATCGCGCGTCTGCTACAGCTCGGGGTGTTCCAGAAAATTCTCCATGCTCTCCGAGTCTATAAAAGAGATCCCTGACCGGTCCACGATCAGTAATCATTTCTGAAAGAGTTTCAGAGTTGACAGTTCAGGATCTCTCTACTTGAGATTGAATCGAATCTCTTTTACTGCGAATTCTGTTACGCTACTGTACCGGTAGGTGCCTTGTGTCTCAGTTTCATTGTCATTAAAAATCAAGCAGAACCTAAAAAAAGAAAAATTGAAGATGAAAAAAGAGTTTTTAATGAAAACTGGACGGAGAAATACTTTTTTATTGAGGAGATTTATAAAGCACTTTGCTTAATTTGTAGGGACTTTGTGCCAGTTTTTAAAGACTACAGTTTGAAACGACATTATAGTAAAAAGCATGCCACAAAATACAACGTATATCTCGGCATTTGCCGTAAAGATAAAATCACAGAACTAAAAAAAAAGGGCTATCGTCTGAATTTTTTTTTTTTTAAAGACAGCTACTCAAAATAATAACATTGTAAAAGCAAGTTATGTCGTAGCAAATTTAATACCGAAAAAATCAAAACCTTTTATTGATGGCGAATTTATAAAAGAATGTATGGAAAGCGTTGCAAACATAATTTACCCTGAAAAAAAGTTGGATTTTTCTGAAATCAGTTTATCACACCAAACTATAGCCACAAGAATTGAGGAGTTGGGGAATTGAGTTGAAAAATCTTTAAAAATCAATTGTACTAATTTTAAATTTTATTCGTTAGCCATGGACGAAAGCACTGACGCTTCTGATACGGCACAATTGGCAATTTTTATAAGAGGAATCGATAAACATTATAATATCACGGAAGAAAAGGTTGCTTTAGTATCGTTAAAAGACACAACCAAGTCTGTAGATTTATTCGATGCATTAAAAACGACTATGAAAAGGTTTTCCTTATCTATGAAAAATTTATCAGCTATCATAACCGATGGAGCCCCTGCCATGGTTGGTAAAAATGGGGAACTCGTTAAAATAGTTAATAATGAAGCCGTCGCTGCCGTCAATACGATCTGGATGGTATATCATTGTATTGTACATCAGGGCAATTTATGTGGAAAAATTTAAAAAATGGAAAGTGTATTAAGCGTTGTTATAAAAACCATTAACTTTATAAGAGCAAAAGGACTTAATTATAGACAATTTCAAGAGTTTCTTAAGGTAATGAGCACTGAATTCGCAGATGTTATTTATTTTACAAAAGTAAGATGGCTCAGTAAGGGGAAAATGCTCAAAAGATTTTACGATTTAAGAACTGAAATAAAAATATTTATTCAAAGAAACGGGAAACCTGTGACTGAATTTGAAGACGAAGATTGGGTTTTAGATTTAGCTTTTTTAGTAGACTTAACAGAACATTTGAATGATTTAAATTTGAGACTTCAAGGAAAAAATCAATTTATTAATAATATGTTCCAAACAATAACATCGTTTGAAAGAAAGTTGAAATTTTGGCACAATCAAATAAAAGTAAAAGATTTGACACATTTCAGTACTTTGGCTGCACATAAATCTGTGAGTTGCACAAAATATGCAAAATAGTCTGCATTAATTTTTGATTTAATTCAAGAGATTGAAAGTAGATTTCAAGATTTTCGAAAAAATGAAGAGTATTTCAACATATTTTCTACCCCATTTTCTCTAGAAATAAATAAATTACCTTCAAATCTTCAAATGGAATGGATTGAACTGCAAAGTGACATTCATCTGAAAGAAAAATTTTCTTTACTGGAGTTTTATAAAGATTATCTACCCCGCGATAACTATACAAATTTTCACAATCATGCTTTATTAATGTCTTCAGCTTTTGGCAGTACCTATATTTGTGAGCAATTATTTTCAAGAATGAAGCATACAAAAAACAAAAATAGGACAAAGATCACTGACAAACATCTTGAAAATGCATTAAGAATTGCAACCTCGTCTATTGAACCCTATATCGATTTGCTTGTTCAACAAAAGAAAATTCATCCATCTCATTAATTTGAATTTTTTCCATCTTTATGAAATCCAAACTAAATGAAACGAAACTTTTACAAATTTAAAATAAATATGTATCTATACATATCTAATTCAAATTTTAAAAGAATTATAATAAAAAGAAGTTAATTTATGTTAATAAAACTACATAGAGTTAATTTTTATTTCAATTTGTTGAAAAAATATTGTATGTGTGGCCCAGCAAATTTTTTTTTTCAATGTGGCCCTCAAACGGTCATAGTTTAGACACCCATGCATTATACGAAGTATATTAACTATAAATATTTTCCTTTTAAATCAGTGGATATTTCACATATTTTGAAATCCTGTAAGTAATAGATACGGGTCTAATGGACCCAAGGGTTAATTTTTGCATACTTTTTTTTTGGGGGGGGGGGAGTCTGAGGGTTAAACGAAATCTAATCCTCTATTAAAAGGTATTTGAAACTTTCTATTAGGAATAATGACAACGCTAAAATATCAAGTTTCACGAAAAAAAGGAGAAGAAGAAAAGACCGGGCAAAAAAGAAAAATATGTATGATGATATTCGTTAATGATTTAATATACACTGCTGGCCACCCAAATTTCAACACCAAGAAAGACAAGAGATATCACAACAAAATTTATTTTGTAGATAACATGTTGACCAAGAATCAAATGATTAAATTTATAGATTTCTGTGAAGCGTGGTTCCTCCCAAAATCAGTAGCCAGAGTAGCCGCCATTGTTGGACATCACCGCTGCCACACACCTCGGCATTGATTCAAAGAGACTTTGGATGAGTTCTTGGGGTACAACAGACCAAGCAGCTTCCACACGTTGCCAAAGTTGATCTCCTGTGGCAGCTGGGGATTGAATCTGAGTCAATCGTAGAGCAGCCATGGACCACATGTTTTCTATCATCGAAAGATTCGGAGAGCGAGGCGGCCGGGGAAGCAATTCAATCTGGCGATTGACGAAGAAACTTTGGACAATGCGTGCCACGTGGTCGCGCATTATCCTGTTGAAATATGGCTGTGGGCAAGCCCTGAAGGCAAGGAAGGACAACTGGCTCCAACACCTCGGAGATGTAGCGCTGGCTGTTTAAAGTACCGGCAATGCGTACTAAAGATGTGCGAGAGTGATATCCAATACGGCCCCATACCATAATACCCGATGCAGGACCAGTGTGGCGGTGCATAACGCAGCTGTTCAACATCCTCTCTTCACGGTGTCTCCAGACTCGAATGCGACCATCGTGGTGTTGCAGACAGAAGCGTGACTCGTAAGTAAAGACAATTTCATTCCAATCTGCCGTCCACATCCTTCTGTCATTGCACCATTGGCGGTGGAGACGTCTGTGGTTCTGCGTCAAGGGTAGACAAAGCAATGGACGTCTTGCGGACAGACCACTCTGCTGTAAACGGCGTCGAATGGTACGCGCAGACACTGGATAATGCGTTACAGACTGCATGTGCTGTGCTATGGTTCGTGATGTGACTGAGCGATCCGTCACTGCCATGCGCACAATTTGCCTGTCATCACGTGAAGTGGTGTGCTGAGGTGGATGCGATCGAACACGCCGGTCCGTCGTACCCTCCTGCATCCAACGATCACATATCCGCATTACAGTTGTTTGGTTTCGTCCAACACGACTACCGATTTCCCTGAAAGATAATCCACAATATCGGTAGGCCACTATCCTTCCTCTGTCGAACTCGGATACTTGACCAAAAGATGATCGCTGTTTTCAACGAGACATAATTGATCGTTTTTTTTTGAAAAAACCACAAGAAAAACACAATTGCCGAAGTTGAAATCGTCGAAATCTCCAAGCCTTAAATAGCGCTTTGAAGTGGCGCCACAGGCGCGCGTGATGTGTGTCTGCACTGAAATTCTAATCATTTTCATATCTCACCTCCGCTAATGCATGTTGTAAATTTCATGCTATTTGCATGTTTCCTTCAGGGTGTTGCATTTACAGTGGCCAGCAGTGTAGATGTGCACTAGGGTGTTTCATTTCGTAAGGCAAAAAAAAAAATTTGTTCGTACGTAACCAATTTGTTAAACTTTTATATCACAGCAATTCCTCTTTCTGCGGTATCATTGACCACCTTAAGAGCGTTCACATGGCTTCTTAGAGAATCATTGCAGTATTCTGTCACGTCGTGGATCCCAAACAATTCAAAGAACCTCATTATTTTATTAGTAACGAAATGGCTCAGGTATTTTCCTTCAAAAAATAGGTTTTTACCCTCTAATCGTTTCATTTCCTTTATCTTTGCAGGTTTGGTTTCTAAATTTTTAGTCATATTTTCCTTATCAACCTGAGTAATACGTACGTCCAAAAAAGCCAATCCTACCTTTGTTTCTGACAGATACCAAAGGTGTCTCTTAGCAACTGTGAGAGCACTTTTTTTGACGTCTGCATCTGGGTAAGCGCTCAGAAGCTGTAGCACATCCAAATCATTCTTTGGAGCCAATCGACTTTCAACTGCCTCGTGCCAAAAGCTAACACATATGAGGCTGGCAAAATGTGCAACCCGTTTCATTCCTTTCTATTCTCGTTGAGGAATATTCAACTGTTTAATGAAGAGGACAATTTTAAGTGCATATATTGCCTTAGCCCTCCACCTTGCTTGGTGCAGAGCCCCTGGGATCCTGAAACTGAAGTCGTTTTTAGACCAACCTCCTAGGTACAGGAGTAAAAGTTGTAATATCTCTTTTAAGTCTTCTCTTGGATGACTTCCGTCTTTTAGGACATTTTGGATGCAGTTAACCATTTTCACTCGTTGTTCTGCTAGAAAGACTTGAACGAGACTTTCTTCATCCAGCATTGTCGTATATGACTTCTCATCAAGTGAAGCCCACAGACTTTGGAACTTCCGAAAAATCTGGATGTCAAGACCACTTGATGGTATGCCACAACACTTCTAAAACACTCCTTTCAATATTAGTTCATGGGTGTGATGACGGCAAGCCAATCACAACAATGTTCGCCCGAATTCCCTTTCAATTCTTGTACACGCCCCTTAGATCAGTCCTGTATTAGATGCTGTAGTATCAAAAGATATACCGATGATATTGTCACATTGCCCAAATCGGTCCACTTCCCAAATAACTTCTTCAGCTATCTGCTCACCAGAGCCTTTCAGGGCAACAGGTACGCCAAGCAAATGCTCAAAATCATTCCCTGTCACTATAACTGTAACTCTATCTTCCAAAGGTTTGACACTCCCATGGGCAACTGAGGGCAACAGTTTACTATCCCAATGCAAGACCAAATGAGGAAGATTTTCATAGAGTGACTCTTCAATTTTCTTTGCCATTTTACTTCTATTGATCATCCGAGATCGGTAAAAGATAGCTGGATATAAGGAAATCTTTGAAACATCGTGGCCAAGGCTCTCTGCAGTTGTTATTAATGAAGTACTTGCTTGTAGAATAGAGAGCTTTTTTCGATCCCTTGTAGACGTGAGTGTCTGATCAAGACGATCTAGGGCTTGAACGTAATTTTTTCTTTACTGGAGGCGAAAACTCGTCCTCTTCGTCACTAGGTACTGCTGATTATGGACATGAGTCTTCTAGTATAACTGTCTTATTCATTTCAGCGATAGCTTTGTAATGTTTATTCTTATATGAATCTTTTTTTCTTCTTTTGTACACTTAGTTCTTATTTTCGAGGCGAAAACCTTGTCTACTCCACTCATTGACGAACTCATACGATCTTCTCTTGTGACCTAAGAAATTCTTTATCTTCTTGTGATACGCTAGTCATGTCCATTACATTTTGCCGGGAAGTGTCAAATAACTCGACGAAATCACCTTTCCAAATTTCCCATTTCACATTTCCTTTTTCCGTGTTTCTCGATTTCTCTTTACCCATATTTTGGTATTCTTTGTACAGCCTCTGTATACTGTGAAGAAAGAATATGCAACTCATTATGTGACAGTGAAATAATAGTAGGACACCAAATGTAGTAGTGAAAGTAATTATTGGTTAGATTGAGTACCTTTTAGCACCATAGGTTATCTTCAACTCGTCACGTACATAGCGTTTTTGTTGTGGTCCTTTTAGTCAAGAACTACTCTGGTTTGAAATGACAAATCAATTTATTGAACATAAACACACATAAATTATAACAATAACATATTTTATTAGAACAACTACATTTTGCTAATATAATCATAACTCGTACACTGCAACTATATTCGTTACCCTTAATCTATAAATAAAACCGCAATAACTCATCTTCAAATAATAATACCTATTATTATATCATCTTATTTACGCATTAGCAGAAATTACATTATATAGTCTCCTTACACATTTTAAGTCACTATCGCGCTCTACATTATTCATTAGCATTAACGTCACTTTTGTGATAAGCAATGATATGAGACTTATGTTGTAAAGGGAACAGTACCTTTACTGATGATCGTTGTTCACCTTTTATTGTGGATGCATGGCAGTAGACGCGTGACTCCTCGATATTTGTAGACATGGGCATTTGGGTATTGGTCGCAAAGCTTCACACTCAATTGTTGTTGCGGACACTCGGACTTGGTTGCAGTGCTCCCCGGTCATCAGGGGATTTGGGCGTCAGGAACTGGATGCAAGGCTCATCAGCTTTCTTTCATTATGGGAGTTGGGAACTGGTTGCCGGGCTCCTCGGACTTTTATCATCATGGGCGTCGGGAACTGGATGCAGTGCTCATCAATCGTCTGCAGACTCATACATAGAAGCTATAACTCGGCCAATTCATGCAAATGCTTAGCTTTCTCTACCATTCACTCATGGCGACTCTCTTCGTAGTGAGATAACTGCGAACTGACTGTCTAACATCAAATCTTAGGACTCTCTTCTCTTAACTCCCCTTTCTTCATATCCTTTTTCATTATTAATTTTTAGATACGCCTTTTCCAATCTCTTATTGGTCATCTTCTCCCCCATCTCTATTTCTTCACTGGTCTGCAGTTTTCCGCTGGCTAACGTTTTAAACCAGTAACCGGCGTGGGCATTATTTATAAATTCTCTTCTCTCTGGCACTTTCCCACGCACTCCCTTTTTCTACGTCCTCTCCTTGGGCACATCTGTTTTATTGGCGTCATAAATTTTGCTCACCGACTTCTTACACATTTACATCTGCCTTTATACTACAGAGGCTGTTCGCACATTTTTTAGACGATTTTGGTAAGCGGTAATAAAAAAACGTTTGCTGCAAAAGAAATAATTGCAATTGTACTATGTTTTTAAAAGTCAAAATTATCGTCTGCGGCTTGAAAGTTTTGTTTTTATTCAAAATGGCGTTTTTAACAAAGCAGTGGTTCGAAGGCTACATTTATGCTCTTTCCGAAGAGAAATATGCATACTCCGTTATCCAAAAACGATGTGAGAGTCATGGTTTTGTGATATCTAAAGCGTCGATAGGTAATATCGTCAACAAGAAAGGAAAAAAACGTCAAATTGGAGCCTCAAGTGGGACAAAAATTCCAAACAAGTATCCAAGGAAAAAACGGACATCTTCGACTATTGCAAAGGTACGTTGTTTAATGTTAAAAGAAAATCCCCCTAGTCAAAGGACAGTTGCAAAATCATTAAAATGCTCGGTGTCCACTGTAAACAAAATGATAAACGTTGATTTAAATCTTAAGAAAGTGAAAAAACGCAATGTGCATCGTCTTCTTCCAAATCATATCGCTGAACGCAGGACACGCTGCAGAATTCTATATGAGAAACACTTATCCAAAGAAAAATGGAAAACAATTGTCACAATAGATGAATCATGGGTGTATTTAAATGATTGCAACAAAAAAAGACCCATTTATTATCATAAAAGGGGAGAAAAAAATTTAAGTACATGGTTCAGAGAATCGAAAAAAAGTTTTTCTAAGGGATTCATGATTGTTGCTGGTTTTTCTTATAATGGCAAGTTAAAAATAAAGAGAGTGGAAAAAAATGTCAAGATCAACTACAAATACTATCAGGAACATATTTTATCGCCAATTTTTCTGCATGAAATACCATCGCTTTACCCACAGTGCCATCAATCTGTGAGACTCCATCAGGACAAAGCTAGCAGTCACACATCAAAATCCACTGTAAATTTCCTAAAAGAAATGGAAAAAAACTGGTATCAAGGCCATACCCTTCACTGATATCCCTACTAAATCTCCCGATGTATCACCTATGGTTTTTTGTGCTTTCGGACTTTTAAAATCTGCATTATCCAAACGTCGTCCCAAAACCCTGACAAGACTCTGGAAAGCTGTTCAGGAGGAATGGGATAGAATTCCTCTTCTGACACTTCAAAAGGCATTATTATCCTGGAAATTACAAATTACGGTGTCGAAAGATAGTTCAGAATAAGGGATGTCAAATAGAATATTTAAAACACAAGAATTTTGTGTAATTTAGTTTTGTGAATACAATATACATCGTCTAAAAAATGTGTGAACAGCCTCTGTACTCCTCCTTTAATTTTGCCTCTGGCTTTCTCTTACATTCTAATCTCAGTTTCCATCTATTTTTATCTCTTCCTTTCTGCACCTGCGTTGCATAGTATTCTTTCTCCTCGTTTCCACCGATTCGGTTTTATTGTCCATAATTCCTATTTTCTCCGTCATCGCTACCATACTCTACTATTATTCCTTTTTATTTAACCTGCGTTTTATATTGATTTCTTTCTTCTTCCTTTACTCGCCTTTGCCCTGCAATATCCAACCTTTCTGTCTCTCTGTCGATTTATTGTCATGCCCCTAGGACATTTCACCACCCTTCCTTTAAAAAAAAATGACATCCATACTCTCTTCTCTCCATCCTTTACTTCCAACGGCCGTCTCCGTAACTCTTCTAATTGTATCCCGTCGATTCCATTTCTCTCTCATCACCCTATCATTCGCTTCTCATCATAGATTATTCAACATATCGCTCACTCCTTTCAACAACGTCATATCTCAAAAAACGGGATTTTTCAGGAGAGTAATTTTTAAGTTGAAAAGTAGAATAAAATGTATTGAAAATAAATATTAACTCTGCTCTATAGCGGCTAAATATTGAGCGGTGAGGTATGATGTCTTGCAGGGATATACTACTTTTTCAGGGCATTCTGAAAACAAGCATAACTAACAATCGCCGATTTTTGAGATATGACGTTGTTGAAAGGAGTAAGCGATATATCACCTACACTTATATGATCTTTTATTTTATCTACAACACTTTCCTTTAACTAATTATATACTTAAATCACACCTTGGTTTGTTATCCTACATTTTCATTTTCGCTAACATTGAGCAAGCGTACCGTAATATTATAACAAAAACATATTACCACAAGTTAATAAGCCTCCTAATTATCAAAGTCCTCCATATAAAATAAAATACTATCATAAAATATGCAACTATCATAAAATATTATAATATCATCACAATGATTATTCCTACATCAAATAACCTGCGAGAAAACGTCATCATAATAATTCCAAACACATATCATAATACTAGCACGCATATCATAATACTGCGTGTTCCGATATCAAGTATTATTTTCAATCAAAAGTCAAAAAGCATCAATAAATCAACACCATTCACTCACTAACTGTGACTTTCTGAATAAGATGCAACCCCTTCTATATACAGTGATTTCCGCTTATAAGAATCATGTTTGTTATTACTGTTTTGGATTATTATAAGCGGTTGATTCTTATAGCCGAAATTTAGGTGTTTGGACAGGAACACACACACCTATATATACATATGAGATAATTTACTATAAAATACTCTTTAATTTACGTTAATTATCTTTTATTAAAATTATTTTTATAATCTTAAAAATACGACTTAATTTCTAGACCCATAAGTAGATACACATGATTATAGTAAGAGAAGAAAAAAAATCCAATATTTGTTACAACATACCTGCTTAACAGTTTAACATTTAAACTACAGGAAGGGTGCAAGAAAAAGTTTTCTGTGGTAGTTTGACGTAATGAAGTTTTCAGGAGGCTATTTATACCTCTTTAAATACCAATAGTCTCAGACGAAGATTAACCTTCTAGCTTACGTTTCACGGTTTGATAACGTGCTGAATCTAATAATGTTACGTTTTCCTAAGTGATAGTGGACACTTCCCCGAAGATTTATGTGTTTCAGGGTTCAGGAAGCCGCAACCAGAATATGGGAGGTGGGAAAAAATAGTCCCTGTCTTTGCCAGTGGAGAAAAGTGAAATCGGATCCGCACGGGTAGGATGCTCCTGGGTCAAGCTAATAGGACAGTGTTTAGCTAAAGTGTTTAAGGGGAAACTATTATATTATGTCTAACAAAGAAAGGGATGCATTTTACGACTGAATTCCATCCCATCTTATCACTCTTTCTTTTAAAAAGAATAAAGAAATAACCTCGTACCTTTGGAGGGTTTAAGTGGCTTTTTTGGAAAAATGAAAGGAAAGCGAAGAGAGTAAACTGATTCTTAAAATCAGTGGATTTATTTATTTTAACATGGAAATAATACATTTGTTTTTGTTTTTGCGATATTGATTCTTATAAACGGTTGATTCTTATAACCACTGATCACTATAAGCGGTGGTTACTGTATATATCTTAGATTATCTAGATTCGAGATTATCTCTTGGTCAATCCAGAATGTTCACAAAACTTCGCCATAAAGTCTCCGAATTGGGTAACATTTGATAAACATTGGCACAAAATTTTATTGCCAAGTTTAATTATTAAGTAATTATAGTCAAGTTTTATTCTATGGCAACCCTAGAAAAATTAACAGTATAAGGCCTCTTTCACACGAGGCACATTAGTTGATTCAAAGGATTTGCCTTGTTTATTTTTATGTAGTTGACTGCCGTGAGAGGTTCTTTTCACACGAGGCAACTCGCGGCGCCCAATTCAAGGCGAAACCTTCGCTTCTGGGGTTGTGGTAACGCTTCGTCAGCAGCTAGACTCACGCAGGCGAAAAGCGATTGAAAAATGAGGTGGAAGAAGACAGTTTACTACATTAAATTATGTGTATATATTCTATGCATAGGTTATACTATAGTCTACACCTAAAATAATTAAAATATTTCGCATAAAAATATTTTTTTCAGGCAAATGTATTATAATGTACAAAAAATATCAAAATTAAAAAAAAATTGCTGTAAAAAAATTAGTGATATGTACTTAACTAAATTTGGGTAGAAATTGTATAAACATACAAGATATACATGTATATAAAATGTTAGCAATTTGGGACGATTAGTTTTGAAGAAATAGTGCGCACAAGTTTCAAAATAACAGTTTTTAGAAAAAGCCATTTAAGGTTTAAATTTTCTATGAATTACTTTACTATTAGCTTTATATACATTTGGCCATAAAATCGGTTGTAATTGTATTATCGATTTCATTTTTTTCATAAGATTCCTTACATTCCATTCTTCAAAATTGAATCATAGTAAAAAATTGAGGTTTTTAAGATTTTTTTAAGGTTATCTCCCCCTTCAATTTTTAAATTTAAAAACTTTAACCTAAATATTATACCTTTCTTCTACCGATACCTTTCTTTTACGCCAATTTTATAACACAATATTGGTCTTTGATTTATAATGATGTAGGGGAATATACAATTAAGAAAGCATGATAACATGGCACTCAGGTTTTTACTTACAAAAATACAAAATGTAATTTAAAATATTTAAGATTACAAAGACAATACAAAATGTAGAAGTGCACTTTGCAGAAAACATAGTAAAAATATGTGTTGTCCTTCACAATTTTGTAAGGTTAAGAGATGGAATTACTTTTGAAGACACTTTTGTCATACTAAAAACTTTACAGGATGTACCATTGGGGGAGGGTGTTTCTGGCCAGTCATACACCAGAGAGATATCAGAAATCACTTAGCTGATTAATTTGTTGGACCAGGACAGTTGGAATGGCAGTATGATGTTTATTATTTTAATGTTTATTATTTTAATGTTTTAATGTTTATTATTTTAATGTGATTTAATTTTTAATAGTTGTTGTCAAATAATGTACTTCACTCCGTACCTTTTTTTGTTTGTTTCATGCTTGGTTCTATTTTCAATTATTTTAAGGATTAAAAACCCAAAATGTTTTAATTTTTTACACTAGATTTTATGAACAGACCTCAATGAATACTGACATGTCCTTAGTTCTTGAAAAAAATCATTTATTCCTTTATATTTTTGCGCTTTTAACTGGCGTTCGCACCCTTTAGAACATTTCAAATACAGGCTCACTTCGCACCGGATCAAACAAAAAAACCATCTGTGTTTATGTTTTCTCCCCTAGACTATATTTCTCCCCTAGTTTTCCCCCTAATTAAATTTTAAAAATTCGGAAATTAGGGGCATTGTGAATTCCCTTTATGCATTTTCCCAAAGGGGAGAATACATAAGACAAGACACATGATGTATGGTACTGGGAGCCTCGATGTCGGACATACTCATAAAGGCCCCCAATTCGTCTTCGGGTATCTATTATTGTCAATAATTCTGAACTGGCTCACTGACACGTGAATACCTAGTCCAGTGCGAAAAAAATTGAGTTCATCCCTCTTCTCGACTGCTAGGCTGGAATCCAACGCGAAATTTGGAATTTTGAACGAGATGACTCAGAAAACAAACAAATATTTTAAAATCCAAAAATCATAGCTAGTTTTATCATTCGCAAAATTATCACACTGGCACCTGAAATCAGTAATAAAATTTAAAAAAAACAAAATACTGTCATCATCTCTGAAAAATATGCAGAAAAAATCGCTATATTCATCACACCTCATGTCCCATATCGCGGGACTAATACGAATTTCTTCGATGAATTGTTCCACATTCAAACTTGCAATTGAAATGCTTTCTATACTGAACTGAGCTCATGCAGCTAGGCGGCTGGTGTGAAGAGCGTACCTTCAGTAATGTCTTTTGTGTTGAGTCAACTCATCGGGATGAGAACATTAGCGGCACGTGTGCCAAATGGCAAACCGTCTGGGCATCGAGTTCACAGCGTGTGAAAGGATTCGGGCGATTCCCATACATTTGCTATGGTGGCTACACTCCTTGACAGCTGCCCGGAAATCAGTTTAATCAACTATGTGCCTCGTGTGAAAACGGCCTTATATGTCTATATCAATAACGGGTCCAATGGACCCACGCGGTAAGTTTTGAAACAAATTTTGAATCAGTGAAAAATTTCAAACAAAATTTTATTTGCAACTGCATATAGATAGAGTAGAACAGGGGTCCCCAACCTTTTTTTACCTAAGAGCACATTCTAGAATACCGCTCGGACGGCGGGAACCATTTTTTTTTTTCAAGGGGAATTTATAGTTGGACATAGTTAAATGTACAAAAAAACATTTAATTCCAAAAATATAATTTAACATAAAAAATAATTGTTAATATTATTGTGTAAAATAAATGATTACTAAATATTGCATACAAAATCTACGAAGTATAAAAAATCTTTATAAAAAATATAAATCTCAAAGTCAGTGTTATTTTCGAAATTGCATTTCATTGGCCATTGCTTCGTAATCAGGAGAGTATGATGATATTTCTGATAGTAAGCAATCGTCAATGTGTTCATCTGTAAGTCGTGATCTGTACTTTGATTTTATGATATTCACTGTCGAAAATAACGATTCACACAAGTATGTGGAACCGAAAACGATTTTATTTTATAAGCTGCTATTTTCAAGAATGGAAATTTGTTTCTGTCCGAGAGAACCGAGAAATTACCGGTGGAAGTTCTGAATTTAATTGACCTGCCTGCTATACCAACATATCAGGTAGCAAGTGATGTTCATCCGTGGGACGATGAAGGTTACTTAGTAACTGATTCGTCTGATTGTGAGATAGATAATGAATCATATGATGATAATTATTAGTCTTCAGTATTATTTGCTAATTAAATTTTCTGTTGTTTATTTCTATAATCTAAATTATAAGTAGTATGAGTAAATTTTATTGTATAATTTATGTTGCGTTAAATTACGTGCATAATTTTCTAACAATAGCGATTTTTTTAAAGTACATTTTTTATTCCGTTCTTAAGGGGGGTCCAGGACACAAAATTCTTCAAAATTTCGAAAAAAAGTTTTATTGCATTAACAAATTTTCTGTTCTTTTTCCGCTGAAATCATGTTTCTATCTTAATTAGAACAGAAGATATTATTTTTTTGTTTTGCAACATTCTAATAGCAGCCAATTTTTGTTTAAACAAAGGGGGACTCGGTACCCAAAAAATTTTTTTCTTAAATAAAGCCTATATTAAAATTATGAAATCATATTTAAGTAAGTCTGAATGATGCAAAATAATAAAATATTTCAAATGGTTAACATTTTTATAATTTTTTATAAAAATTTGAATTTTTAAAAAAAAATTCAATAATTTTCAAATTTCTACTTCTTTTTTAATTTCGATATTTGGAACTAGATTTTTTTACCATTTGTTCATCAAACCTAACTACACAAAACTTCTGAGCAGATTTTAAATAAAATAAGTAGATCAGGGTTAAAAAAAATAAAATGTGGATGCATATGGAAAAAACGATAGAAAATAGTACTTTATTAGATTCATAAATTTTTTAAAAAGTCTTTTCATAGATATCAAAAAACCGATCAGATGTTTAGATACAGTGAGTATCAAGATTAATCAAAAAAAAATTTAGACCATTTGCATTAGAATTGTAGAAGCCTTAGCATTTCGAAGATGAGAAGAATTTGAAAAATCACAAACTGAGAAAAATGAGTTTAAAGATTTCATTTATAGAAAAACCATATTAAATATAATCTTACTTCATGAAAACTTCTTTGACAACAATAACAGGATATATTATTAGTTTTCACAACAAAAAATAAAAGCTAGAAACTTTAATTTAAAAAATTGAGATGAGTATATAAGGTGTTATCCACTCGTTTAATGCAGTAAAATGATCTTGAAATAGACAAATGCTGTAAATGTACAAAAATTAAGGCATAATACATACTACTTACTTGTTATATATTTAAATAAGATGCACTACTGTCATAAATCCTAATTAATAATAAACATAAACTATTAATAGCTTAAGATATGAATTTTAAAACCACCAAATTTTAATATTTCAATTTCTAAATTTAATGAACAAGGGTCAATTACTTTCCAACAGATTTAAAAGTAGCCAGCGCTATAAGTAATTCCTTCTCTCTTCTTTTCTATAATTTCTCTTTTAGCTTTTGCATTTTGTACATTTTTTCTTGCATATTGATATTTAGATGTAGCTCGTCTTTCTCGAAATGATTGTTTTCGCATATCTAACATTTTTGCAAGTCTTTCTGTATTTCACCCTGATTTTATTCCAAGTATTTTATGAATTCCTTTTAATGTAAAGCTTACACCTTTGTTATATTCGCAAATTGCTTCTGTAACAGAACGATCTACATGTTTTTTATACACAAATATGTCTTTGGTACACCTAGACCAAATCATATCATGCAAACTTTCGTTTGCGTTTTGCAACTAATGCACTTTTCTAAAAGTTGATTTGATGCTAGTCGTTGGTAAATAGGAAGTATCTTTGGTAAAAATTCTTCTTTAGTTGGTGTTCTAACATTTAACTTATAATTTCCTGGTTTTACACCTTTCGAAACTGCAGACTTGTAGAAACACCATGAATCAGCCCCACTTGGGAATTAGTGGTGCTGTGGTTTTTGGTCAGCTGAAATACTGTGGAACAATGTAGCATATATCTCAGTTTTCTTTAAACCTTTAAATGCTCTTTGCTGCATGATGTGGTTTTTCCCCATTTCTCGTCTTTAAATTGTTATAAGTCAGGAACCGTTAAAGATAAATGGTTCAAACTTGGAACATGTCTTTTTCAATTATTTTACTTTGATTCGGAAAATTTGAGAAAATATGAAAACATACTTTTTAAAATATGATTTTTAAAAAATCAGTTACATATTTTTTTTTTTGAAATTTTTACTCTAAATATTTTTAATTTTTTAAAAATTAATATTTTAAATTATGCTGAATCAAGATTAAAACTTATATATTTCTGTTTAATTAAATGAAATAATTTTGAAATTCGACATATAATATTTCGAGTTATAATGATTTTAAATTTACCCCCTTTTTTAAATTTAAAATTAAAAATTTTTTAAAAAACTTTATGAGAAATTTTATGATTTGATTTTGTTTACAAATTATATGGTTAACCATGACAAATAATTCAAAATTTTAACTCAATAAATAATTTTTTTTAAATGTGCCCTGGACCCCTTAAGTTTTTTATTATAAATATTCCCCTAGCTTCAAAATTATCAAAAAATGCGTAATTATTTAATAAAACAACAAGATATTATTCATCATAACCAGAGCAATCAAATCGTAGAATAAAATGTTTTTGTCCACCTAGCTTGTATTAAGAGAATTACTGTGTTGCAAAGGAGCTGCGCGAATTAAGGTGACTATTTCTGTAATTATTTTCATGACGTGTCCGAAGGGTAGTATTCTACCACATAAAACTTCCTGGTGAATAATACAGTTATATGACATAAGGTTTAGAAATGATTTATCTTTTATGCAGAGGGCAATAAAACCATTGACATTACCAACCATTGTTGGTGTCCCATCAGTGGTTATCGCAGACAGCTTCTGGAGAAGCATATCTATCGACTTTGCATATGTTATAAATATTTTATAGATATCCTCACTTGCTGTTCGTCCTTTCATGGGTAATATTTTTAGTAGATCTTTTACAGTAAAGTCACTAAATACAATTCTCACCATAACTGCTAACTAAGCTGTGTTTGATATGTCTGTAGACTCGTCAAATTGTAGTGAGAACCATTCACGTATTTCCAAGTCACTCTTTAACTGAGTTTGCATGTTCTTTGAAATGGCCTGTATTATTCTTGTAACGGTATTATCTGACAACTGTAACTCTTGTATTGCTGACATGATCTCATGTTTGTTGGAAAATCCCTCAAATAAGCAATCGGCTCCAGTAAGAAATGCTTCTTTTAACAACTCACCATCCTGGAAAGGCTTTTTCTTTTTTGCGAGTATGTGAGAAATTTTTAAAGAAGCAACAGTGGCATTTTTAGATCTTAACAGAGGCCTATTGAAAACTGACAGTTAAGCGGACATTGATTTTAGCTGATCTATTTTCTTCTTTCTTATTTCAGATTTAAGTGTTCGTAATAAAAGTAGAATGAATTGTCAGGAATTGACTTTCAACATTATTTTTTTTCGGCACCGCGACGCTATTTCCACACAACAACCAAATACATTTTTCTTTTAAATTGACGAAGCAATATGAATCCTCCAATTCAGTATTAAAATTATAGGCCCGTTGTCGTTTACTTGATCCACTCATTTTGGGGTAAAAGTAAGGAAGTATTTTAAAAACAACGAAGGAGGAAACACAGTATAACAAAAAATATGAGCATATATGTGTGAATAAATAATGAAGTAGACACGTGGAATGACCGTTTATCTCACAGCACAAACCACACTACTGGCTCTCACGAGATGAGCTCCAGACAAATGTCTGTGCTATGACGGCAACCTTAAAAACGGATTGGTTCATTAAATTTTAGGTATGGGAAATTAGGTAGGCGAAGATTTGGCGCCAGGGGGGAGGGGGAGAGGTCTGCCACATTACGCTTTTTGATTTTATCTGTGTCGGACGCCATTTCTACTTTCGTGTGGTTAATCATTAATAAAGAGAAAACTTTTACATAGCATTTTATTGAAAACTGAAATATTTTTATCGTGGCCGCACAGCGGCGGGCACACACAAAACGATCGGCGGGCGCCATGGTGCCCGCGGGCATAGGGTTGGGTACCCCTGGAGTAGAACATAGAAGGAAAAGTCACGTAATCACAAAATTTTCAGCCCTAATTTTCATGATAAAACCTGCAATAAATATTGCTGTCGGGTCCAATGGACCTGTCTGGTAGACGGAAGGTTATGAAGAAGAAAATTGCAAATATTCAATAATTTTATCATCATTTTGTAGATCCCAAATACAAAAGCGGTGTCTGCGTAGTAAGAGTGAGCTATAATTTTGCTGATATGCACTGCTGTGCTGTATACCCCATTTATTTAGTTGATTGGAAGCCATTAAACTTTTTTTAAAAATAGAGAAAAAACCTGGGATTGATGCACACGAAAATCTTTACGCACGAAAATGTTACAGTTGAAATTCATTATTTTTTCTTCCCCTGTTTAATCATCGCCAGGTCATTGCTACATTACTTGCTAAACATTTTTGTCTAACTAGTTTAGTTTATCCAACGCCCGCTCGTGGCTTCAAGGTCAATTCGGCACCACTCAAACCAGTTGTTTAGCGTTTCTGCCTTTTTAATGGTAATCTGTTGAAAGGCACAACAATAGCACCTTTTTGCTAATAAAGCAGGGCTCCCCGACCTGTTTTTTAAACCCACATCCGGGATTTTCGATGGCAATAAAGGTATTAGGGGCTTTTTCTTTTCGAAAATAGCTCCAAATCATAGTTTTTTCCTTGTAAGTTAAAAGTACAGCAAACAGTTTATATTTATTATTTTTTACAAGCATACTCTGAATACAGTAAGACAATTTAATAAAAATATACAGTTTAGAATGACATAAGTGTGCGTTTGTAAGTAAAATGATTCCACGATCTCAAATGCTCAGAAAAGCTAGTTACAAACATGCATTTTGTGGGCACATTTCCTCGCTATTCATATTGTGAAGTGATGCGAGTCTTTTGTCATTGTTTCTGGAAGTTGTAACGCAGTGCTGTTGGTGTGCGTTGTGCAATATTAATATTTATTGCTCTCCTTATGATTTAAATTTCAACTGTCTTTTGAGTTGTGTTATTTTAGTACTTTTATATACCGACGTAATTGAAAGAGCATATTGTAGACGGTACAAAGCATGCATAAAAAAATCAATAAGATCATCTGAAAATTGGAGGTGAATGATGAGATAGAATAAATCTAACGACAATTAAATTAGAATAACTTTTATTTAACTTCAAGTAATGAAAGAAAATGTGGTGTGTATTTACCTTGTTTGCATTTTTTAATCATTTTTTTTAAATACCTATTTAAAAAAAGCTGGGTGTTTTTTCTTATATACCATCTGGTTGTATTACATTTTCCCCGCCGAGTTGGTTTGGAGCGTTACGGTCCTTTGTTTTAGCTACACGAAGGCTAATTAGACCGGAACCTACTGCTTTAAGCCGATTCCGAACGGCTACAAACCATGCCAAGAGTGGGACTCTAACCCACAGACTCTGGTACCGAAAGCCAGAGCGCTACCCATTCCGCCATCATCCGGCTTTATCCGCTGGGAGCCCTGTCAAAAAGCGCCAAAAACTATGGAGAATATAATTATAGATGGATTGAAGAATATAAATTTGAAAATTGAAGCCTAACGCAAGTGCAATCGACTCGTCAATCCTGATGAACCTGATTTTCCCATCACTGATGTACTAATATGAAGGCGGTGCATCACAAGCAGCTGGTCTTGCAGATCTTCAGGTCCAGCGTTAAGCTATGGGATATTTTGCGCTCAGCAAAAGCATGTTTTTACTGATTTCTGCATTTGAAAATAGACCATCAGAAGTAATACGCGTATTTTTCAAATTTATTTTCCTTTTTGGAGTTCCATACCTTCAAGAATCAGTTAAGTTTATAGCGACAGACATCAACAATGTAATGAATGCTCTGTACAAATTTTAACTATGAAATTTTTTTTAATTTTAAAAAACTACATGCTCTTTTTCAAGCGTTTATCGTCATAAAAAAAACATTCAAAAATATGCATCTGATAAGCTGTGAATAGGAAATAAAATTGAGATAGAAATTTCTCATAGATTAAATACTTGGACTGAAGTCTGGTGCTGTCAACCCAGGCGCTATGATTGAAAAAAAGACAGATTAAGTGCACAAATTACTTTTCAAGAAAGTGGAGTTACGTAATTTTCATTACGGATCATGGGTAATCAAAAATTGAAAAAATTTATAAAGATTGAAAAAATTCATTATACATGTTTTTATAGGGGGAATCACAAGGATACGTTCTTACGAGACACTATATCAGTTTCAGGGGATTGGGACGTCAAATATCTTCAAAAAATTGATTTTTGAATTTGTGGCTTAAAAAATAGAGAAGATTCTGCAGATTACAAATATATATAATTTATGTACTTTTTGACACTCTAACAACAATTATTAGCAACTTAAAAATGTAAACAAACATTTAAATCCCATTTACTGGGAAAGTGCTTTTTGCGTTTTTCTCAAAATGTGATTTTTTTCATGTAATGGTACTCTTTCTGCAAAATCTGTCGCAAGTACATCTCTGTAATTTTAAAAGTCAATAGAATAAGTGTTCTTGTATCAATGTGACCTATATATTTATTTTTAAACCTTAAGATATTTTTGTAAATAGGGAAAATGTATGACAAAAATATGCAGATTTCTGATAAGTGAAATTTATAATTTTTTAAAATTTTTTGAAAAAGTGTAACAAAGATTTAATTGGGCTAACTATATAAAAAAAACTTTGTTTAATAATCACACAAGATTTCAAGGTAAGATTTTCAATAGATTTTTAAAAAAAGTGTTCCAAAGTGAATACCTCAAAAATTTCAGGGGGAAAATATGTTTGTTTACATTGTTATTTTAAATTGACCTTTTAATCCAAAAAGAAATATTTTTATCTTAAAATATTCATAAATGTCTTACTAAACTAACATAAAAAATCATAATGATACATGCATATTTGTATAAGATATGGGCTTTAAAAGAATAGCCCAAATTTCCAACTTCTGCTCAGACGTCCCAGTCCCCTTCAATGTAATATGTAGCTGTCTTGCCTCGGAAATTGTTCAATGGAGGCTGAAAACTCTTTTCATCTACCGCTGAATGAAGGCTTGAATTATATTTTCGTTTTCATGCGCAATTTTTAATTAAAAGATTAGTATCCTTCATTTAATCTCAGTTTTATAAATTAAAATGATATGTAAGGCGAATTAAAATATTGATGTGTATAATATATATATATATATATATATATATATATATATATATATATATATATATATATATATATATAGTGGAACCTCGCTTAACGAGCACCTCGCATAACGAATATTTCGCATAACGAGCAAAATAAATCGTAAAAAAAAATGGCTCGCGTAACGAGCAACATTTTGCATAACGAGTGACGTGGAAGGAAGTCCCCTCTTCACGTCACCAGGATCATAAACGGCCGAAAAATAAGTATTTAAGGGTAGTCATGGATGGTTCGAGAAGCAAATATCATGGGACTGGAGGATAACAATGATATTGAGGAGCTTGTGGAAGAGCAGAACCAAGAGCTGACCACGGAACAGTTAATAGAATTGCAGTGTCTTTCACAGCAAGCAGTTGTAGAGGAGAGTTTGTCAGTGGAGAAGGACGAAGAAACAGCAAAGAAACAATCATCTGGCGCAATAAAAGAAATGATGAAAGCATTGGAAACTGTTGCATCGTAAGTTACAAAGCATCACCCTGATAAGACAGTGGCTATGCGCGCTATAAATTTATTCAATGACAATGCGGTGACACATTTTCAGCAATTTTGAAGCGCCGAGAAAACCAAATGTCGCTAGATAGCTTTCTAGTAAAAAAATTAGATATGTGTCATAAATTCGTAAATAATAAACTGCATATGGATGATTTTGCTCCTTAAGTATTTATGTATAAGTAATTTTCTTTAAATAATAAACGTTACGTCTAAAAATTGAGAATTTTTTGGCATGGAACGCATTATCGTATTTTACATTAATTTATATGGGAAAAATTGCTTCGCTTAACGAGTGTTTCGCATTACGAGTAAGAATCTAGAATGAATTATGCTCGTTATGCGAGGTTCCACTGTATTTCATGCGCAATTTTTAATTAAAAGATCAGTATCATTCATTTAATCTCAGTTTTATGAATTAAAATTATATGTAAGGCGAATTAAAATATTGATGTGTAATATATATAATATAATGTGTGTACCATTTCTGGAACTTGAAGATTAAGACAGGCGGTGTTGTACAGCAGTTGGCCTTGAGCGGTCAGCAATCTCAGTGAATACAGTCCACTTGAAAGTAATAATAATTTTATTTTATTGAACAAATTACGGACTCTTATATTTAATCGGTTAACATACTTATAGTAAATATAAAGACTGGAAGATATTTACAAAGTATATTTACATAGAACAGAGGAGAGGACGGTAGCGTTTGCTCTAACCTATTTCTAAAGATGCCATGTCGCAAGCAATTAGATTCTCCTACGAGGAAAATGGAAATTTAGTTTCACTTTTACACATGATTATATGGGGTGATGTAATCTACAAGGCGCCACTAATACAGGCATGGAAGGGACAGGCACAAATTGAGAAACAAAGATAGGGTTCGTATGATAATTACAGAAGGGCATAGACAAAAGGAATGGAAGTAATGAATGGTGGGACATTATTATTACATATATGCATATTAATTATCTATAGTATTCAGTATATGAAAAGAGGAAACGAAAGTACAGTATTTCTGATAAGATATAAAAAGTAATGTATTTGTGGCTGTACACTGTGCTAAATATGAAAGAGAAATCCACTGAAACCCATCACAATTTTAGGCACGCCAAAGAAACTGAACGGATCCTGTATGTCGTTGCACTTTCTGATAATAATATATTCCCAGGCTTTATTTCTCGGTGCATTTTCTCAGACTGAGACCATTAAAGGTTTTTAATAAAATTTTAATCATCAATTGCCCAATTCCATTTGATATAAATACCACTTAGCATTCCCTCGGGGGAGCCTGTAACCCCTAGAGGGCGCTTCCCGAGGTGGCGGATCGGGAAATGCCTCCACTGGAATTTCCATTGGGTGGTAGAAGGGTAATAAAATACCTTCCAATGGACAAACGGGTAGAAGTCCAACCTCTTTCGAGGCAATGGCACACCTCTTTTATCGATAAGTGCATTCTTTTATATTTTTTCTTCTGCACTATTACTGGATACGACAACAAATGCATAGCATTTGGCAAAAGGAATAAAATTAATTTTCTTTTGCGCAAGATATTTAATGTTAAGGTATCCGACTACGTTCGGAGCACTTTTTTTCAAAAACTTGAACCTTGAAAATTTGTTTGGTATTTTTCAGTGGAATATAGCATTAAAAATAGGAAAATCAGGAAAAAATACACCATGACTATGCAATGTTTTACAAAATTGAAGAAATTGGGTGAAAATTTAGCAAAATTTAGCATAAAGGACTCTTGCTCTTACAAAAAATAATTATGCATAAAACATTACTTTCTTTTTATCATACGTACGTAAGGCACTCATGAGTGTAATCAACTACAAACTAATCAATATTTTGAAATTTTAAAAAAATACCGGTGTTCGTATGCAGTTACATATAAAATTTCAGTAATTTCTCATGCGATTTTTTTATAAATACAGCTATAAACCAACAAATAATATACCTAGAGCCTAATCTGTAGGTCATTACATTCTTAGTATTATGAAAATCATACCTGAAAAATTTCCTAGACATATCATGATTATATTTTGAGTTATCACAATAGTCGTGTAGTCTTTTTGATGAAAAACAAGTTTTTCAGAAAACGCATTTAAAGTTTTGACATGTACTTTTAAAAGTATATATTTAAACAAAAAAAAAACAGCTCAAAATTCTCCAGCTTCGTAATTTAATCCCTCCACATCCTCATCCTTCATATATATATTTTTTCTTTTTGACCGTAATTTCTTCCGGAGCAGTTTTGCCTCTGGTAAGGAATGTATGTCTCTGAGAATCGTGGATTCGATCTTTATCAATAAGACTCAATCCCTCAACTATATACTGTCCGGAAGTTAAGCCCATTGCTTCCAATACAGCTATTATGCTCGTTAATCCTTTATTAAACTGTAAAAGAGCAAGGTATGCACCTAATCTCAATGTTTTTATCTCAACAAATGTAGATTTGGGTATAATTTTCCACAGAACATTTTTGAAGCTTTCATTATTGTTCTGTGTCATGCCATGCAAGCATTTCTTAAGCAGATGCTGATCACAGAGTTCCATATACACTGGTTTTACGACATCCATAATTTTTTTAGTAAGACCAGCAGACTTATCGTAATTCTTCCCTAACGCTCTGTTCTTTTGGTATTTGCACCAGCTATCTGGTCCTATAGGACACTGACCGTGCATCGGCTGCTTCTTACTTGAACAGGCGTGAAAGAATGCGGCAATTACAGCACTTTGAAAATCCTTTACATCTCCACTGTCGTGACTTCTGATAGCTATTCCATAGTAGTTCTGTAATTTATCTATGAAAGCATCAGTAAGTTTACCTTTTCCTCCGAGGCCGTTTCTGGGTCTTCTTTAGCTTCCTCAACCAACTTCCCACTCTCTTCTGCACATGGCCAATGCACTCTAATTTAGTGACTGAATCTGGTCCATACACGTCTTTAACGTTTATATAAGCTTTAGAATCCCCGTCACCCTAATAGTCGGTATATTGAAGCATTCGTAATGCTTTTGATCTTTCAAAGATTCTATAGACTCCCACAGTCTCCATACTTGCGGCTGACCCCTTGTGATTGCTACAGACACGCGGGCGCTTTGTACCATTCGATTTGGATTTCTGACAAATTCTACAATGCTGAGATAACATTTCAAGATCCAAAATAGTCCCTGTGTTGATGGAGACAGCAGTCACACAGCCATTCAAAGATGAAAATCCACGTCGTTGCCAGGTGCCATCAACAGACACACCCCAGTTAACAACATCTTTTGAATTTTTTCTAATTTCTTCTGCAACTTCTATCATACTTTCTTCTGCAACTTTTGATACCAAATTCAACATATTTTATTCTGTTCGTCGAAAAGTTCCCTTTCAAAGATAGGGTAGGTTTAAAATACTGCGGAGTTTCTTCCCTGAACAAAACCCTCAACCAATAACCCGCAGACCACATGCCAACTGAGTATTAATAACATTTTTATTTTGCACCTTCTTAGTTGAGGAGAAACTTTTTATAAATGTACATTTATTACATTTTAGCTGGAAGTTAGAACACAAGCCATAAGTGGAATCTTCAGTCAAAACTAAATCATTATTCAAACACATGGGGCAGCAAAGAAATGAAAAAACTGTTATTAATGTCTCAAGATCGAAAATACGATTACCGTATAGTTCATTTTCAGAATTTGTCTCTAAAAGTTCGGGAATAACTTTATTTCTGAGAAGTTTTGACGAGCTCGCAGAACTGACGCTTTCAGATATCATCACAGCTTCAGTTTGTTGATTGTTTTTTTGTGAAGCGATTTCTGCAAACTTACTTCTTTCGGGAATAATTCCTTGAATTACCCATTTTAATTGAAAAAATAAACTTTTCCAAACAAATTGTAAGAAAAAAATAGCTTTATAATGCAAGTAATTAGCGAACTGACGTTGCGAACAAGTGCGTAGCGAAATGTAAACACGATCGCTGAAGAATGAATTCGTTGCCAATTCCTGATGGAAAACGTTACTTGCAAAACAGCAAAAATATGTGAGGCCATCCAGTAGCAATGCATTATGAATAATTTAAACTTTAAAACCTAAAAAAATCTCAAAAGTATTTTAAAAAATAAGATTTTCGAACTACTTCCGGTTTTGGATTCTTCACTTCGGGTCTAAACTGACACCTGCGATTATTTTTTAAATCGCTATAATTTCGTTTCTAATTATCATAGAGAAAAGATAAAAACAGATTTGGAAAGAGAAATGTGGTCTTTAAGAAACACGAATAAAAAAACCATTTCGAAATTTTCATCAAAATCTACGGATACCTTAACATCTTTCCCTTTCAATTTCATTTTCTTTCCCGAAGTCCTTTTCTTAGTTTAGCATTCCCAAGATTAACGAATTCGCTTTAAAATTCCCAGGTATTGCCTACGTATGACGTTCCTCAAGATTCATATCTGGCAGCTGGGAAACCTAGCAAGTACTCTCTCTTGTCCTTATATAGCCTATGGAATCAGATTCTATTTAAATAAGCTGATAAATTGGGAAAATACCTTCATTCTAGCGACAGCCGTTTGAATGACAATAGGAACTCCCTCAGCTTTGTGATCTGAAGACAGGCGGTATGAGCAGTAACAAAAAGTTCGTAGAGGAACTTTCCACACCTTGTGACTCAGACTCAGGCTGTGTTGACTCATAATCATGTTTTGACTCAGGCTGTGAAGAAATTTTGAGAATGATACGGCTGAAATGACCATGGCCGTCAAATTTACACTGAAGATGACGTACAAGGAGATATCAATAGATAATTCAGAGGGAAGTTAGAATGAGGACCTAAATCCTAAATAACGATTATTGGGCGTAGGAGCTGCTAGTGCAGGAGATAGCACTGTATTGCTTTCGTACAAAATCGCAGTCCAACACCGATAGGTGTAATATTCATATAGTTTTGTAGCAGTGTCGTATCGTCTGCATGTTTTAATTGAATCATATTAAAAAAAAGGGCTTTGTAATTTACAGTAGTAATCGAACATTTTATATATGCATTCTATATTTAATCTGCATATGGTAAGCTAATAACATCTTCTTTTAAGCACTACGATGCTATTGTTACCACTTGACAGATTTTACGCTTCTGACTTTTTTCGCGAAAGTTGGTCAAAATTTCATATAAAGTAAGTAATGTAACATAGCCTTGGATACGATTAACAAAGGAAGAAGAAAAGAACGAATTTAATCGACAACACCGTGATGTGTATGTAAAATCTCGAACCAAGATTTTTTTAAACTTTTTTTTACAGTTTTATTATTTTTTACTATCAATGATTGATCGCAATGGAGTTCAGTAGGCTATTTTTACTCTTCAGAAAACCCTCAGAAATAAGCGCAGATAAAATTTAAGAGCAAAAGAATCAAAATTTACTTTAATTTTAATGAAGATAGAAAAGATTGAAGTCCGTATAGTAATTATAATTCTTATTGCTTTCTGTTAAAGATGATATCATAAGTTCCACTGTGACAAGAAAGCAAGACTTCGCTTGCCGTTTCATATCCCAAACAGGGCCCGATTATGAACGCTGGGGGCCCCTGAGCAGATGCTGTTTGGGGGCCCCCCCTTATGGACATTTATAAAAATACATACTATTAGAAGTACTAGGTGCATACACCAAGGGGGTTTTGGGGCCCCCTAGCATCAGGGGGCCCTGGGCAAAGTCCCGATTTGCGCATGCGATAAAAAAGCCCTGATCCCAAATATTACATTTATTGTCCTTCCGCCCACATAGTATATTGTTTAGCGTTCTGAGCTTCCACGCAGGAGGCTTGGGTTCAAATCTCGAATAAGAATGGGTCGTTTCCGTGCCCTACCCTACATAGGAAGGAATGCTGGCTCACCTAAACGGTGTTCCCGTAATAAAGTAGGGAGCAAAACTTCGCGGGTCTTCATGGGACAACGTCAAGAAGTACCTACCGTCAGACAGTGCCTGCCGCATTAAAAAAAAAGTTTATTGTCCTCAATTGATTCCAGCAATCAACCTAAAGTTGAAAGCAGAGTTAAAGTGTGGATTGATCCTAACAGGAAGTCGTTGTATTTAGAGAATCAAAAACTGTACACACACACACACACACACATTTAAATGTTTACGTCATACCAGTTATCCTACGTTAACTCTATCAATTTCACTTTTTCAGGTGAATGCTGGATGTCTCGTACGAAAAGATCTGAAATAATAGAAAGTAGTGTTGAAAATCCTCCAAATCTAGAATATATTTATGGTTGACTGGAGGATTCAGTTTATGCGATAGACTCCGACTGACTGAGATGAGAGTCGGCATAGATATCCAAAGAGATACCAATGGTAATGTCGCTTTTCTTGGCGATATCAGTTACACTGAATTTAGAAAGGTAAAGTAATGAATTAATTTCGTTAATACACATGTTTTTAAGTTATCAAGTTATAGCATTGCATCTAGGAAGATAAGTATAAAAGCATTTTCAAATTGCCAAATTGTTTGTTTCTAAAACTCTCAATCAATATCTTTTACACTTTGGTGTACGGGATACTTTTCCCTGTTTTGCGAAATTTTAAGTATTACATCTTCTAATCATCCCCGCAAACAGAAATTATCTGCTTTTTTACAAGTGTATGGTTGTTCTCTGCAGGTTTGTTCTCATGCCCCATCTCTCATCCCGGAAACTAAATATCGTATTTGCCGACGTATGGGAAGCACTTTTCTTTTCCATCGAAATGCGCCTAAAATATGGTGTGCGTCTTATGCGCCGATAATCAAAATTATGAAAATATTGAAATCAAAATATTGAAATTTCAGTCTATCTAAAACTTCTGGCTTATACTAATATACATGTATAAGAATTCTATTGCATTTTGTCCTTTTCGAAGAAGTGGTTTCGAATAAATCATTTCCATAAATTTTTTCTGTTCTGTTAAAAAGGTTACATGATACATTTTTATGCTTCATTACTGAAAGAGGAGAGATTATCATTCCAGTAAAATAGAGTTCAAATCCACCGACATCTAAAGTTGCGATTCATCCAATGTGCACGTGCGTGATCACATTTCAACAACAAGCTGCTGGTCCGTAGCGTTATTCCAGTGGTTCCCAACCTTTTTCAGCTGGCGACCCACCTTTCCTCATCGGAATACCTCCACGGTCCACCAGTCCATGGGGGAGTAAAAACCTTATTTGTATCGTATCCCTTCCTTATGTATATATAATTTACCATCAAATATTGCAATATATATATATATATAATATGCTTTTTTGAAGATACAGATTGATTATTGATAAACAATTTGTGTTCTGATTTGAAAATGGTTAACGAAATACAAGCACTTTGTAGCAAAACAGTTATTTATTTAGCAATAGATATATGTGTCTGAGCCGCTAGGCGGCGTCTGATATGACGTAGACAAAAATACTTCAGTTGTAGCCAAACCGTTGCTTTGTGTGGATGTTATTCCACGAGCGGGAAATTTCCCCATTTACTTTGTTTAAAATTATTTGATTAATAAAAACGTTGTTAATTACTAACAACTGGTCCGTCGTCAATGTTTATGGTCTACTCACATCTAAATATTCTATCTTAAAAGACAAGTGTTCCGTCAGATCCGCAGTAGACCAACGACCTATGGAGAAATTAAATAGATTAAAGGGTGCCTTGAAAGGTAATATTACGAAATTGGAACAGTTTTGCAAAACACAAACTGAGGAAGTTAATACTACTCCGAGCGAACTAAGTGTGAAAATGCGTAAAATAGAAAGTCTGCAATCAAGACTGGAAGGTTTACGAGAACAATATTGTTCTCTGCTATTAGATGACGCTGATTGTGACATAAATGAAGCTGAAGAGGATTTAAGTGAATCAGAAGACGGCCTGGAGATATTGGAGGTGAGTTTCAAAACCCTCCTTGATTCAATTAAAAATGCTGTTAATATTGTTGATAATGTAAACCGAAACAGCGAAACCCAAAGTAACGCACAGACAGCAAAAACGAAAGTTAAGCTACCAGAAATACCTCTCCCCATTTTTAATGGGAAAATAGAGGACTGGTCAACATTTAAAAGTCAATTTAATGATCTAATTACTAATAATGAAGTATTAAATGAAACACAAAAATTGTATTATCTACGCGCCTCACTAAAGGGCGATGCTAAACAAATAGAGTCATGTGATGATTCTTTCGATTCGTTGTTTAATGCTTTAGCCGAAAGGTTTGAAAATATACGTTTACTAGTTGAAACACATGTTCTTGCGATTCTCAATTACGAGAAACTACAACATGAATCGACTAAAGAACTAAGAGCTTTAATTGATTGTATAAATAAAAACATCAGAGCATTGAGTGTTTTGAAATACGAGAAAAATGATTTATCGGAAATATTTTTAGTCAGTGTTATACTTCAAAAACTTGATCGGGAAACACGAAGATTATTTGAATCAGATCTAAATTCCAAGGAAGTTCCCAAATTTGATACATTAATGTCTTTCTTGGAAAAAAGAAGCTTAGTACTAGAAGGTATAAATCGCACGCCCCTTGCAAAGAATACAAACAAAGTTTCTTCCCCCTATAACAAAACAAAATCTTTAATGATTAACGCTAATGAAAAATATAAACCTAAAGAATGTGTTTTATGTAAACATCCACATTATTTGAACAAATGTAGTGTATTCCAGGGAATGGATAGACATAGAAGATTTGAAACGGTAAAGGATGAAAAATTATGCATCAACTGTCTGAATAAAAACCACACTTCTAATTTCTGCAAGTCTAAATATTCTTGTGTAATCTGTGGTAGAAGACACCATACGATGTTACATCACGAACAAATCGCTGATTCTGAAAAAAGAGCAAAAACAGCAGGTGCGATTTCCAGTGGTTTCAACCGTCCTGCTGAAACAAAAACAGAACCAAAAGAGCAAAACTTAGCGTTTCAAACTTTGAGTATTTCGGAAAAAGAAAACAAATCGATTTTGTTAAGCACAGCGTATATTTATATTGAAGATTCTACCGGAAACAAGAAAAGAGTTAGGTGTATTTTAGATAATGGTTCGAATATAAATTGTTTAACGAATGAGTGTGCTGATATTTTGGGGATTAAAAAGAAATGTGTAAATGCGCCAGTGTCTGGTTTAAATGGATCTGTTCATACAATAAAGTCAAAAGATGATACTACAATTTCGAATGCAGATGAGAGCTTCCAGGAAAGTGTTGAGTTTTTTATTATTCCAAAAATAACTGATTTAACTCCTTTACATTATTTGGATATTTCAGATGTAAAATTACCTGACTTTATAGAACTTGCAGACCCTACATATTTTAGACCAGGAAAAATACATGCTCTTATTGGAGCTGAACTGTTTTTCAAGATTATTAAAAATGATTCCTTTAAAGTTGCTGATAAATTGTTTATGAGAGATTCAGTGTTTGGCTGGATAATTACTGGGTCTCTGAAGGAAATCCAAACTCAAAATAAAATGCACTGTTATTTAATTCAAAATTGTGATACGATAGATAACACTCTAAAGTCATTTTCGGAATTGGAATCTATTGGTATAATACATGATGACCCCAAATTAACGGAACAAGATCAGGCCATTCAAATATTTAATGAAACTACTACGTTTCACAATGGTCGTTACGAAGTAGAACTGCCATGGAAAAGAGATTTTAAAGAATTAGGGGATAACTTTAAAGTGTCAAAACAAAGATTACACTCGTTACAAAGAAAATTTTATCGCAACCCAGAGTAGCATGCACAGTACAAAGAAATTATTGATGACTATTTAAAGAATGGAATCATTGAAAGGGTGGAAGAAACTAAAAATCAGGACGTGGAGGAAAAACCACTTTATTACTTGCCACATCAGGCGGTTCAGAAACAAGACCGACTTACTACTAAAACTCGTGTAGTTTTTGATGCCAGCTCGCATGACATTGGTCACCTTTCCTTAAATGATTGCTTATGGACAGGGCCAAATTTCAATCCAAACCTCTTTGATATTCTAATAAACTTTAGACTAAACAAAATTGCCTTAACTTCTGACATTGAAAAGGCATTTCTACAGATTTCCCTTTCAGAAAAGGACAGAGATGCAGTACGTTTTTTGTGGTCTAATGGCATGAATGAAAACATCGAAGTGCACCGATTTAAACGAGTCCTTTTTGGGGTAAACGCCAGTCCGTTCCTGTTATCTGCAACCATAAGAAAACACATTGAAAAGTTCAGAGGTGAATTTCCTGTGACCACACAACTCCTTGATCGCTGCCTGTATGTTGATGATTTTATCACTAGCATCGACAACCTTGATCTTGCACTAGAAGTCTCCCACAAAGCCAAGGAAATCTTGCAGAAGGCCGGGATGTTTCTTAGAAAATGGTTTACAAACGACGAAAATCCCATGAAACAGTGGAAGGAAGATGGGTTTGATATCCAACATCAACACGAATCCATTAGCTTAGGTTCAAATTCAACAAAGGTTTTAGGAATGGCATGGAACACCCCTGATGATTGTTTCACCATAGAAGTTAAAGGTTTAATTCAGTTCTTGTCCAACGATAAAAATACAAAACGTTTTCTTCTCCAAGCTGCTGGGAAAATCTTCGACCCTTTGGGACTATTGGCACCGTTCACCATACGTGTAAAATGTCTTTTTCAGCAGTTGTGGCTACAGAGAATTCCCTGGGATGGAGATCTACCTCCTGATGTTCAAAAAGAATGGTTACAGTGGTGTAGCGAACTTCCATGTCTAGCAGAATCAAAAATTCCTCGATTTGTGCTGAACTCGAATAGTGAGTTTGGTGATGTAGTTGAAATCCACAGTTTCTCTGATGCCAGCAAAGTGGCATATGGCGCCGCTGTTTATTTACGAGTTTTAATAAAGAATGGTATTTAGGTCAATCTTGTAACATCTAAAAGCAGGGTTGCCCCTCTAAAGAAGATTTCAATACCTAGATTAGAACTTCTAGGTGCCTTGTTAGCTACACGATTAACCAAGACAGTCAAGGAAACTATCGACCAAAAAACTCGGTCAACAGTGTATTTTTGGACAGACTCGACAATAGTGCTATATTGGATAAAAGGTCCCACCAAACGCTGGAAACAGTTCGTAGCAAATAGGGTTAATGAAATAAAAACCCTGACCGATACCAATGCCTGGCATCACTGTCCAGGTAGAGAAAACCCTGCGGATTTAGTGTCTAGAGGTACCAGCGCTCAGTCTCTTGTGGACAATTTAATGTGGTTAAAAGGCCCCCCATTTCTTACATCCAGTGAACTGCCCGTTACAAACGTTGTTCCTGATGTTCCAGATACAAACTATCTTTCTGAAATGAAGAGTGACACTAATTCTAAAAACATTACTTTAATAAATTTATCTGATGAAAAATGTGTTTTAAATAGTATACTTGATCTTAGTAATAACTATGTGAAAATAATTCGTATTCTAAGTCATGTTTACAGGTTCATTCATAATGTAAAAATCCAGGGATAAAGGAAACCGGTCGTCTGACTCATATGGAGCTGACTAAAGCTGATAACATTATTATTAAGTATGTACAGGAAGGTGAGTATTCAGAAGAGATCAAAAGGTTGAAAAGTGGCAAGTCTGTTAAGGGTAATAGCAAATTGGCTTCATTAAATTGTTTTTTAGATGATGATAAAATATTAAGAGTAGGAGGTAGGTTGTCTAAATCTAAGCTAAGATTTAATGAAAAATTCCCTATGGTATTTCCTAGCAAGCATCGAGTTACTCAAACTGTTGTAAAATATTTTCATTTAAAAAACTTGCACATAGGTCCACAGTCCCTATTGTATCATGTTCGCCAAAAATTCTGGATACCAAATGGTAGAGATGTTTGTCGTAAAACTGTACATAATTGCATCACTTGCTTTAAAAACAAACCTCGAGAAGCAAGTCAAATTATGGGTGATTTGCCAGAGGAACGTGTTGTACCCAACTTTCCTTTTAATGTGACAGGCATAGATTTTTCCGGCCCCTTTTTTGTAAAATTTAAGAATCAAAGGAAAGGTGTGCTCAACAAAATCTATGTTTCTATATTTGTTTCCATGTGCACCAGGGCAACACACCTAGACTTTGTTTCGGACTTGACTACTAAGGCTTTCATTGCCAGTTTGAAAAGATTTTTTAGTCGAAGAGGTAGAAGTTCTAAAATATTTAGTGATAACGCAAAACACTTTGTTGGAGCCAACGCAGAGCTCATAAAACTACAACTGGTAAATCACCCAGATGAAACATTGGCTAATTATCTCAGTAACGAAGGTATAGAATGGAACCATATCCCTCCAAAATCTCCGAATTTCGGTGGACTCTGGGAAGCGGGGGTCAAATCGTTCAAGTTCCACTTAAAATGTATAGTCGGTAATTCGAATCTTAATCTAGAAGAATTTTTAACTGTCATTTCAGAAATTGAAGGAGTGCTGAACTCACGACCCCTTACTCCCATGTCATCGGAATTCGATGATTTTGAAACATTGACCCCTGGTCACTTTTTGATAGGCAGACCCATCATCTCCATTGTTGAACCTCAATTGATAAATATTCCTGAAAATAGACTTATGAAATGGCAGCGGGTAACTAAACTAAGCCAACAGATTTGGAAGTTGTGGAAACGAGACAATTTGAACAATCTACAACAGCGAAGCAAATGGAAGTTTCAAAAAAATAATGTAAAAATTTGTGTTCTCGCATTAATTAAGGATGACAACCTTCCGAGTACGAAATGGTTGACTGGTACCAAACTTTTTCATGGTACAGATACAAAGGTCAGAGTTGCAAATTTACGATTGTCTAATGGAAAAATGTTAAAGAGAAGTGTAAGAAATATTTGTATTCTTCCCATTGATGAATAAGTTTGATATGAAATTTGATTTATTTTTAAGGAAAAATTACCATTTTATGGTGTCATGTTTATAGTATAATTTCTCAAGATGTTACGCATAAGTGTTTTTTTATATTTGAAATTGTGTATTATTTGAATTATTCCTTTATAATGTAATTGTTTTTTTTAACTTTATATTTCTTGAATGTTGTCACATTGCAAGGCCGGGCGGCATGTCTGAGCCGCTAGGCGGCGTCATGAGCTAGGCGGCGTCTGATATGACGTAGACAAAAATACTTCAGTTGTAGCCAAAACGTTGCTTTGTGTGGATGTTATTCCACGAGCGGGAAATTTCCCCATTTACTTTGTTTAAAATTATTTGATTAATAAAAACGTTGTTAATTACTAACAACTGGTCCGTCGTCAATGTTTATGGTCTACTCACATCTAAATAGTCTATCTTAAAAGACAATATGTTTGCAATATATGCAACAAGTGGTTTCATACTCACTAACAAGCGTTCCTAGGTGAAGATAAAAACTACAATTATAAAAGTACACAAAGACCATTTTAATAGTTTTAGGATCGAGTCGCGACCCACCGGTTGGGAACCGCTGCGTTATTCGATTAGGTGAAAGCTGATGAAATCGTGTATTCCTCTTTGATGATTTGTTATATATGAAGACTCAGTTTCTGAAGAGGGGACTTTAAGGGGACAAGGGACTTTCAACCTCATTATTTTTAATTTTAAATTTTTAACTATATACCAAATGAGAATAATTAATATTCTTTTTTATTACATTGAAGACTATCAGAATTGCTAAATAAGTATTTTGTGACCAAATAAGGTCTCTTTATAAAAGATTTTTAGCTTTATGCTAACATTTTTCAAAATGCTCCCACCGCATTCCATGTCATTTAAAAACCTCAATTTTTTTTTATGAATTTACCATATCTATATATAAACATAACTGTTCATTGAAATTTATTTGTATGAATTAAAACCCATAAAAAAAATAATAATTAAATATGCCTTTTAATTTTTAAGTTTTCGCATGCTTTTACTTCATTTCATGGTCTATAAATTTAGCAAATGTTTGTCGATTCAAAGAATTATGCTACGTTGTGTGACAAACACTTCAATTGACTGTCCTGAGGAATTTGGAAGAAATCAGAAGAAGAAATTTAACACGCATGGAACATTTCGAAACAATCCATCACAATGCTCTTTAAATGCCACGCCCACTTTTTAAAAATGTATATAAAACGCTTAAAATTCATTTGATTGGGAAAATTTCGCTTTGTGATCAAAGCTTACACCCACCTAGATTTTTTGGGGACAAAAAAAAAAAAATCGTGAATTCGGTCGAATTTTGCTATTTCGAAAGTCCCTTGTCCCCTTAAGTGATTCTTCAGTTAGCTCTGGAGATGAATTTTTGGGTTTTGAGAATTCTCATTAAAAGATACCTAACTACAATGTTCCTTAGTTACATATTTTATGGACATAAATAACCATAAAATTAGTACGGTAAATCAATATGGAACTCCATCTAAAAAAGTAGAAATTTTTTCCTTAAAAATGTGTATAAAAAAAAGGGTTTGCGCCCTATATGCCAGCAAATACGGTACTTAAAATTTCCTCCGCTGAACTGGGTTATAATCTTTCAGTTATCGATAAGGCTCTTTTTAAGAAAACTAGCGTGACCTACTCGACCAAGGATTTTTCCTCCAGTGACAATTGTTGAAAAGCCTTTTCGCTCTCCTGTCTGTGACAAAATTCCCAATTTGCTTGGCCTAATTTCAAATTTGCCTCTTGGCTATTTTCATACGTGTTAAAAAGATAATTTTGTTCTTTGAAAGATAGTATCGCTCTTGATAACTGATGGGACGTTTGTTTTATTTTTTTAATGCAGTCTTGGCTACAATAGCCTAACAAAAAGGACTCTAAGTTTGCGTTGAAGGCGCATAAGAGCGATTTAAGAGCGCATAGGGCGCATAAGAGCGCATAAGGCGCATAAGAGTGATTTGAAAAATTAAATTTCTATGAGATTAATGAATTATTTTTACAAAAGTGAGAAATCTTCGCACTTCGATTTCGATTTCTGAATTAGATTATTTTGAGAACTTCATAACTCGCTACGCTGAAACCTCGGTTAACGACAATTCTTCCTTACTGTTGTGTACTAATCCTATTGAATTCGCTCACGTCATTGTTAAGCTATGGAGAAATTTTTCCAAGAATTGCCGACTTGGATTTAAAGATTTTTTTTAATTGTACTCCGTAACAGAGAAAGAAATTTTAAGCATTTTTATTTTTAAAAAAATGCAAATAATATTTTAAATTATTCGTGGAAAATATCTGGTCTAGAGTGTTTTAAACGCTCATAAATTCCTTTGGTAGACGAAATTTATAAAATGAATCCTATTGCAAGGTGCTAAAAAGTTCGGGCTATCTGAAAATACCATTTTTATTGGATTATCAGCATTTATGAAGCTGTCAATAGTAAACACATTTTCCCCATAGGTTATGGTTTGGCCCCGTTTGGTATTGGCTGGCCTTATGTAACCGTTACAGTCGGAATTAAAGAAGAGCATGTCAAGGATTGGAAAGTCATAGATGATTATACTTGCACAGATCATAACGCAATTAGCTTTGAAGTAGAATTGAGAGATATTACAGAGCGGAAAATTGACAACCCCAGGTGGGAGATTAAAAATTTGAGATGGATTCCATTTAGAGTGGAGTTAAGAGAGAGATTAAAAGAGTTTAAAAGTAAAATGGCAGACTGGGATATTGATGAAAGCATTGGGAAACTAAATACAGTTATAATAGACTTATGTAAGAAGTACAGTAAAAAGAATATTAGGAAAAGAGATCACATGGCCTGTTGGTGGACAGAGGAACTGACGATAGAAAGGAGGAAAACCAGGGCGTATAGAAGTCGATATCAAAAAGAAGTAGATCCTATAGAAAGAAATAAATTAAGATTGAAATTTAAGGAAATCAGAGCTAAATATAGAAAGCTGATGAGTAAGGCTAAAAAGAGTAAGTTTGAGGAATTCTTGAATAGCTTAACAGCTAAGAACACCTCTGGCTTAATAAAAAACATTATAAAGGAGAAAAGGCAAAATGCGCTGGAAAGGATCATGGGGGAAGATGGTGTTTTAAGAGAAGAGGAAGAGGATATTGAGAAGGAGTTGGCTAGGTATCACTTTATTAGCGAAGAAGAGATCGAATTGGAGGAGAGAGCTGAAGAAAGTGGGGAAATTACTGAGATAACTAAAATGGAGATCGAATATAATATAGAAAATACGGCCACTAACAAGGCGCCGGGTCATGATGGGATTACGCTTAGTATTATAAAGGAGGTACATGGAGCTGATGATGACATCTTATATAGCATCTATAATAGGTGCCTCGACGCTGGTTATTTTCCTAGAGAATGGAAGCGGGCCAGAGTATTATACTTCCCAAAGGAAGGAAAAGATCTGAAGCGCCCGAACGCATATCGGCCGATTTGCTTGTTGCCCGTAATGGGTAAGCTATTTGACAAGATACTAACCAATAGACTAGTGATTTATCTGGAAAAGGAAAATAAGCTATCGAATGAACAGTATGGTTTTAGGAGAGGGAGGAGCACAATTAGTGCGCTGAACAGTGTTATGAAGATTGTGAAGGAGAATAAGAATAATGGTCAACATACTTGTTTAATTTCGCTGGACTTTAAAAATGCTTTTAACTCCATTAGGAAAAATAGTATAAAGGATGCCCTTAAGAATTTGAAGATAAATACGTCTTTGAGAAAGATCATAATTAGTTTTTTAGATGAAAGAAAGGTGATTATGAAGAAGGGAGATCATGCCTATAATGTTGGTGTGCCACAGGGTTCGTCCATGGGGCCTGTGCTGTGGCTGATCACTATTAACGAGCTGTTAGAAATGCGAAAAGAGCAAAACCATTACCACATACAGGCCTATGCTGACGATGTGATGATACTGATCAAGAGCACAGTTGCGTATAAGTTCACTGAATTGTCTAAAGTAGTGCTTGATAAGTGTGAAGAGTGGGCAAGGAAACACAAGCTGCAGTACAGCATAGATAAGTGCTGCTATACGATCGTAGCATGTAAAGGGAATATTAGCAGGAACCCGCCTATTAGGCTAGAGAATGAAAGCATTAAATATAAAAAGGAAATAAAATATCTAGGTGTCATCTTAGACTATAAATTAAATTTTCTTCAACATCTTGAGGCGGTCAAAGAGAAGTCAATTAAAATTCTGTATAAACTGGTGCACTTGGTGAAAAAGACGTGGGGATTGAAACCTGAAAACATTAAGGAAATTTACAGAATAGTCATAGAAAAAATATTATTATATGCCTCAGAAGTGTGGTTCAGAGACCAAGAGAAATTTAAAATTAAGATCAGGCAAGCGCAGAGACCCTCATTGATAGCTATTACAAAGTGCTACTCTACGGTTGCAACCGATGCCTTAAACGTACTGGCGGGCTGTGTCCCACTCGATATTAAGGCTAAAGGAAATAAGCAGCTGAATGAGCTATTTGAAGAAAGTAAAGAGATCATGGTTGGAAACGAGGTATTTAATAGTGCCAATTGTGATATCAGTATTAAACAGATAAAGAATATAGAAGACATAATGAAAATTAAATGGACGTTAGATGCTAAGCCAATTTCGGACCATGTTTTTTACACAGACGGATCGAAAATTCATGACAGAATAGGCTCGGGCGTTGTTTACTACTTTAAAGAAGATCTGATAGAAGTCTATAGAGAAAGAGTTATTGGCGGTAACTCGTATTTAGCGGAGGTGCGGGCTATTCAGAAAGTGCTGGAGATTATGAAGGACAGAAGTTTGAGGGAAAGTGACGTGTATACTGATTCTAGAAGCGCCCTGGAGGCATTAGGCACTTGTAATTATAAAGGGGCTGAGGTGGAAAAAATTAAAAATATCATTAGTAGAGAAAATTTAAAATTAAACTTTCATTGGGTCAAAGCGCACGTCGGTATAAAGGGAAATGAAGAGGCAGATAAAGCCGCCAAAGGGGCTACGGGAATTGGAAGAGGCTGAAACCAATTATAAGTATAATCGGAAGTTTGTAAAAAGAAAGATAGAACACCAAGAGAAATTGGAATGGCAAGCTAACTGGGATAATTCGAGTAAGGGAAGAAGTGTATATAACATCTTTAAATATGTTAGTGAAAGCAGACTATATGGAGATTTTGTGATCAATCAAGCCATCACTGAACATGGGTGTTTTGGCGCTTACCAAAAGCGCTTCCATGGGAAGGACGATAAATGCCCATGCGGGGCCATTCAAACGGTCAAACATTGTTTATTCGAATGTGACAATTATAAAAGCATTAGAAGAAATTTACCAATAGGATTCGAGAATTGGGATCTGTATAAGATCTTCTGTGACTACTATTGTAAGAAAGCCATTAAGTATATTGTGAGGGATCTTATGGACCAGCATATGCCATCTTCGCACGTGGTTTCTTAGCCTCTTGTTGTGCTGTTTTGTCTTGTCTTTATCTGGACATTTTTTTTTGCATATTATTTTGTGAACATTATTTGTAACTAGCTGCATGTATTTGTTATAGGTATTAAAAAAAAATCTGCTTTAAGTGCGGATCACCTTTTAACTGTGAAAATAATCACATAGGTAATTGTATGTATTGGTAAAATGGTCTGTTTCGATGCCAATGTTATGAACATGTACCTTGATCAGCTTTGTACATATTTGCTTAAATAAGTTTGTATCAATGCATATTGTTTTATAAGTTTTTTGTGAATTTAATTTCGTATTATAGCTAAGAAAATGGTATTGCATTTTTGTTTTCTATCTCGATCTTGGAAATGTGTCTATTTTTGGAACAGAATTATGTTTATGTTTAATAATTATGCGACTGCAATATGTGTAACTTGTATAATAATGTAATTTAAAATAATATTAAGTGTTGTAAAGCCGGTATAAAATATGTGAATATATAAACCGCCGTATAAGCTTTTCGCTGAGGTCGGTGTAACTTTCGAACTTTCCCCATAGGTTAACATTGAGGTCAACTAATCCAATAGGGTTAGTACACAGCAGCCTTAAGAACTACACTTTGTTGCATATTTCCACCCTCTTTCTGTGTCTTCGTTACTCAATGGATTGAACTCTTCTCTGTACCTCGGGTTGGTAGTACCAATCTTCATAGTTTTTCTACTGTGGAATTGTAACTCTCCATGGGATCCATTTCGACTGCTTTAGTTAAGGCCGTCTGCACACGGAGCAACTCAAAAGAAACTGATAAATGACTCAAATCACAAACCATTCCGTGATGAGTCGCAACCTATGTAATTGAATGGAGCCACGCCCGTCGACGGGTTTGTAACCAGTTGCGCCGTGTGCGTGGCTCCATTCAATTACATAGGTTGCGACTCATCACGGAATGGTTTGTGATTTGAGTCATTTATCAGTTTCTTTTGAGTTGCTCCGTGTGCAGACGGCCTAACTGTGTAGGCGTGAGCTAGTTTTGTTACTTAGGGTAAAGGTTGACTTTCCTTTCGAAATTCGAAAATACAGTTTAATTTCCAGTTATTTACAGTAAATATTTTAAGGTTTTTCTAATCCCAATCTCGTTTTACTAGTTTCGGGGTCGTGATTCCTATTAGCGTGCTTCTATTTCCTCCGGTTTAACGATGACATTTATTTGCGTTTTAGACCTATCATTCAAGCCACAGTCTATCGTATTTTTTTTTTCTGTCGCATTCAAAAGCTTTATTTTAAGCAGAGCTGTATTTCTCCCTTCCTTTCAACACGCTGGACATTACGCTCGTGCCATTTAGTGAATTTCGTATAAGAAGAAACATTACATTGCAATGTTTCCTAATACTATTAAATGAGGTATAATTACCATATTTAGTGATATTATCATACCGCGGTCACCGATGGCGCACGCAGCGTAGTGATGCGCTTTTGAACCACAAGGTACCATGCAGTCATTGTGTTTTGATTATAATTTTTTATCTTTTGAATTCCATTTTCTTTAAGTTTCATTTATTCAAATCGTGGTGTTAACACGCGGACAGTTAAGCTATTCTACCGCATAAGGTATAAGTAGCAAACAAAGCGAATAAAAATTCATCAGTCATCCGATTCCAGAATACAGAATAAAAGGAATAATTCTTATAGAACAAAAGCTTTTATATTATATCTTCCCCCTTCCTCTGCCTACTAATCGTTTTTGCAGTCATAAATATTTTAGATAATATCTTAAAAACGTTCACAACGCTGCCTGAAAGGAAAGCCACGTGATGATGGCGTGGCACTAAAAGTATTTCAAATATTTTTTTTTATTCTGCTATGTTGTTGGTTATGAATGCGTGACCTGTAGTCCAATTTCTTTACCTTTTCCTTAAAATGATGTTGGCACTTTTTTTTTCCAGGAAACGGCCATTTCGGTAAGTTAATACAAAACGGATATTTACACCAAAATAACATGAGATGCACTGCGTATTTTGTTTTGTTTTTTTTTCTCAAAAATTCACGTCACTGAATTATTTAAATTATTTTAATTTCTTTTCACCATGTGCCCATTTTGTTATTATTAGTTGTTTTTCGGAGTTTGGGAGCATGTTGCTTTTAATACTTTTGCTTTTACGACCAAAATTTCTATCTAATCCACTCGTGTCCAAAATATTTCTTGGGGGTCAATTAGCCCTCGTGTTGCAAAAGCGATCGGTGTAGCGCTCCTGACTGGTCTACCAACCAATCTAAATATCGCATTTACCATTTTATTTAAACTGTCCATACTGGAAAGCTTTAATTATTTCACACGATTCAATTGCGTTCTGCGCCCGTGGCTCAGGGGTACAGGACATCAGTATGCTAAACTGCAGGTAATGAGGTCGAATAAACAAGCTGCTGTGTACTTATTCTTTTATACCTTTTACCGATCTGCGTTTTAGATCGGTAATCGTAGATTACAGAAACCAACAAAAGGTCTAATTTTTTAATTAACACTTAGTTTTTTTTTGATTTTTTAAAAGATTTTTACAGACGTATTAGATAAGTTTTATAAAAATAAATTATTTTACTACATACTGCCTTTTATTTATCGATCATATTTCATTATTGTTTGAATAGTTAAATGCATATCATTGTGTTATGTAAGTTTTATCACGTCTGCTGTGAAGGTTAATATGTCTGTGTACTTTATTAGGTTAATACAACACTAGATTAACACAACTTAACGTACGTTGACACCTCTTTAATTTAATTGGTTAATGTAACTTACCCATCTTTTAAAAGACGGAATTTTTAAAGATTCAGAATAACTTCATGTGATTTTCTTATGTATAGATCTGACTCTTTTCTACTTAGTATCTGAATAACTGTGTCGTCCAAACAGTTTTCTAGAAAGGTTTGAATTGTTCCTTTGATTCTTACAGATTCTAATTCTCTCGTGGAACTCTGGTATAGAAGATGGGTAAGCTATGCTAGCTGATTCCTTTATATTTGCCTTGGATGTCCGTTTTGTTGAAAGAATATGGCCGATTTGGTAACTTCGTCCATTTGAATTTGCCCAAAGAGGGTAGGTTTCACCCCTCTCTTAAAAATAGAATTGTTAACAGAAATTTTGAGAAAGAGAGCATAACTACTTATCGTTAGATGTCTGTGTATATATTACAATATTTTAAAACACCCACTAATTTCTTTCACCCCAGATGTATTTTATCCTTAGGTGTATTTTGCTTTCTGTTACGTCTACAGCTTCCAGTCGCGACAAAACGTAGATTCTCATCAATTTTCCTATATTTTGGCCTTCCTTTTTCCCATTTGTCGTAATAGTTGCTGTACTTCACAAACTAGATGTCACAAGGCCGCATGGCATGTAGTTAACTTCGAGTCTCCGAGAGTACTAATTTCCTTTTTCCAAATCAGCTAAGCTCTTTGGGTTGTACACGTCGAAGATCGTAACATATTGTTCATGTCGGAAATGGTATATTTATTTTGCCCTTCTTGGACTAATGTCTTCCTCTACACACATACTTAGTAATGAAATGAAATTTCTTTTAAGGATTCAAGCAGAGTTTTAGAGTTAGACGACTCATCTTTGTTGCGTTTAAGGTTTGTTCCTTTATTAGATTGAAATAAGATTTATTCCTCCGGGTTATGTTCTAGCGCAGGGTATTTTGCTTTGGGTTTGGTCCACGAGCAGGATATTTTGCATATTTTGGACAAAATACCCTGTGCAGGTTTCATACTCTAATACCCGCAAGGGGGTACTAAGGGGGTCATTTCAGTTGACGTTAGGTTTCCCGTTTTAGATTTTCTTTTGAGGAGGGAGCTCTCTAAAGAACGATCGTGAATCAGTTACCGGAGGGGGGAGTGGGTCAGGGGCATTGGCACGAAGTAAGGGAGAGAGGTTCAGCTAAAAGAGAAAGAGTTAGAATGTTAGGAAAAAGAAAGCAAGTGTTTATAAAGAAGGTTCAGTCTGTAGCAAAATTCCCCCGACGGCGTATGCGGGTTCGACCGAGGTCGGGTGTAGGGGCCCGTTAGGATCCCCGCGAGCAATGAATCCCCAACCCGGGTCGGATTTTCTCAGTTCCGCATCACGCGCACTGCACACATTCCCCACTCTATCTTCCACGTATCCCTCGCGCTCTACATACGGCTCATTCTCGTTCTAGCACACTTTTACAAACCACATTCATCCTCAAAGACTATACAGAGAGAGAGGGAGGAGGAAAGACAGGTGGAAGGACGGAAATTTCTCAGCGAGAATCGAACCCGCAACCGAAGGGATAGCATTGAATGCCCGTGACCTACACCACTTAGCCACTCCGGTCGACAGCTTACGGAGTAAATAAAGCGTACTTCAATCTCATAATGCAAAGGTGTCGCAATAAAAAGAGCCGCTTTCGATCGCCAGAGAAAAAAGGTGGTTTTGAATTGCTTATTTTCCTTAAATAAAATTAACATCGTTTAGAAGACAGAGGGGTTAGACGACTCGTGGATTCGATCTCGTTACCTAAAGTATTGTAGACGCAGGCTCTAAACCTCTCGGCCAGGATTGCAGGACAACATGCGATTGCCTAAGGACGTATTTAAACTTTTTACATAGATGACTTGACTAACATTGCCTTAAATATTTCGCAAAACAAGAAATATTATGAAAAACTAGTCAGAATATGCTTCGATATTGTTGCTGTCTGCTGAGAACAATGTCAGACATTTCTAATTTTCAGAATCAAAACAGTAAATGAGTAGTAATTAAGTGTTAGAGTGTCTGTCGAATGATGGTTTCGCCCTGTAAATAGAATTAAGTGTGTGATTCGAGAAGGCCTGGATCATTCTAGCATTGTCACGACCTCTGAAACTGAGGAATGTTATTGTGCAAGTGTCTGGGAAATTTGACTCTACAGGAACGGCGTTTGATTGCCCCAGATTTGTTAAATATAGTGGCCTACCGAATCTTTCAAATGATTTTGCATCATTCCTATAAGAGGACATAGAAAATTTTGCATGACAGTTTTATGTCATATGCATCACAGAGCACCCGAACAGATTGAGGTGCATGTCAAAGGTTTATCTTACAGAAAGGACGTCTTCAAACCCGATTCTCGATCGAGTGTTTGTGGGACACAGTTGAAAGAAACTTCTAACTATAACGGGAATGCTACCCTAAGATGTCCAAGACAAGGAGGTTGCAATTCGTTCGATTCTTCTTTGTGAACTAATCTTTCCAAAGAAACTCGCGTATATTTATTAGAATCCCTGAGCAGATACCATTAGGCAATATTATACACGAAAGTTATCCGAAGAAAGTAACATTATACACGCTATCCATTGATAACTGTTATACTATGGTGGTTTAGTGGAGAGAATATAGAGTTCTGTGAGAAGGATGTAAAAGGGCTATTCACTAAGGCCACAGAGAAGTTTAAGTAGGAATCTCAATGTTTCCAGGAGTATTTTAAATATTTCAGTTTTCTCTGAATGGGCCTTCAGTGTCTAGAAGTATTTAGTATTCACATCTAATAACGTGAAATTTATTTTTGATAAGATTAAAGAGTGAGATTTCATCCCCCTTCCCAGTTTATAATTCTATATCAATTACATGTGTAGAGCACGTACAACTTGGAAATAACTCGTAATATGTCAGGTAAGAGGTTCAGTGAGCTGCTAGAGCAGTAACCATCACTGTTGGAGTTAGAGACTTACCGTTGGTAAAAATGTTCGAAACTGTCTTTTAACTATGAGTTCCGGTCTGTTAAAATGGTGTATTTAAAAAGGATAATCGTAGCTGAAAGGAAATTCATATTACGCAACTCACCAGGTTAACATGGCTCATGCTTGAGAAGTCAGTCATGAAATAATTTTAACCATATTAGGTTATAGCCGATGTTTTAGTAGACCAGTAATTTATTTGATTCAAATAATTTTCTCTTATGGATGATATTCAAACGTAATTTATACACGTCGTCATAAGCTCTACACTATCTACCAATAAGTATTTGGACACCCATGCAACTCACGATATTTGCGGTCCTGATATATGTCACGTCCTCCGCCGTTAATATCGTGTAGGAAACAACATTGCCCTTCAGACGCATGCAAGATGCCATGAAGTGCAGAGTTATCTGATTTCGAGAAAGGTGTAATCATCGGGTATCACAGAGACGTATCTAGCGAAATGAATTACCCCAAATCGACAGTCGCCTATGTGATTCAGAAGTGGAAGGTTAGAGGTAATTGTCGGAATGGGTCCCAAGTCGCCAAACTCACGAAACTCGGAGATAGAGACCGACGGGTGCTGTCCAGAGAAATTCGATAGAACTGCACCCAACCACCCACATACTCCAGGAGTTTCAACAGACATCCGGGAGTGTTGTTTCGATTAATACCATCCGTAAGGAAGTACATCTGCTTGGTTTTCATGGTCGTGTTGCCGCTCATAAGCCTTTGGTCACGAAGTCCAACCGTGCTGCTCGGTTAATGTGATGCAAAGCAGGCCGAAAGAGGACCGTAGACCAGTGAAAACGGGTTTTCTGGAGCGACGAATCAAGGTTCACCCCCTACCGTCCGGATGGCACGGTCTGGGTTTGGCGTCTTCCTGGACAATACCAGAATGCATCCTGCCAGAATACATTGTGCACACAGTAAAGTTCGGTGGAGATGGAATTATTGTTTGGGGGTGTTTCTCCTAGTATAGAATGGGACCCTTGGTTCCAATTAATGGTAAGCTCAACGCCTTCACTATTGTGGATGACAGTGCGCTTCCTACGTTGTAGTAGTTTTACGGGTTGGACTCCTGTTACTTCCAGGACGACAACGCCAGCTGTCATGTTGCGAGGTTCATCATGGATTGGTATAGTGACAATGGGGTTAACCGAATGAACTAGCCTGCCCAGAGCCCAGACCTGAACCCTATCGAGAACCTCTGGGACAAGTTGGATCGCCGAATTAAGGGGTGCAACAACCGTCCAAAATTGGTAAAGGAACTTATGTCTTCTCTAAGCCGAGGGGAAGAAAATAACATTAGCCGTCATACAAGGACTTGTGGAAAGCATGCCCCGGAGGGGCATGCTTTCCACAAATGAGGGAATTTCCGAGAGACTGTAATTGCCTCTCGTGGAGGCTCTACCAACAATTGAATATGAATAAATTTTGTTTTTCTTTTTTATCGGAGCTGTCCAAATACTTATTGGTAAATAGTGTAGACCTCATGACGACTATACTTATTGGTAGATAGTGTAGACCTTATGACGTCTCGCTGATTGCCACCTCTAGTTTATTTTTTTTTAATCCAGCATGCGCTATTTTCTAATTATTTTTTAAAAAATGATAAAATTGACGTCAGAGAAAAGAACCGAACTCCGAACTTGTAATATTAAATTGATATCCATAGGAAGAAAAAAATGACATGAATTAAATTGTTCATTAAGACGGTCTGATTCATGATTAGAGAAAATGCCTTTCCTAATTGTTTAGGTTATATTGAAAAACGGTTAGAGTTATTCCGAATTCTACATTTCAAGTCCATAATCGAAAATTTCTCCGATATTTTATACACTCGAAATTAATTGAAAGCAACCGACGATTCTCGTGGATTATGTGCGAATGTCGTCATTGAAGAGTGCCTCGCGTTCGCAAACAACACTCGTAATGAATACACGAAAGTTATAAAAATATTCTACTTAGTACTAAGCTTTGAATTTTGTTTTCTAGTATTTTATGTACTCAGTGAACAACGTGTAAAACAAAATGTATGATCTAATACAGCTGTCCCCAACCTGTGGGTCACGAAGCGTTTTCTGGGGGGGGGGGGTCACAAGGGGTTTAATTTAAATACCTCTTTAAAGCTTTTCACTGAAAATTTAGTAAACATTTATTTACCATGAAACTGTAAGGCAGTGATGCTTTCTAAAGGGAAAAGTCTCTTTCAAAACGCCAAACCAGTTTGTTAGAATTCTCTCTTCATTTGATGGTAAATGAAATTCGCGGTTATTGACTACGTACAGTACACGGATTCTAAACGTTAGTTTGTCTCACATCAATCTCCGTTGTCACTTTTTGCATTACTATTGCAATTTCTCCTATGGAAAAGCAGTGGCGTAGCGAGCATAACTGGCGCCCGGGGCACAATACCTTTTCGGAGCCCCTCCCCCCCCAAAAAAAAGGGTCTTATTCTAATTCTATTTATTATATTATATAGAGTAATATAATAAATAGAATTAGAATAAGACCGTTTGGCGCCCTCTGCGAGTGGCGCCCGGGGCATGATAGACCCCCTTGTCCCCCTCTCGCTACGCCACTGTGGAAAAGCTATTTTATTTAGGTAAGAATTTTTCTATTTTTATTGCTATATAATTCTGAATCCATACGGCAGGGGAATTATTTTTCTTGAGGTTCTGTTCTTGCGTTTACATACACTTGCCTAAGCGATTAATCTATATGTTTAAGTTGCTAAGCGGACTTTTTGGGCAGTCCGTGATAGAAAACTACTGCATCAATTTACTTCATTTTGGTCTTAAACGAAAGATTGTACTCTGTAGATTTGTCAAATTTGGTTTTTTTAACCGCAATTTCTATTACTGAGCGATAATTTACAATTAAAAATTTATTTCTGCGCGTGCTCAGTGACATGTTTTAATGATAAGCACTTTTATTTCGAGGAGTCTCTAGATCTCTCTCTGCCATTTTTATTTTTATGGATAATTGTGTTTGTGAAATATAAGATTAAACCTGATGGAAATTGTTTATTTTGTGCTGTTTAATGAGCGATAATTTACAATTTAAAAAAAAATTGCTTTCTGCACATGCCCAGTGACATTTTTAAATCTAGCTTTAGATACTCACTAAGCACGAGGCCATTTAAACCCATTACTTTGTTTCTGCGCATTATTATGATTTTCAACATTTAGCAATTATGTGTTGAGTATAATTTGTGTATTAGTACATTTATTTACTATCTAGCCGTCATGTTCTGACGGGTACCAACTAGTGTTTCTTAATGTTGCCATTGCTTACAAATTTCCAGTTTGCCAAATTAACCCATTAATGCCGACTTCGTTTTCTTTAACCATTTTTGCTACTTCTCTCATATTTGTATGTTTTATGTCTATTAATGTGTATTATACTAAAATTATATTTTTAGTTGCACTTTAACTATGTTTTTTTTACTGGTACGTTTTCGTACCAATCGGCGTTCGTGTGTAGTACACATCGAGAATAAAAGCTAATATTAAATTTATTTATTAATGAAAATAATAACAAAATCGGGAATACCACAATTAAATGAAAAGCACGTTAGATGATTTTCTGACAAAATAAAACAATAAATGTCTATTTAGTGCAAACATGATAGTTTTTATGGCACTGAGGATGCAGTGGCACATTACACTTTTCGCACTTGTAGCTGCTTCTACCGGAACAGTTCTTGCAACGGGTATGTTCTTGATCTGATCTGATTCACCAGTGACTATTCTTGTCAAATCTTATTTGTGAGGGCGCTTTATACCTAAATTAAATTGGCTTACCTGGCCCTCTAGGCAATGTTCCATAAGTGCCTAACAGTTCCTGTGCGCATTGTGGTACGAACTCAAGAAGTGGGATTTCATCAATATCATTTTTCATTTTATACAATTTCCATCCATTTATAACACTGGCACTAAGTACAAACGAAAAAATTGGTCACCACCACTTTTTAGAACTAATTCTTACGCGATAATTTGCCACAGCTTGATCAACAAGGTCGACACCACCCATATGCTTATTATAAATTTTCAGCTGTTGTGGCATGGAAACATTCATTTTATTTTTTTCTGCGGCCCTCCATCGAGTAGCAGATGCAATAGATTTTGCAGAAGCTTTGTTACTTGCAACAGTAACAACTTTATTGTCATTCCATTTGACGATACTGATATTTTCATGACATATGTATTCATATGTCCCCCTTGCCGACTTTTTCAAGATTTCTTTGGATGATAAAGGAGCATTTTTCAGCCTGTTTTCTCTCAATGTCCCGGTTCCTGCTATGCCTATTTTCGATAGCTCTTTCAGCAAGGGAATGCTAGTAAATAAGTTGTCCATGACATCATGTGTCCCAGGTAGGATCTCGCATTTGTCTAGTAATCCAAGAACAACATCGGCACCTTGGCCTAAATCAGATTTTGATAATTTTGTAGATGCTCCACAATAAGGTTCATCATGCAATAAAAGACCATTAGAAGAACACATAGTCCAAAGTTTGAAGCCAAAACGTATTGTCTTACCAATTATGAATTGTTTTAGTCCGTGGTGCCCGAAATATGGAATTATAGACTCATCTACACTCAAAATTTTATACCAACAGCATAAAAGCATGACTTTCAAGGGGCAACAATGTATAAAATAAACTTTTATAACAATGATTTAAAAGTCAAAATATTATTTAAAAAAATTCCAATTCATACCTGAAAGATTTTCGATTTTAATTCAAACGTGAAAGATTTCCGATTTCAATTCAAAGTTGACTATACATTAGCCGATTGGTACGGTTTCGTACCAACGATATGTAAGTTTTTATATTTTATAATACAAAGCAAATCATGACTTTCGAGTGGCATGAATTTATAAAATACACTTTTAAAACAGTGATTAATAGTCAATATATAATTTTGAGATAAATCCAAAACTCTAAACTTACTATTTTCTATGTGATGTCAGAGGGATCTTGTTTCACGACGCTTTCACCTGAGCATAACGTAAAATAACAACAAGAACTTGAGAGCAAATGGTGGAAAATCTATTTTTCCCGCTATCAGTGAACTATTCTTGAAGCACATGAACAATATTGGACAACTAGACACATTTAGTGCAGAGAAAAAAAAATATTCTTAAACTGGTATGTTTTCGTACCAATCGGCATTAATGGGTTAAACATTTAGTCGTAATTTAAAAGATGGAAAATGCATTTTAGTATTTTTATTTGTCTTAAAAGGGCCTTTAAATGGAAATATGTAGGGGGGGGGGGGAGTCGTAGGATGCGTGGAAACCATCGAGGTGGGTCGCGACTCGAAAGAGGTTGGGAACCACTGATCTAATTAGAACATCTCGGAACTCAGTTTATTAACACTTGAGAATAATTTCTGTCATGATATCCGAGCGTAACTAAGCATAAACCCGGTTTTCTCTCCATTAACTGCACGCGATTGTGATTTAAGGTTACCCGTGTCTTTAGAGCGGAAAAGTTAAGCGTGCCTTTCTAAGTTGAAACATTCAGCTGAATGAGACCTACCTTGTTAACAAACGTGCGCAGTTTCTCAAAGTAAGAAAAACTTCCGTCCTTATTCAAAACACGGTAACATCAAAATAGTAAGTTTCTGGAGAATTTTTTAGAGATTTTATTCAGGGGGAGAATTATTCCGGAGGGGAGGGAGGGGATTTGCGCAAATTTATGCATAATTTCACGAACTTGAAACGCTTGGTTAGCAGAGTCTAAGCATTTATTGAAGATCTAGATTTCTGTTATGAGGTAAGACATTTTACAGAAGAAAGGAAGGAAGGAAGAATTGCACACGCAGCGCAGTTTTTTTTAAAATCTCAGATTTTTTTATAATTGCAGTGACTGTAGAATGTGGGTTTCGTGAAGTTGTTGCAGCTGCTGAGCATTAAGCAAGTTTATTGCTCTTTTCCCACGGGCGAAAGCTATTTGCATTCAGCAGATATTCACCTTTTACCAGTTCTCGTGTTTCTGCTACTTCTCTCTTCCATGTATGTCGTAAAAGGGGTAAGAATTATCTCTCTCGCGTCATGATATATAATTCAATCTAACACTTACCCAGGGAATAAGTATTATATCCTTCATTCGTAAAACGTTCTGTTGCATAATAATACGACTTGGTTTCTCTGTCTTGAAGATTTTAAAACTGGGTATATTTAAAGCAGTGAATAGAGAAGAAATATATTCGCAAGAGGAAGATCACTGAAAAAAATTGGTACAAATATTTATCAATAAAATAATTTTTTTTTAAAATTTGGCAATAAATATATTCTACTGAATCGTAGTATAATGTAGCTATGATTTAAACCATCAAAGAGAGAACTGGATTTCTGGAAAACCATCTGGGGGACTATATGTCTCAAACAACGAAAATCTAACATCATGCTGTAACGTCCTTGTTATTGAAACAAACACACGAGAGACAGAATTATTTTAAAACACACAGCTTGTATTAAACTTAGTCTTTCTGCTTGTATAAACAGTGGTACCCCGGTTTACGAACGACTCGGTTTACGAACGATTCGGTTTACGAACAAACGCCGGAGATGGACTGCCATCTAGTATTCTGCGATGCAAGCAATCGCCATACTTGTTTCGGTTCGCGAATAGTACACATATCAAGCTTACTTTCCCTAACACAGATTAAACGTTGGTTGCTCATGTATTTCACAGATTTGTTTAGTATATATTTTTGTTTAAATTAGCCGTCAATATGGCTCCCAGGAAAACGACAAGAGCAAGTGATATTGCTAGCAGGAAACCTAATCTAACTTTTGAGAAAAAGAAGGAAATAATACCTAAACTTGAGAATGGTGTGCGTGTTTCTAATTTCGCCACGCAGTTTGGGTTGACGAAGTCTACCATTTGTACTATCCTCAAAAACAAAGAGGCAATAAAGGCAGTTGATGTAGCTAAACGAGAGGCTGTTTTAACGAAGCAAAAGCCTCAAGTTATAGAAAAGGTAGAAACATTATTTGTAGTGTGGATACGTGAAAAATAGCTTGCTGGTGATAGTATTAGTGAGTCTTTAATATGCGATAAGGCTAAGAAGTTGCACGGTGATTTGGTAGTAAAGACACCGAGTACAAATGGGGATGGAAGTGAAGATTTTAAGAAGAGGATTTAAAAAGGTTTGAGAAATTCCGTAAGCGAAGTGGAATTCATAATGTTGTTAGGCACGGGGAGGCTGCTAGTTCAGACAAAACGGCTGCAGATGAATGTGTTCATGAATTCAAACAGATGGTGGAAAGTGAAGGCTACATGTCAAACCAAGTTTTTAACTGTGATGAAACAGGATTGTTTTGGAAAAAAATTTCATGAAGAACCTACATCACCAAAGAGGAGAAGGCACTTCCTGGGAACAAGCCTATGAAGGACAGACTTACACTTTTATTGTGTGCTAATGGAAGTGGTGATTGTAAAATCAAGCCACTTTTAGTTTACCACTCTGAAAATCCTCGTGCATTCAAGAAAAATAATGTGCTGAAGGCTAAACTGCCTAAATTATGGAGAGCAATTCCTAAGGCCTGGGTAAGAAGAGTCATTTCTTGGAGTGGATTATTGAAGTCTTCGTACCTACTGTCAAGAAATATCTTGAGGAGAATGGTTTGCACTTGAAGTGTCTTCTCGTCATAGATAACGCTTATGCTCATCCTCCAAATTTCGAAAAAGACCTGGACATGAAATATAACTTCATTAGGGTCAAATTTCTACCACCCAACATAACTCCTTAGATTCAGCCTATGGACCAGCAGGTTATTTCCAATTTTAGAAAATTGTATACCACGATACTTTTTTCAAGGTGTTTTAAAGCCACAGATGACACCTATTTGACCCTGAGAGATTTTTGGAAGGAGCACTTCGATATCCTCAACTTATTCAACATTATTGATAAGGCGTGGAGGGAGGTCTTTTTTTGTACCTTGCAGTCTGTCTGGAAGAAACTTAGGCCAACTTGTGTGCCAGAGAGAGACTTCGAGAGCATTAATAATGAAGAGGTTGAAGTCAAAGTTGGGGATGAGATAGTATGGGCTTGGAGGTCGACTGTGAAGATGTGAAGGAGCTGGAGGAGGAAGACAGCTAACTCACCACAGAACTGGTTGAGCTGCAGAGTCACAGGTGAACGCTATCCAGGGAGAGCATTTATTAAAGAAAGACAATGATAGGGAGAAAGTTTCCATTGCGTGGTAAAATAAATTTGCAGCAAGTGGAGTGAAGTGCAGTGCAGGCGTTTATTAAAAACCATCACCCTACTAAATCTGTGACCAACAGAGCAATTAATACTATTCTAAATGACAATGTGATGTCCAACTTCTGGGATCCCCAGAAAAGCAAAAAACAAATTTCTTTGTATCGGTTTCTTCTACCAAAATCAGCTAGCGAGATTGAAAGTAGACGAAGAGAAAAACGCTAAAATCAGAATTGCCTAGTGATATTACGTAAGAGGACTTACCTTCCAAGCAGTAAGATCTGTAATACTCCCTCCCTTTTAAACGATCTATCATCTGAATCAGAAATTATCCACTACAAAGCTAAAATGCTGTACTGAACAATTATCATGTCCGAGTTCTTCATAAAAAAAAGTCTGTTTTCATTTATTTTCACCATTTCTTTATAACTAAACCCATAAAAACAAGGTAAAAATAACTGTATTGTAGGGGAGGTGAAAGTATTAATTTTTGATCCGTTAATTTATATGGGAAAAACATTCGGTTTGCGAACGTTTCGGTTTACGAACCTAGTCTCGGAACGAATTAAGTTCGTAAACCGGGGTACCACTGTATGTATATATACTGTCCTCGTCTGCATATGAGAGATATTCGCATGAACAAAAACAAACTTTCACGAAGAATCTCTCAGTTTTTTAACAGAGAGGTACTCTTTAACAGTCACTAAGACTCGTTCAGTTTTTCAGCCGAGAAAACAAACGCTTGGTCAGCAACTGGGACGTCCCGTCCCAATACTTTCGCTGAACACGTCGATAGAGGCTCTTGGCACTCTCACTGTCTGTAATCTCTGCTCCCAACACTCCGAGAGGTTCGCGAACCCTGGGCTTTCACCTCGTCTCCGCGCATCACACTATCGGCACTGCTCTCTGATCAACACCATCTGCAGGGCTCAACTCTCTCTGGTGATCGCGGGCCCTTGGTCTCCGCGCTTTCTACGCTGCGGCTGCCATCGGCGCTGGTCAATTTCCGCTCCCACGGGAGGGGGTGGGTCGAAGCCCCGTCGGTCACGGCATTGTCGTCTGCGTCTTAACTATTATTAAGCGCTTAGCTGGGTCTAGATGCGGTTATGACAGGTCAACTTTACTCACCACTTATAGAACTTGTCAAACCTGTTTTAAAATATTGTTGCGCTTCCCTTATTACTGCCTCAAATGGACTTGTTGAAAAAATTGACAGAATTCAGAACCAAGCCCTGCGTCTCATCACCGGGGGTATTAAGACTACTCCTATTACTGCAATGCTCCTTTGTACTGATGAACTCAGTATGGATAGGGAGATTATTAGTGCTGCCTTAAAATTGTGCGAAAAGTTAATTAGGTTGCCTCATGGTGAGAGATGGGCCTCTTTTGTTCCGGGCCCCCGAAGACTAAACACACAGGATGGTTTTCTACAATGTGTCTACAGGTAAAAAATTCAATCGATCTTAATTTAATTCTAGAAATTTTGCTTCCACCGGCTAACCCTTTGGAATTTCAAAATATTCCGTATCACCTTGACCTTGCTCAGCCTGTTCTGAAGCCTAAGTGCTGCTCTGATGTCCTTTTTTCGATAGCTATGGAGACAATTCATACTCGCTACCCAGTTGGGACCTGGCTCAGGATTTTTACGGATGGCTCAAAAAATGAAACGAGTCAAAGAGCTGGCTCGCGCATTTACAGTGAGCTTTATTCCCATTACATTCCATTGGGAATTTTCGATACTGCATTTAATGGTGAGATAAGGGCGATCAGGGACTCCCTGCAGCTTTTGAGGTCACGCCTTTCCGATTTTGTACAGCCTGTAATTCTCTTTGTCTCTTGGGAGGCCATACTGGCAATTGTGAATTTTGACCCAACCCCCTCACCCATTGCCGTTTTGGATTGTCGATCCATTCTGAGCGAATTGTTAAATGTCAGAAAAATAGTTCTCCAATGGATCCCATCCCACTGTGGAATTCACAGTAAGGATATGACGGATGAGTTGGCAAAGAAAGCCACTAATGTCACTCAAGCTTTGTGCAGTTCAGTTAACTATAGATCAGCTGCACACTTAGTAAATTGCAAAATTAAACAACTACAAGAGCTTGAACTGAAAGAACTTGCCAAAGGAAAATTAGGACACCTCCGTATCCTTCGTTTGCTTGAACGGCCAAGAAACTGGGCTGTCGCAGCTTTTAGATTGACGACGGGGCATGACTTTCTCGCCGCTCCTCCCCATCGAATCAACATACTGAATAGCCCCACGTGCCCTCAAAGCAGCAGCGACGAACTGATGATTGCTGACCACCTTGTTAAGTGTTCGGCGCTTCATAGTTCTTCTGTTTTACCAGTTATTGGGAGGCTAGAGAACTTTAGTCTGCTTGTATTTAATTTTTAATATTGTGCTTTGTATTGTGTACTGTGCTTTTGGCCAAGGATAATGTCTCTATGCCTGCTGTATTGGAAATTAAAAAAAACTTCCGATTCCAAACGGCTACAAATATCCTTGCTAACAATGGGACCAGAACCTATGGACTCTGGAACCGAATCCTAGAGCCCTAGCCGTTCATGGGTATATAGGTAAACCGCAAATATGCACGTGACCGTCATGATGTGAGTAATTAGGTAGTTAAGACTTCACTATTTGAGCAAACGTGTTTTGTCGGCGCACCCTAAAGAAACAAACACAAACCAACGTCTGATAAGATAATTTTCAGTTTAAAATCACAAATAAAATTTTGCGAAGACTTCTCCGCTAGCCTGTTTTAAACTTTCTGTACCTTCAAAACAATATAATCACGCGTGATGTCATGCATCAGAAGTCATTCACTGAAGTGTACTCAAATTTTATTGCTATCAAGGAAGACGTCAACTTCGAACATAAGGTCTCGTGAAACAAGTCTGTGTTAAAAATTTAAGTTCAAAACGACGTTAACTTAATAACGAATGTTAAACAGCAAATCTAATTTTCTTCCGCATTTCTTTTCGGTAATGTTATTATTCTATCTTAAATTTGTTGGATTCCAGGTCTTAATTGCTTGCAAATTTTTAAATGATAATGTAAAAAGTATAAAATTTAAATGAATTTGAAAACTAATTTTCCTCCAAAAAATGAGTAAATGTAAAGAAAATATACATTTTAAAAATCATTCGTACAATACTGTTTTAGAGCGTTATTAGTTTCTGGTATAGCTGCCAACTAATTGCATATATATATATATTTTCATTTCCATGAAATGGTCGAAATTTTCATTGACCATTTTATGGAAATGAATTTTTCATTTCCATAAAATGGTCGGTTCAACTGATTTCAAAGGTTTCAAAATAGAATTTCAGTGAAAATTTACGTGTAAATAGAAAACGTTATAATCATATGATTTTAAATATGTATAAAAAGTCTAAGGTGAATCAAAAAAGGAAAAAGGTTTAATTTAAAAAGCAACAAGGAGGAAGGGGATCAAAAGAAAGGGTAAAAGTGCAATTTGAATCGTATTATATATATTATTCATGCACACATATATAAATGAAATTATTTAAGAATATTTTCTTCAGCTCCAGCGGGTCTTATTGATGAAATGCACAATTAGAGAAAAACTTAGCTATACTGTGGAAATGCTTACTTCTGGACGACTTCATGTTACTTTTATACCTAAAAGTTAACGCAAGAATTAACCTATACGGCAAAGTACAACGCTTTCATTGGTACAAAACAGCTGCTGCAGACATTGACATTAAGTTTTAGATTTAGGATTAGTATCGTCTTCCTTACTCAGTTTTGACTGCCACCTTTCTAATAACATACTGTAAAACAAACAAAGAGAGAAGTATATCTATTTTATCAAAATCTGTAACTTATCATTCAATACTATTTTCTGTCCGAATAATATCTCGGTTTCCATGAATTTAAAGCTGTTATAAAAGATTTTGCAGAGGTATCAGATGAGACTGAAGTGTTAGTGTAACTGTCATAAAATTAAAATAATTAGAAAAATAAAAGACAAGAAACGTCATGAATGATTGGGAACATATATATTTGAAATCAAAATAACTAAATTTGCACATAGTTTTTGTTTTGTTTTCATTACGCCATATATTCACATATTTAACATTATGTTACAGTTAAAGTTTGCTTTCGAAACAAATATGTTACAAATATAAACAGATATAACATTAACAATGTAAATAATATGACTCTTATAATACATAAACAATAAATAAAATTATTCAACAAAGTTATTGTCAACGATTCAATAAAAAAATAAACGAGAGAAAGTTCCTTCTTCATTTCACTCCTCCAGATGCTTTAAATGATCAGAAAAGCCAAGTGCTTTCACTGATAAATATTGCAACACAACCGTTAACAGAATTAATTTGCACTGGAATTACAGAAAAGCAGTGTTTATGATAGCTCTCTTCTCAGGGGAAACTAGAGCGTTACTGAAGATAAATAAAACTCCCTAAATTAGCGTTCTTTGTGCTAATACGGGAAAATTACGGAGTTGAAAAGTCCCGTTTCAAAAGATTATTATCGAAATTAATTCCAAAAATTTTCTCTTTTCATTATTTGTTTGCCCACAGTACGATCTCCGGAGATTTGCCTCTTGCATTTAATAGAAATTAGATGCTTATAAAATATTTTAGAAGCTAGTTAAAAAATTGAAACTACTTTAGTGAAAATTCTCTCGTATCATGAGGCATAAAAGAGCTTGTATGGATTAAAAAATTGAATTATATGGTAGTATTACTAAATTAAAATCGTATGTATGACAAATACGATCAATAAAATATTAAAACATTTTAGATGTTACATAACAGTATAATTTAAAGGCTAGTTTTGAACTTATGCATTTCACTTTGAGTTCAGTAAGATTTATTTTTTTCTGCAAGTTTTTCAAAATTTTTTTTTTAATGTAACAACCATGCTAATTCATTAGAATTTTTAATACTTATTTTTCAACCCATCATGCATAAATTATTGCACATACATTAACATTCATTAATCAAATTAAAAAATTATTTCATAAATACATTAACTTAACCGATAATGCCCTTTTTTTACTTATAAAATTGTTTTTAATCTTAAAAACAAAAGCAAAATATTGGACAAATATTTTAATGAGTTAACAATCATATTTAAAAATACAAACACAAAATAGTTTTTTTTATGAGTACAGTTGATTAAATTTATTATAATCAGAGCAATAAGTTTTTCAGTAGTCAAATGGCAACGCCATGCAGTGTAATATTGATATTAGATTAGCATTATAGTACTTCTATCCTGCAGGTTTCAATAGTAAAACTTTTAGAATATTGTCATTCAAGCAGAGTTTCCTTTATTATTCAGGCAGTCTTATAAAATATTATTTTGGGGATACATTTAGTAGTAAATGGGTAAAATTCTCAGCATAAGTATGCTGTCATCGATTCTCAAGAGATTTCGGATAATGCCAATACAAATATCCGCTAAAAATATTTATCACCAGCGAAAAACTCGCAGTTGTTTAAACATACTTTGGATGAAGCTAGTGAAATTTGTTCATATTTTTTCAACAGGAGGATATTAAAACTTTCTGATACACACAAAATGTCTTAGAGAGAGGTTTGTACTTTTAACATTGTTTATTTGTACTAAAGTAAAATGACAAAAAATAGGAGTTTCCTGAACTACGATGGCTATTTCGAGTATAAGCTTTAATTAAAAATAAACCTTGAACTTAAAATCCATTTTCGAAACCCAGAGAAATCAGTTTCTAATTTAACACAATACTTTGAACAAGGTAAAAGCAAAAAGTACAAATGAACAAATATCTAACCTGATATATCTGTTTATAAATTAGGAGTTAGTAATAGCTGTTTATAAGTTAGAAAGTATTAGTGCCAGCTTATCACTAATTGTTAACAAACCAGTTGGCGATAATGCAAGTTAATTTTCTACGGTTCTTAAAGAAAAAAGATACAGACTTAAAATATTTTATTTTATTTAATGTATGCAAAGAAAAGCAGTGTAATCCAAAAATGCTCCTGTATACCTTAAAAAAAGAGCTATCCACAGGTTTTAAATCAGTATATAAGTTTTTTTAAACAAAAACAAAACATAGATTTTCAGATTTTTTTAAAAGAAAAAGGCTTTATCACTTTAATCATACTAATACTGATTTTTGGATAATTATTATTCAACCCTTTTTTTTACATGATGCACATGGAATTTAGAGCTTTTTGGGTAGAATTTAAAGACATAAGAAAGTCATAAAAACCCAGTAGTATAAGGGAAAGGTTATAATGGTAGCATAAAAAACTATCTGCCACGAACTACTATGTATATTTTTTTAAACTAAAATCAAACTCCGCATGACTAAATATTGTTTTAAGGACATCCATATCCTGTTAAAAAAAAAGGTGATTATAAAAAAAGATTATGATGTAAGAATTGAGATATTCTACATATTCTTTAGTCAGCTGGTTCATCTATTGGTTGCTCCCATAATTAAATAGCCAACATATCGATAAGAGCCAGCGACATCGTAGTAATAACAAAAATATCTCGCAATTATTTAGCGTGAGTTATTCCTTACAGCTAACCAATATATGTCATTTAAATTGCTGCCGTAAGAACCTTGGTCTCTTACGGCGCCATTTTTAGAGATTCTAAAGCAAATGTCAAACGCGGTAATTTAACTTTTAAAATGATTTCCCGAGAAACGAAATTTCAGAATAAGTTTAAGGTCTGTCAGTAATAAACACTAATTAAAGCATTTTTCTTGTTACATCTGAAACAGTATTACCGCAGTAAATATACAAATTTATAAAAAAGTGAACTTATTTCAAGAACACACAGTAGGTCTCTTTAACGAACTCCCATGTAAAGAGGTCATGAATTTAACGAAATTTGCGGCATGTCCCGGACACGGAGATTAATATCAATATTTTGAATACAATTTCTAAGCAACATATTTTTTCCCGATAGTTAAAACTTTTGATTTTTATGACAACTTTTGAGTGTAAATTTTTTGCTTTACAAGGGAGGGGGCGAGGTATCGCACGTTTAAAGGTCGCGCCCAAGTGTGTGTGTGATAGAACACTTATGAAAAACTCTGGAATTGCATTTTTATGAACAAAGATGCTTATTATACATATTGAAACTGAGCACGGGGGGAATTTTTACAGAACAAGGTTGTATATAAAATGTGAAACACCAGAATAGCTACAAGTTTTTTAGTTTATAAGTTCAAAATGACTTTTCATAGCAAGTTTCTTTAATATAATTTATTTAACTGGTTCTTTTCACTTTTATGCATATTTATGCCTTTCATTGTATTAGGTTTTGTTCGCAATATTTTATTTTGTTTTTTTAACAGTTGTTTATAAATTCATTATTAGTTACAGAAAAGAAATTTTTTTGAAAAAGCAGTGTTTCATACTTTTATAGTTTAGTTTACTGTTTCCAAACATTTTCATTTCTTAGATTATGTTTTTACAACTTAATTTTTATTTAACAAACTTTTTTTATAACGAAAGGAAACTACGGTATTTCGTTAAATAAGATTCAACTGTATACAGAAAACCTATTGCATAAATGATAATTTCAAAAAAATGCCCTTTTTCTTAAATCTGTCCATGAATTACGAAGAAATATTGCTTAAAATGACACAGTTCAGGAAACTTTCAAAAAAGAAACTTCATATTTACATAGTTATTAGACATTTCGATAAACACAACAATACTTTATTCTCATATAATTAAATAATTTGAGGATCATCATCATCATCATCAACAACATATACCTGCACAGAATCAACCCAGTCCTCGATTTATTCATTATTTTAAAAATAATCTTCATACAAATATAATACAACAATGTTTAAAATCCAGATTTCAGTTTCTTTTAAAATATCATATATACATGTACGCATATATGAAATAACTGTGTAGATTGTAACATTTATAAATCGAGGTATGGATTCGAACGAAAACAATAAAATATGAATGAAGTACGTATACACTCACAAGAATATTCAATGATATTGGTCTGTCAATAACTTGTATGTCCATTTACAGACACGAACATGGAGCTTTAACACTTATTCTTTCTTTTTATTCTGCGGGGAAGGGGAGGGACTAGATCGAGAACAACGCTCTAGTTATACTCAAAACTGTGAAGTTCAAACAGATTTTATCTGCATATAAAATATAGAGTTTCATGGTTTAAAACAAAGAAAATTTCGAGTGAGTTATAGAAAATACTTTAACATAGAGGGCGCCTACCATTAATACTTGAATAACATGCCTTAGTCATCTCAGTGTAATGTATTGCCTTTCCATATGCGCCATAAAGTAGTTCACAAACACATATCGCTTTCTTTCATCTGTCTTGAAGAACTGAATTAAATATAAAAATGCTGCGCAGTGCGACTCGAAGAAGAAAGGTATGAAGAAAGAAAAGAAAAAGTAGGGAATTTCCCTCTCCCTGGAAGAATCTCGTTAACCGGGACAGACACTCGTCATGTTCGTTTTAATGATTTCGTGACCAAGACGAATTAGAAAAATTCCCTACAGTCCAGCAAATACAAATCAAGAAAATGCCGAGGTGTTCATCAAGAACTAATTACAAGATTCTTCAGACGACATTTTTTTTCGGATATTTTCTAAGAGGGAGATGCAGAACGAAAGAAGGCCTTAAATTTTTTTCCCTTCATCACGTGACACTTTTCCTTTCCATATACTTAGTATGTGACCACCCTGTTAAGCTTACCGGGTTTCCAATTCCGATTTTGAATTCAAAACTGTAAAACTTATGCAAATTCTGTAATAAATGTTTAACAAAATGGTGATTTTTTTAAAGTTATGCAGTCTAAATAATAAATATTCCCATAAATTAACGGTCACAAAATAAACTATTTAAGTTTTCTATTAAGATAACAAAATAAGGGAATTAAATAAAAGTTGAGCTCATTCCCATATGTGAAAACTAAATTTCGTTACTATTGTTTGTTTATTTTAAGCCCTCACAACACACGTCATCTTTAAAACCATTAAACCTAACTGATTTCGCAAAGTATGCATTTATAAGATTATCATTTGATTAATTTAACAAAATTGGTCAAAATATATGAAATATCGTTCCGTTACTCTAATACCTTAACACACACGGATGAATAGTTGAGCAAATGGAGAAATATTTAGAGGGAAAATTTTGCAACCCAAGGCCTGGGATTATGACTTGAGCAGACGAGTAAATACGGTGACGGGAAACTTCTTAGCTGTGTGTTCAAAACAAATACAGTTAGTTAAATCAGCCATAAAATTCCATTATGATGCTCATTAGTTCGCTAGATACTAACCTAAGTAAAATCATTTTTGGTTATAGTATATTAAACCACAAAAGAAAATTTTCAGGATATAAAGTTTTAAAATAATTTTAACAGATGAGATTTGATGCTTACATTAAAATCTTTAAAATTGAGACATCAGTGAAACAGCTCCGTTTTTAAAAGCATTGCATTACGATTCTTATTAACTGACATGGATCTAAAATCTACGATAGTAACATTAGATACCACGAGGCATGCACACTAACACCAAAATGCTACAGCTAGATATGATATATATATATTATATATATATATATATTATATATATATCCTCTGGACAGAAAATATAGACAGAATAACTAATAAAAACACAATTTTAATACAACAGGGGTATGTAAAGAACTAGAATTTCGCAGTCTTCCATAAACCATCATATATACTGAAATATCAGTACAGAAAATACTCTAATTTGATCTGAAAATATGTTTTATAGAGATTTTTTATTCATCTCAATCTAAGAAGTTTAAGCTCTTTCCATCAGAACAGTCTTAGTTTCTTTTTGGTATCACCTCGTGCTGAGAAAAGTAAACACAAAGGGCAACCCAATTTTCTTTCACTATATTGTTTCAATCGTTCGAAAATAAAATACCATTCTTAGATTAAACTATGAATCGCGGATTTCATACATAAAAGCCATGTTCTAAAAAACGTTAAAGTATGTTAACGTAAAGTTAAATTTTAACTTTTTTTTAAATTGACAGTTCACACAAAAAAAATTGATTTGGTATTTTCAAGGTATGATTCAAATCATTAAAATAAAACCAGGACAAATTTTATCAAATTTTTATTTGATTTTATCTTAAAAATAATAATAATTATAAAAACAAACGCATGTATTAGTGGAAGGAAATATTTTTTTAAAAATCGATAAAAAAAACCCGACTAATATTGTAGATTTTAATAAACTGAAGAAACGAACATTCATAATTATTAAAATTTTAACTTGACACAATTTAAACGATGTATACTAAAACGTATACTGTATTAATGGTAGAAGATTTAAAAAAAGAAAACGAAACCATCTCACAATAATAGGTAATTTTTATAAATTTTGAAAAAAAATTTATATCAATTGCTTTATTTCACCATAATACATACGCGAAATACCTTTTCAAGTTAGTTGTAAGTAAATTACAAACTCATCAAAAGTTATAAATTGAATATTTAACAACCAATGAAGGATTTTCATATTTCATAAGTAATCAACTTGTCTGTAGTATATGATTAACTTAACTTTAAAAGTTCTAACCTTTTAAATACGTTAGTACAATATCAAAATTTAACAGAGACAAATATAAAACACGAGATTACTGAAAACAGATGAAGCAAGAAACTGTTGCGGAAATTTAGACTCCGACTTTTCCTAAATCAAAAAAAAGCTTGTATGTTCTCTTCATGGGTACCCTTTTACGGTTTACTTTGCCCAGCGTGCTTAGACTTATGCCAAAATAATTAACCCAATATTTGTTGAACACAGTTTTTGAAACAACAATTCGATATCACACAGTATAGATCACAATGAACGGCTTTGCAAATGACAGTAGCACAAGAATCAAAAGCACCAGTTTCAAATATTGAGCAACAATTATCTAGTTAATACTACAGGTTCGCGTTTCACAAAATACTTTTATTTTTTTAAAAATACCTCATAAGATAGGATGTTGCTATACAAGCATATTAGACGGATGTTGCCCTGTTAATGCGACCAACAAGCTCAAAGAAAATAAGAGCATGCGCGTTAGGTGATATATTTTGAAGCATGCGTGTAACAATAATTTTCATATTTTAAATTAAAGTTTCTTTACATGCATTCATAATTATAAGAGAAAATACGAAAAAGAAACGTAAATGCGTTCACATCAATTTCACTTTGTAAAATAATGCGTCTACTCTTCACCTGATCACGAAGGACCGATTCTTTTGTGCGATGTTATAACTTATTTTGAGCTCGCATGAGTAGTCACTAGTGTATAACCGAGATCCTCTGAACACAAGAAAGCGTCAATTTCGAATAAAAATGGACTCTCATACGCGATTTTCACACGACTAAAGTAGTCGCATTAACATACTGGCAGAAGTATTTTGATAACTTTGACCGAGAGAGAACTGTCTATATTAGATAGCAGATTTCACCAAGTTTCTGTAACAGTACATTTCGCACACATTCGTTAAGCACTTCAAATTATTAGGTTTCATGTAATTTGTTTTAGTAACGTTCTGTATAATGCGGTTACTAAAGTTAGAAAATAAAGTATTAATTGAGAAGTTCTCTCGAAAATACAATTTCAAGCTAACATGTTAACCACTTTAGAAGAGAACTAAAAAATAGTTTTTAATTTTTTAAAGAGTAAGGGAAAATATTCAGAAATATAATTTAGAAGTCATAATTTGAAAAATAAAATAATGTTTAAAAAAAAGATATCTTCAAATATTGCACAAAATTAGCGAATTTGTCACTGAGCAATTTATAAATTAACATTATATGGAGAACTACTTTTGTTAATGTCTTAAAGACAAAAAATGAACAAAAAAACTATTACAGAAACGTAAGTGATAACAATGGTTATAATTTTTTTCTAGAATAGAGTATAACATTACAGATTGTTAACAAACGCTGACAAGGATTACATCCAGGAATTGGGAATAATTAGATCACTGTACATGATACATAACTTTTACAAAAAGTTCAAAGACTTTTTATGAGGTTATTTTAACAGAACAAAATACAACACGAGGACTCACAAATGCAACACTAATAAACAGCATTCTTCACTAAGTTAACAATATATATGTAGTTACTGTTGTTACTATTAACCAATGAATAATGACAGAGAGATACGTAAAGAATAAAGAAGTGAGATTGCATTTCAGTCAAAGAGAGTTATCTTCCGAAACATTCCAAACAATTTTTTTTAAAAATTTGGGTAAAACAAAAAAGAAAAAAATCGAAAGAGCTAAAAAAGCAAACAAGATGGTTTAATAACAACATAAACGTAACTTTCTTTAATACCATAAAATCGAATAAAAGGGGGGTAAATTTAACTAAGATTGACAGCTCATTTAAATCGACGGATATGCTCTTCACTGGGTATATATATATAGGAGAAAATTGCTGTGGCAAATAATTACGTCCCTGTTTTTATGGCAAACATTTTTGTTGATTCAATACATGAATGGCAGTTTACTGAGTGAGAAATTAACGTAGTGCTCCTCCAAGTCATGTAAAATGTTAAACCAGTAGTATTTTTTTCCAGTGAATACTTTTCGAAAAGTTCCAAACGTTGGACGTTTTTCATTACTTTTTGTTTTTCTTATCACTTGAAACAGATGTAAAAAATCGATGATTTGGCAGTAGTTTGACCTGTTCATGGTTTCTTAGAAATGTCCGGGCAAACAACAAGCAAGCGATTTAAATAGTTCATCCAGATCCTCTACTCCAGCAGAGTTTGGCATTCCTTAGAATCCAGTCTCAAGAAAAATGTCCGCAGATGAAAATGATTCACGAAAAGACCAAATATGTACAATCTGAAAACAGAGGAAACTCTGTATATGTCCACCTATATGAGTGTTTTGCACAAAAGACAACGAAATCTGAAAGAAAAAAATATGATTAGCATTAAAAAGGATATATTTTGTTATTAAATAAATCTGACATTAATAACTGGCACTAAAAGTGATTTTACACTCAGACGTCTATTGCCACTTTGTGAATTTTACGTTTGTAATCTAACTTTCACAAAACAGACCAGTTATTTAAACCGTGCGTTCTTTTTATATCACGTTCATCGAAATCTTTACAATTATAGTAAATCACGCATACTTTTTCGCGCAAACAAATTCAAAAATTTCTATCGATGAGACATCAAAAATAATATATTTAAACAATTTCAATACAGTTATACGTCATTTCGAAAGTTTTTTCCATAGGCAGGACTAATTTTTGAATAATTAGCGGATGTTATCAAGGAATAGAGCGAAATTATTTTGAGATCAGTCTGACGTCATATTTACGGAACACTTAGTTCGCTGCAATCTTTGATAACTACACGTAGCATTACAAGAACGCCACGTGGATCGTATAATTTTACTCGACTGACTTTCGATTGGCTTGTAATGTACACCTAGAGAAGCTTGCTTAAGACAGCGAAATTAAAATTGGGTTACGTTTACCGCTAGTATTCATTTGTATATTCTGTCGCTTCATCCAGCCTCAGTTCAAATTTAAATAGCTTCCTTTATAAAGGCATCAAGATTTTCTAAATTCATATCATAAAAAGAGAAAGTCATTTCCGTTAAATTCGTTTGAAGTTATTCTAGAAAAAGTCATTTACATTTATTTCAGAAAAAAGTAATATAAAACAATAAATACATAACGAATGAGAATAATAAAAACATAAAATAGGTTAAGACATCAATACTGAATAAAACCAATTTTTTAAAAACCAATGCCTTCTGCATGATACGGTTACCCTTTCGAAGTTCCATTATTTTAGTAATAGTGAACTGAAAATAATTCACACTTCGGAGTAAAAATAAGTTCCTAATTCTGTCTAATTTCTTTACTTTCAAATATGCACAATTCATTCATACTTATAACCTGATATGTGTTGATTTTTAAATTAAATATTAACATTAATGCATTTTCTTATATTTTAAACTTTTAAACAAAGGAAAATCAAGGTAGGATACATTAACTTAAGATGCAAAATTTCGTGATTTTTCTTTAATACTGACTACATCAAGGCGTTTAGATTTAGTAAGAGCTTTCTTTTGTATGAAGCTGAAAGTGATAACATAACAATAAAATGCATTTTATAGCATATTTCTCTAACTTTACGGACTGATAGGGACCTGCATATTAAAACCATTTAAAAATAAGAGTTTTTATTCGCCAAGTTTAAGAAGACACTATTCTGATTATTAGGCTATATGACTTTACTACTTCAGTGTCATAAGCAAAGCAGAAATTTTTGGTTACTTCGTTTTTTTTTTTAACTAATCCCAGATTGTCTAGCAAGGCTAGACAATCTCCATGAAAATAAAAAGTCTAAAAACAGTAGAGGGTCCAGAAGGACCTCGTCCTTTGTAAAACCCAAACAAGTTAAAATATGGGCAGGGGAGGCCATGTCGGCAGAGCACCAGTGGCACTCCGGGAAGATCTTCTGACCCTGCCGAAAAATGAGTGCTTTAACCCTGCTGTTCTGTTCGGGTCAATATGACCCAAAATAAAATTTATACGTTCATAAAAAAATATAGTACAGGGATATTTTCATGAAACTTCTTGACATTGTTGGTAAATAATATAAATATGTACTCCTAGTGGGATTTATGTTTATTTGTACTTCGAAGGAATATTTTTCAATTTATACCTAATGTATCGTTCGGGTCAGTATGACCCAATGCAAAAAATCATTTATTTTTACTCAAACATGTTCCCTTTTGTTTGGAATAATTCAAAAGAAAATAACAATAGTTTCTCTAATTTATCCTATATTATTTCTCTATTTTATCTCTAAATTTATCTCTAATTTTCGAAAAGTACTTCATTGACGTATGTGTTTGGTCACATGACAAGACAGCGTGTGCAAGGTCAAAAAGTTGATACGATTTGCAGGGGGCCAAACTATTTGCTCTTATTGCAGCGTTTCTTTTTTTCTGCTGTATTTCACTTTCTGATGTACTGTAAAAGAGTTGTGCCTGTGAATGTGAAAAAATAATGGCGAATCGCATAAATTTGAGTCACGCTGGTATAGCTAAACTAATAGAAGCTTCTGACAGCGAAGAAGAAGTATCCGAGTATGAAAATCATACAAGTGATGAAATTGAGAGTGAAAGTTCTGACAACGATTTTGATACCGATATTCAACAAATGAACTATAAAAAGAGTATTCAGTCCAAGAATCGTGAAATAAAGTGGAAGTTTGATCCACTGCCACATTCTTCTCAATCAACAGCTTCTAATATTATAAAAACTTCTCCATGGGTCACAAGATCTGCAACGGCAAGGATAACAGACGTAAAAAATGCATTTGAGATAGTATTCAATTCTACGAAAACGAAATCATAAAAATGACTAATATTGAAGGAGAAAATGTTTATGGAAAAATGTGGAAAAATATCGAAAGTAAAACTTTTCAAGCATATATTGGATTATTATTTTTAGCTGGTGTTTATAAATCATATGGAGAATCAACAAAAAGCTTATGGGATAAAGAAACTGGCAGAAATATATTTCGTGCGATAATGTCCCTCGAAACATTTTGCACCATATCGAGAGTTATTCGTTTTGATAATAAATCCACTCATCAAGAAAGAAAAAATTTGGATAAATTAGCGTCAGTGCGAGATATCTGGGAAGAGTGGATAGAAATTCTACCAAAATTATATAATCCGAATGAAAATATTACTGTAGATGAACAATTAGTAGGATTTCGTGGCCGATGTTCTATCAAACAGTATATACCAAGTAAGCCATATAAATATGGGATCAAAATATGGACTTTATGTGACAGTAAAACTTCGTATGTACTGAAAACACAAATTTACACTGGAAAAGAACAAGGGTCAAAGCCAGAGAAAAATCAGGGAATGCGAGTAGTGTGTGATCTTACTTATGGGTATTCGGGGCACAATATTACATGTGATAATTTTTTCACATCTTACAACTTAGTAAACTTCTTCTAAAGCCGAAAATGACTATGCTTGGCACCATTAGAAAAAATAAATCAGAAGTTCCTGAAGAAATGCCAAACAAAGAAGTTCACAACTCATTATTTTATTTTACAGAAGACGCAACAGTTGTAAACTACATCCCAAAAAAGAACAAGAATGTTATTCTTATGAGCACTTTGCATCATGACAAAGAAGTTAGCAACAGACCTGACAAAAAACCATTAATAATCTTTGATTATAATTCAACTAAAGGGGCTGTGGATACTCTTGATCAACTTTTAAACACGTACAGTTGTAAATAAAAACAAATCGCTGGCCCATGATAGTATTCTATAACATGCTTGATACTTCTGCGTATAATGCATTTGTTCTATGGACTTCAATACATAGTGAATGGAACGAAAACAAATTGACCAAACGAAGGCTATTTTTAGAAGAACTAGGAAAATCACTCATTTTTCCACACATTGAAGCAAGGCCACACCTACCAAGAAGTGAGGACTCAATAAAAATAGTGAAAGGAATACAGAGAAAAAGGGAAAACGTACCATTTGGATCTGCTGAGAATACTTCATTGTGTATCAAACGTGCAAGGTGCAAGCTCTGTCCATCAAGCAATGGCAACAAAACTAATATGTTATGCTGCAATTGTAAGAATCACGTTTGCAAATCTCATGTATGATATTACTGCTCAAATTGTAAATAAAGGTATGTTTCAATTTCGAATATTTTTCGGTTATTTTTATAGATTATTATTATTGTAAGTTTCAATTTAAAATATTTTTCTGTTATTTTTATAGATGCTTTATATTATTAGATCTATTTTTAAACTTACATTACTATTGTTTAAACCATTTCTTAAATGACACCTGTCATTTACTGCAAGAAAGGTTAGTTTTCTGAATTGGGTCATATTGACCCGAACGCTACATACGTGGAGTAAATACGAACAGAACAGCAGGGTTAATATGACCACTCATGAAGCGCGAAAAGGCTGTTTGATATTTTCTGGGCTTGAGCTGGAAAGACCCACCCGGACTTCTTCCAAAGTACCATGGGTGGCAAGGAGGAGTTCTCCAAAGATGGTTTTGTTCAATCTTCTTTAGGGAGTAAATCTCTCTAAAAGTAAGAGCCTCACAAGTGCTCACGTACTCCTCAGCAGCAGTCCTGGCTAAAAAGTCGGCCATTTCATTACCGTCGATCCCAACATGGGAAGGGATCCAATGAAAATGAATAGTGTGTCCAAATGAAAGCCGGTCAAGAAGATCTAAGATGTCCAGGCTAGTCTGGTCCCCAATAATAGTCCAATTAGAGAGGTGCTGAATTGAAGCACGGCTGTCAGTTAAAATCTAGTCATCGTGAAATTGATCCTCAACTTGACACGCATACTGCAAGCCTTTCTTGATAGCAATAAGCTCTGTTCTAAAAACTGAACAGAAATCTCGATTTTAAATTTTAAATTCCACATCACCAGTAGGAGTTGGACTCCACTACCAGAAATTCCCCCAATCACCCCTGCTGCCATCGGTATCTCTCTTCAAAGAAGATATATATACCGATAACTTCGTACTATACTTAATGAACTCAAATCATAATGTTATAAAGGTAGGTAGATAAATTTTAAAAAGCTGTGATCAAAGAGAATAACTAATCAACAATCGTTAAAGTGATTAAGTTAATGTAAATTATCACGTGTACAAATTATGATTCTCATACATATTTTAATCGCATAAATCAATCGTATGTATAAATTTTAACCGTAATTTCTATTTCGCGGGGGTTTTGTATAGAAGTTTTTGAAATGAGATACATACAACGCAATTTGTAAAAGAAATCACAAAAAACAAAAACAAATTAATCTAGAGTTAGGTGCACAACCTAATATAAAAAGTAAATATATCTGGAAAACGTTATACGAAAAAGATTTGAGAAATATGTATAATTAAAGTTTTGTATTAAAGATACCTTAGATTTTTTTTGCTATTATTTTGGAATTCCGTCAATTTAATTAAAAAAATTAGATTGATTATTCTCAAAAAAGATATCCGTAAATTATTGACTGTTACTCTTTAGCAGTATTTAAAAGCCTTTTTTACGTGTTTAAAAATAGCTCTAACAGAGAATTAATTACAAAGTGTGGTGGGGGAGAAAGAAGGTCACTTTAACAAAAAATTAATACAGATATGTTTTTCATTTTTTATTGTTAATTCTTTACCAATTTTACAAGAAATAGAATTTTAGATTTTAAAAAAAGTAAAAATGGTTTAAAGAACCAATTTATAACATATTTGGGGAATTTTCTTTGGAGGTCAGAAATATATATAAACGAAAGGACCTTTCTTCTACACACATCGTTTGAAACAAAGAAAGTACATAAAATCTTGATAATTTCCTTCAGAATTTACCATTGAATGCATCTGATTGTCAATAATCGCACCTTTGCTCGCTTCGTTAACTAGAAGAAATAAAGAATGGGAGAAGAATGCATTCGCAAGAATATTACGTGATTCGGATGTAATCAGCCTCATTCATACCCAGGAAAGAAAAATGAGCAGTTGTATGCCACAAAATCACACTAAATCCGTTATTAAAATGTTAATGTTAGTAAATACTTAAGGCATGGAATAGACTGAAATGTAAATTTAGGTATTGTGCATATTTATACGGCAAAAATCACTCGTGCAAACTATCAGCAAAACAATTTTAAAATCTAATAAGCTCACAGCTTATCTTTAAAAAAAACTAGCAACCGCTCTGAGTCTTTTTGACTTATTTTTCTTTTTAATAACTCAGATATTTTATTCCGGTAAAGACAAACTTGAAGAGCTTTAACACCTAGCTCGCCAGGTGGTCAGTCTCTCTTTCCGTACAAGAATTTCTCCTGCTCGTGGAAAAAAATTTATGTATCAAATCGATTTGTACGAACACCTGGTATAAATGTAAAACATCCAAGTATAATAGGTCATTTATGACGTTGGATTGTGTCATAAAATGTCAAGATATCCGAGGGCTAATCAATTTATAAAGAACTAGAAATAATGTCTGAAAAACTCTTAAAATTTATACCTCAATGAAATACTGCGGCAGGAAATAAAGAGCAGAGAAAAAAAGACATTTCCTTAAAAATGATTGTTAACTCTGAAGATATATTAAAAAACAAAAAACAATTTTAATTCGGAATCGAAAAAAAATCGAAGTTAAGACCATATTTTCTGCTACTCAAATCAGGCGGGGGCCCGTACACGAAGGACGGAGTAGACCATACAACAGCAATGTACGGGGTATATATATGCATATAAAACAACAACAATAATAAAACTGTTCCGTAACTGACTGACATACAACGCACAAACCAAACTGCTGGACCTAAAGGGCTGAAATTTTGCATGGCGATTCTTCGTATAATGCAGGGGTGCACTAAGAAAGATTTTTGAAAAATTCTTCTTAGAGTTTTTTGAAATTAAATTTTTAAGCTGTTTTTGTAGCTTTTTTTAAGTTTGCATTCAAAATAATGAAGGTTATAAAATTTATATCACAAGAAAGATCCTAAAAATTCCTTTAAAATGAGATATTTTTCGAATCTTTACCTCCATTTTCTGATTTTTGGTGAATTTTTAAAGATTCATTTTTAGAATTTAATTTATTAAATGCTGATAATGTGATTTCTTTTTCTGGTACTTTAAATAAATTTATCGTCACGTAAATAAAAACTAAATAGACAAAAAAATATTTTTATTCTTGCTAATGCAGCAGACGATTGGACATTATCCCCAAAAATATTAAAATACAGTAAAAGAAATGTTCCTGAAACTGTACTATATTCTTTGGTATGTTCTTTTAGATTTAATTTGAATATTTTATTCTACATTATTTTGTCTATAAAAATATCCCTTACGATTTTTTTATAAATATATACATATTTTTTTTACTTCAATTGTATACATTGATCGTCATATTTATTATTATTAATATATATATATATATATATATATATATATATATATATATTTTATTATTTATTTTGGCCTTAATTGCATACAATAACCGTTGTATTTAATTTGAATGTACTCCGTAGCGAAGTGCGGGTTTTCAGCTAGTATGCATATAAACACAAATTTTAATTTAGACAATATATTGAGAGGCTAGGTCTCCAAAGTTTATTATTATGCTGGATTTGAAATAGTCTATCCATCACTGGTTTATGTTTTTCGCTGGAAAAAATGTCTTCAAAGCGTTTGATGTTCGTAGCCACACAATTCATATCTAACGCGTAAAGAATACAGATATATATAACATCGTTTTATGACATATTTCTTACAATTTGATCAAACATATTTCTTACCTAATTATTCTACTGGAGATAGTTTGTATTGGCTCTAGATGATGATATGCTGTTTTGGGTGTAGCTGCTGCTTGCAATAGGAAGTTCCTCTGAAACAGACGTCTCCCCTACGCTGTGTGACTGAGGTAAATTCTGGAAGAACAAATCGAGTTCATGATACAACTCTTTGTTCATCGCTAAGCCTATAGTTTCTGGCAGACCAGAAATAACGTCCGTTTTATCCCAATCAAGTGGCCCCAAAAGTGGTTCACTGGAAAACGTGTCAGAGCTTCCGTTATGATAGATAGCCATAGGTGGTTTCATGTTACCCGTTGTAGTAAAGCTGTTGTCCACTATCTCTATTTGGTTTTCCAGAATCTTCTCAGGTGTTTGATTAATGGCATTCATTTCTACCGATGTATCCATTGAATCGAATGCGTCCAAAGAATGGAAATTTGCGAGCATATTACCAAATGAAGAGGGTGCATGAAAGCCATTAGTCTGACAGGGATTCACACTAAACGGTTTGGTACCAAGGATATTGAGGTCATTATACATAGCATTTGCATTAGCACCATTGCTGTAACTGCTAACACTACTAGGCATGTATTTGTTACTATAACTACTATTTTCATTATATAAACTGACGCTAGAACTATAACCTACAGCATCACCGAGATCTGAAGCTGCAGATAAACTATTATTCGATAAGCTCGAAACAGAGGAAACTGGATTCTTTCCCAGAAAGCTCGACACATCGTTAGAATGTGATAATCCGTTTCGCGATAAATGGTGTCCGTTAAAATTCATTTGCTGGTCGCGCAACACACTTAGAGCCGCAGAATGTCCTACGGACAGCTTCAGACTGCTCGGCGCATTGAGGAAATGGTGATTCACATTTGTTGGTTGGATATTAGAGGCCTGTCCATTGCACCTAACGTATTCAAATTGCTGTTCGTCCACACTTGGCATGACACTATTACTTTGAACGGCATAAGAACTTGATGGTGCTGTATTGAAAGTAAAAGAAGTGTTCTTCAGAACTGTATGATCAAAAATTAAATCCACGGGATGACCGGTTAAGGTATCTTCAGAAGGACTTTCACCTATAATGGTACTTTTCGAACTACTGTACGCATTCACAGAATGCATATTTTGCGATTTGGTTCTGACACTGGAATCACTTTGCTGAGTTCTGTATGACCCATTTATTTTTACATTGGTGTCAGAATGATGTGATTTACCAATGACCAGCAGATGATTATAGCTATTATTTACATTGACATTGCTTCCGCACGATTCCGGACTGAAAGTTTTGTCATTCATACAGTTATTCACTGTGCTGTAAGGATCTACGGTGAGAGGGCTGCAATCTGTTCTTTTAGTTCTCTTGCCAGGCCTTTCAACTTGCTCACTGACGTATCCACTGAAATCAGTTCCAACGGAACTCGATCGGCCGTTACTCATCGCACTGGTGATGGAATGACCTTCGGAGGTATGTACAGAGGAGTTCGTACCAACTGATGAACTAGAGGGAGACACAAAGCTGTCACTCGATGACTTCTGATTGCTGGAACCTAAATTAGACGAAAATATGTTCATTAGGAAAAATCAGAGTAAAATTCAAACCGATTAAGTTACACTTACAAAAATTGTTTCATGCTTGCATTCAACTGAGAGATAAGTGGTTTTAATAACAATATATGCTGTGGTAAGTATAATGGAAAGATCCTGAAAGAGAAGCCGAGATAACTTCAAATTTTCCACACTCTCACACTCTGGACACTTCGGATTTCTGAGGTTCTGCTCAATCTTGATTATTTAAACGTATTATTCGAGAATGCGCATCTGGGATTTTTGATTTTCCTTGTACGAATAAAAAGAAGGAGGTGTAAATAGTGGGAAGTAAAAGCCTCCAAGTAAGATAATATACGAGACCAGGATGTCCTAATATCTATTGATACAGGGAAATAATAAGGAACGATCATGAACCTACAGTTTAATGCCGATTCCGAACGGCTACAAACATCCATGCCAACAGTGGGACTCGAACCCACAGGATCTGAACAGAATGCCAGCGCCCCAGGCATCACTTGGCTACGATCATGAAAAGAAACCCCAACTTATGATTTAAAGCTTTTTTAACGGCATAAGTTCAAAGCATTAAAAGTGAATTTTCATGGTTCCATGAATTCTTCAAAGCCTCTCTATTCAAATTCGTACGCAGGAGGGATGATAGGAAAACCTTTTTCTTACAGCTGAGTAAGAATTGACGAAGGAGACTCAACCAATAGGAATCATGAACCGAGTCACGCTGCAAACAAGCAGATACCTACCAAAGTAGCCCAAAAAAATTGGGCCAAAGCCACTCCTTGCAATATTTTAAAGATTACTAATTTTTTCAAGATACAAAAAATATTTGAAAGGCTAATGTGCATAAAATAAAAATTTTTATATGCAACCATTAGGAAAAAATAGGTGCATTCATTACACACCGCTGATTTTCAAACCTTGACAATTTCATTAATCTTTCTTTTATTTTCTCTTGTGTTGTTTCTACTAATTTATTTTTTGATCGAACAACGATTTGTCACCAGAAAGCTTGGCTTCTAAAAGTCAACTAGATTGCTTGCACCACAGTGAACAGTTCAAAATGGTTATGCATATTCGACCAAGTTAAATGAACAAATAGAACAATTGTGTTTCCGATATGCCTCATGATAAGCTATTTATGTTCCAACAATACGCAAACTATCTATGATCCAATAATACGTTAAAGTACGTATAGTTGAATAAAATGAGATACAAATATGAGTATCGAAATTTATATACAACTTTTAATGAAGTTTTAATAAATTATTACATTTTCCCTTTTCTACAAATTCTGATGTTTCAGAGATAAACTCGGGCATCGCTGAGAGTAATTTTATTTAAATCTCATGGTCTCTTTTCTTCAAATTTCTAGTCTGTATGGGTAAAAATTCGCTGTTTATCCCCACATCCTGCACATAAACCCAGTTATAATTATCGATACTTACTCGAAGCATTCTCCGAGGGATCTTTCTGATACTGAAACGGGCTCTTCTCTGAAACAGGAGACGTCGCATCACACAATCCAGCAGCTTTTATGTAAGACAAAGCCTGTTCTAACACGAGATCTGTATTTTGTGAATTCTCGCCCTTCTTAACGTTAATCATCTTCGATGCCATTATCTGGGGAGCGTTTCGCTGCTGAAATCTTTTCAGCTCTTGACTCCCTTCTTCTTCACTAAAGAGCACAAAAATATATCACTATAAAATATATACCTACATATAACAATATGTTAATAAAATGCCATTTTTCCATTTCTGCACAAATAAAAATTAATTGGATTCTTCCATTTCGAAAGCAAATAAAAATTAATGTGAAGTTGATCTTTCCGAAGTCTTAGAAAATGAAAACATTTATTTTCATTTGGCAATAATTCCTTGAATTCTCCGAATAGGAGATAAATAATTGAATTATCTTTTATTGTTCACAACACAACTATTAGAAAACGTAGCAAAGAATCTTATGTTTGCAAAGGATCATACTACGGTACAATTCATTGCATTATCATTAGAAAAGAGTCCGGACATGATTAATCCTCATCAGTTCCGTAGACAACTATATAAATAAAAACCTTATTGGACTTTCTGTACGCACGCAGAAGATGCACACTTTGAACCTTTAAATGTATTTATTATAGAGAAGGATACAAAGAATATCCGTAATATTGAAGATAAGTTTGCTAATCAAAGGAGAGTTTTGAGAGCAAATAACCTGAAGATTTAATACTCCTTATATACATGCTTATTTGTGAGCGCAGATAATCTATAATATACACTTCTCATAATCACGGGGAAAGGTTCACAGTGAGCATCTGCGTGCGAACAAAAAGTCCAGTAAGGTGTTTTTTCTTTTTTAGTTGTCTAAGGAATTGACAAGGATTAATGAAGTTTTGTGTCTCAGATACTTCTACTCTTACGATACTTGTTCATTATGTTAACGAACGCTCTCAATCATGAACAATAATTATTTCGTAGGAAGAAAGAAGTAAATTGGTTGAAGCGAAAAGTAATGTTCCGTTACATTAATATAGATCTACGAATTATCCTACCCACTGAATGATATTCATTTAATTACATAATTTATTTACACTGCGGTTGAGTTTATAAATGATATTAAAAGATTCGAAAAATAAATGTTAAAAATGCTTATAATTTTCTTTGTCTATACTGATGAAGGGAAAAGGAAAATTACGTTTATCATGACATTAAAATCTCATTTTGTTCCATATTCAAAAAACAAACAAAACTTATCAGTTTTCAAATTTGGTACTTAAACGAATTTTTAAAACCAGTCACAATTAAAAATATGTTTGCTTGAACATATGACGTTTTATTATCCTATAAATGATTCGGTTACCTTTTCATTTTATTTCATTAGTTATTAATGAGTCAAGATCAAAGGCAAAAAAATAACTCACCTGAGCAATCTGTTAAAGCACACAAAATGACTAATTTCGCTCGAGGATTCTTTGTAGGCAATTTGTCCACTGCTCTGCAGATAAATGAACCTCATGTCCCGTATTCTTAGCCTGTAAACTATAACACCCTTGCCGTCGTTGCTTGTAAACACTGCAAAAAAGGATAAAGGAAAATGTTAATTATTATTATTATTTCGCATGAAACCTGTTGAATTTGTTTCGCGTGGCAGAGGAGCTGAAGATGGCATTCAGAAATGTCGTTTCATCAGTTCTAAAATACAGCTGGTCGAAAATTTGATGGACAGGAGGTTTGGAAACCCCCCAAACGAAACTACTGAAACCAAACCCTTAATATGGTCAAACCTCTTCATGAAGTCATTTGGGTATAAGGTTTGGATTTAGTATCAAATCATTAGTACTCCCTTTAGAATCACATCCTCACAAGCCCTGCCCTAAATTTTTGCGATTTAATGTTATAATACTTAATGACATACGCTGCTAAGACCATAATATTAAGGGTCAACTTTTAAACAAAATTGATTTGGCGACTGCGAGGAATTGCCACTAATATAACTTTGGAACTTCAAGTTCTACAGTCAACTGATGTTAACTTGTGGTAAAGCCAAAACTTGACGAACGAATTATATAGATATTACTTATTTTGCATGGATGTTCATACCTGCTGTTATATGCTTCAATAAAATTGTAAACTTAAAAATGTATTATTTGTGATTTAGAGCAGTTAATTTTAATTTTACGGTCAACATTCATATATACCGAAGCTTCATTTACGTTATATTAAACTTTAATGTCTACTATATCGTACATAAGTTCAGGTCATTACAGACAAGTCGTCGATCATAGTAGTGACTTCATTACGACGTTAACTGAATGATGAAATGAATGTTTCTGGCAGAACAAGTTCATTTTCCTACATTGCGCATTTTAATTGCAGATGAATATGAAGGGAGTGAATGAAAATAATAAGCAAAAATTGAAGCATTTCAACTCCACAAAATAAGGACATTAAAGATAAAAGGATAAAGCAGGCCACTGTACGAAATATAACATTTAATAAGAAAACAAAAAACCGATTAGGGAAAACATATACGGGTTACAATCCGCAATAACTTTTCTTTACCAAGCAAGTCGACGATTCGAGAAAATTTTAAAAATAAATTAATTTGCAATGAAAACTGCGTATTAATATTAAGAAAGACAAGTCTTGCGATCAATCGAGAAAATTATTGGAATGCTATTTTTTTCCCTCTAATTATTAGCATTAATTATAAAAGAAGCCACGCGTTGAAAAGAACGGGAGTTTCAAAAGATAGCTCTATTGATCGCGACTAGCACAATGAAAACCCAGTGGGATAGGCGACGAAACTGGGGCCAGGCAGATGGTTTGGAAATACGTTTGGACAAGACCAAATTAGAGATCTTTCTCGGAGCTCTGGGTCACAGTCAAAAAATATTCGCAAACAGTTTTAGTAAGTACATTAATTTAATCAGCGTCTTTTTAATTGTTGGTGACGAAATTCCTAATTAACAATTTTAACAACATACAAAATGAACAAAGAAAGCGTGAATTTTTTTTTATGTTTACATGAAACAATCTGAACGCTGCATTGCACATTTGTGTCCAATGCCATGAGCTAGTTCAGAGACGAGGATAATCCTTCCCGGAAATTGGCGAAATAAGTAAGTATTAATTTTTTTTTAAGTAATCTGACAATAAATCAACTATAAAGTAGCTGTAGTGACTTTTGAGATTCAGATGAAAATGGGCGAGCATGCATATTCTCTAGCTTTGTAATGTAACAGTGGCGTATTAAACACGCTTTGCAATCATAGCGCAAGCTCCACGATCGTTGCTGTAGGTAGACAAAATACGTAATTTGTTCCCATTACGTGACGGTGCGTGTAATTTAAAAAGGTTTTAAGCTTAAACGAGATAGCTTTTTTTTTGGACTTGAAAGATGTTTCTATACAATCAGAACACGGCTTAAAAATAGAGCTTGGATTGTTGAGATAATCTTTTTTTTCATTCTCGTAGAGCTTTTAAAAAATGTACACTTCACTTCAACGTCAATTCCCAATCTCTATCCAACAAAATAGAGAACATTGTACAGACATCTGAGATAAGATTCACGTGATTACGTAACACTCCCTTCCCCCTTCTCCTCAGTCGTTGTTTCTTGCGATCTTGAAAGCTTTTAAGACACCAACAATATCTTTCAAAAATTCTCGTTCTGAGCACAGTAAAACTAATCTAAATCACGCAATAAATAAAAACCCCAAGAGAAAAACGATGGAGAGTAAATCGATTTCTATAGACAAAGAGGTCTAAATACATGAAAATTTCATTTCGCAGTATAGTTGAAAAGAAACTACAATTGCACGCATAGAACAATGATATTTTACATTTCTCAATTATTTTATGAGGTATCATTTAAATTTTATTTTATCATTCCATTTTAAAATACCCACGGAATAAGGAATAAGAAAGAGACTTTTAATGTCGAATCCAAATATTATAACAATTTAAAAGCAATTTCATAGTTCTTAATAACGTTTCCATTGAAAAAGATCTTTATTTTGCTTAGTTTTCGGAGAAAAATATTTGAGACCCAGCCCATACCAGGAGAAACAACTTCAGACTGTAACTCCACCTTCGCCGAACTTTAATGTGGACACAATGCATTCTGGCAGAAGGCATTCTCCAGGCAGACGACAGACCCAGCCATCCGAACGGTAGAGGGTGAACCTTGATTCGTCGCTCCAGAGAACCCGTTACCACTGATCTACGGTCCACTTTCGTTGTGTTTTGCACAACATTAACCAAGCAGCGCGGTTGGACTTTGTGGTCAAAGGCTTATGGGCGGCAGCATGACCATGAAAATCAAGCAGATGTGCTTCCTTACGGATGGTATTCATCGAAACAACACTCCCGAAGGCCTGTTGAAACTCCTGGAGTATGTGGGCCATCGGTTGGGTGCGGTTCTTCCGAATTTCTCTGGACAGCACCCGTCGGTCTTTATCTCCCAGTTTCGTGAGTCGGAAGGACTCGGGGCCAATTCCGACAATCACCTCTCACCTTCCACTTCTGAATCACATAGACCACTTTCGATTTTGGGTAATTCAGATCGCTAGACACGTCTCTTAAGGATCGGCCATTTCTGTGATACCCGATGATTACACCTTTCTCGAAATCATATAACTCTGCACTTCATGGCATCTTGCATGCGACAAAATGCCAATGTTGTTTCCTACACAATATTAACGGCGGAGGGCGTGACGTATATCAGGACCGCAGATATAGTCATTTGCATGGGTGTACAAATACTTATTGGTAGATTGTGTGTGTGTGTGTATGTATATATATATTTTAGAGCTACGGAACTGATTCGTTGCTCCTTCGTCCACGAGTATTCTTCGAGAAGTGTTCGGCGAATTATTACCTGTATTCCAAGTTTAGAGGTGGAATTCAAAAGTAAATTGCATAAGCATATTTCAAAAAGTCAAACTCCCGAATGTGTTAGCAGTGTATTCGATATATGGAAGAACAAAATTTGTAACAACGGACAAAAATTCCCACCGCCCACCATGAAAGCTTGAATCGCCCACTAGTGGACGGTAGGAACCAGGTTGACTACCATTGCGGTATTCAGACCATTTCACAGTCGTCAGGATCTTTGTTTTCCTTGGAGGGTTGAGGGCTGAAACATGACACAAGTGTTCGTTTCGTTTTTAGTAGTTCTTTGGTTTATCTGCCCTACACATTCATTCCTGACATCTGTCTTATAAGACATTCGTCCACTAATGCAAACGACGTCCCAAACAATGAGAATAAGAAAAAAACATTTTCAAATATAAATTTTAAAATGCTGAAGTCAAGCAGTTTGGAGCAGGGGAGGGAGAGAAAGAGAGGGGTTACGTTAGTTAAGTTTTCAGTGCTTTCGGAATGGAAGGGCAAGCCTACGTAACCAAGAATAATAATTGTTTATACGATCTACACGTATGATCAGTAATTGTTTAACGGAAAATCAATTGCTGCAAGGCAGATATCCTGCAAAGCTAATTCGACTAACAAATCCTGCAGAGTAGAACAAGCTGACTTGTGAAGTCTATCTTATTTCAGCAAAGGTGGTTCAACAATTGACACCGTTGATCTTCGATCCCCATGCTAAGGCATGGAAAATTCTCCTCTCAATATTTGTGCAATCACAGATTTTCTAGTCGCATTAACTGCATATCTTCTTACTTCTGAAGGTAGCCGTTTAAACAAAGAGCGCACGGAATCTAAAATTTTAAAAATTTTAGAAATATAATATTTTTAAAATTACTGACGCTTAGCGCTGCAATGTTAAAATTGCTTTTGGGAAGATTAAATTAAAATAGAAAAAAGTTTGAAACTCACGCGCATTGCATTCAGGATTGTTCAGGAAAGACTGCATTCAATTATTCATTGCATGTATAACTTATGAGGAGCTGATTTCATTCGGCGTCAGTGTAGAAGTAATGTAAGTTTTATTTTAGAAAACTGTTCAGGAAAAATCTTCAGTTTTTTTTCTATTGGAAGATGTTTCAAGACCATCTCCTTGACACTGAATTTTCAGAGGGGGGAAATGTCGTAGAATATATTATTCTAAGTCGAAGCCAAACAGAGACTGCCAGGAAATTACGCTTCTGAATTCTACAGAGCAAAGTGGTCTCGAACGTGGTACACGCGAAAACAGCTTGGAATTAAAATTTATAAAATTAATTGCCTTATATTAAGAAAATAATGCAAATGTATTTTGCAAATACACTCTGTTTTGACACAATCTTGCTAATCACAACTTAATGATTTTCTTAATAGCATAGTAACCAGGGTTTCTAAATTTGCAGCGGATCATACACGAAAGGCCTCATCAGTGATCACAAAAAACAAAGGTAATAGACAAAATACATAAAAGGTAAAACAAATGGTATGTAATAATATCAAAATCTCTCGTAAAAGGAATATACAGAGGCTGTTCACACATTTTTTTAGACGATGTATATTATATTCACAAAACTAAATTACATAAAATTCTTGTGTTTTAAATGTTCTATTTGACATCCCTTATTCTGAACTATCTTTCGACACCGCAATTTCCAGGATAATAATGCCTTTTGAAGTGTCAGAAGAGGTATTCTATCCCATTCCTCCTGAACAGCTTTCCAGAGTCTTGTCAGGGTTTTGGGACGACGTTTGGATAATGCAGATTTTAAAAGTCCGAAAGCACAAAAATCCATAGGTGATACATCGGGAGATTTAGTAGGGATATCAGTGAAGGGTATGGCCTTGATACCAGATTTTTGTTCCATTTCTTTTAGGAAATTTACAGTGGATTTTGATGTGTGACTGCTAGCTTTGTCCTGATGGAGTCTCACAGATTGATGGCACTGTGGGTAAAGCGATGGTATTTCATTCAGAAAAATTGGCGATAAAATATGTTCCTGATAGTATTTGGAGTTAATCTTGACATTTTTTCCACTCTCTTTATTTTTAACTTGCCATTATAAGAAAAACCAGCAACAATCATGAATCCCTTAGAAAAACTTTCTTTCGATTCTTTGAACCATGTACTTAAATTTTTTTCTCCCCTTTTATGATAATAAATGGCTCCTTTTTTGTTGCAATCATTTAAATACACCCATGATTCATGTATTGTGAAAATTGTTTTCCATTTTTCTTTGGATAAGTGTTTCTCATATAGAATTCTGCAGCGTGTCCTGCGTTCAGCGATATGATTTGGAAGAAGACGATGCACATTGCGTTTTTTCGCTTTCTAAAGATTAAAATCAACGTTTATCATTTTGTTTACAGTGGACACCGAGCATTTTAATGATTATGCAACTGTCCTTTGACTAGGGGGATTTTCTTTTAACATTAAACAACGTATCTTTGCAATAGTCGAAGATGTCCGTTTTTTCCTTGGATACTTGTTTGGAATTTTTGTCCCACTTGAGGCTCCAATTTGACGTTTTTTCCTTTCTTGTTGACGATATTACCTATCGACGCTTTAGATATCACAAAACCATGACTCTCACATCATTTTTGGATAACGGAGTATGCATATTTCTTTTCGGAAAGAGCATAAATGTAGCCTTCGAACCACTGGTTTGTTAAAAACGCCATTTTGAATAAAAACAAAACTTTCAAGCCGCAGACGATAATTTTGACTTTTAAAAACATAGTACAATTGCAATTATTTCTTTTGCAGCAAACGATTTTTTATTACTGCTTACCAAAATCGTCTAAAAAATGTGCGAACAGCCTCCATACTACTTTTCCACAAAGAAAAACAGAAAACGTTCGAATAACTTATTCTTTACAACGTACATAAATAACAGCGTCTCAGTCATTTAAGCATTTGAATATTGATACCTAAACTCCAAAACCTCTCAACTACTGTTTTTTTACTGTTTTCATTTTATGTGGGAGTACGATAACCCATAGCTGCTTCCATCTACTGATTCATAAGAAAACTCAATAAATAGTGTTAAGTGCATTCTAAAGGCATTTTAATGAACAGCTGTGACATATTTGTTAAAATGATGTTGGGCCCTACTGTAATATTTGCAATTTTTCAGTTGAGAGGGTTTAGAGTTTAGGTATCGATATTCAATTGTTAAGTTTTACAGTAAAGTTTTGAGACTGTCCGTATTTTCCGATTTTGGAGTGAAATTCGTGCTTTTATTAATTCATATAATACACTACGTCGAGTTTCATTTTAGAGTTCCTCTGTAAAAGAATACACAAGTCAAGAACTGCATGGACTTTTCAAGTACTTGCGTTTTCCAAAAGGAATTTTTAATTACTAAGGTTATGTAAAAAACGCGTTGGACAGATAAGTCATACAACTGTTTTGTCGCGCAAATATAACGTGCGTATCACTACTTTATAAAAGATCCATTCGTGAGGATCTTGGTAAAACGGTAGTAGACTTCTGTTATAGAGATAAATGCAGTTTAAGAATTTTTATACTTTCAGTGAAAATTTCGCCGTGGACCTCTTAAAATGAAGTGCAAGCTTAAACATATTATACGGATAGCATTTAAAATAACTATTCCTCAATGAAAGGGTAGAATTACTAAAGAAAGAACCAATCTCTGCCATCCCATGTTTGCTTTTTGACCCTGCAGCCGGTTACAGATGATACACGACGAATGTAACTGCAACTAAGAAATATAAGTTTATCCTTTTCTGGTTCCAGAGGCAAAATGTTGACTCTTTGAGAAGAAGACAAGAAAAGCTTCTCTGTCAGCTTCTAAACCTATTCGTTCAACTAGTCGAAGAAAAAACGGAAACATCCAAGAACATACGGCAAAGCAAGCACGTGCCGAACTCTCTGGTAAACTGTATTCGGCAAACTTAATTTTGAGAGGCATTTGTAGAGACAGGCGAGTCACCATAACAAGCAATAACGCCCCCTATCGCAAGGTAAGGGGTACTACGCAGAAAGCTGGGGGTGATTGTAGACTCCAGACATGTCTGATACGCTCTTAGGCAGAACGACGAAGGTAATCGTAGACTCCGGTCGTGTCTGATATATTCTTAAAAAGGAAGTTCAGAGGTGACTGTAGACTCTGAACGTGTCTGGTATGTTCTTCGGAACTTGAGGATAATTGCATTATATTTGTTCGTGTAAATAATATTCTCATACTTGTAATATAGTCTCATGTACTTGTCCGTGCTGTGCTCTATAATTAACTATATGTGTTAAAAAATAACTGATTCTAGATTGATACTAAAAAAAAGGACTTTGAACTCTGTATCCATCACAGCATTTATAAAACTTTATGGCTGAAGTATAGAGGGGGTGATCAGGCGTCCATCCTATTTTTAACTGTCCATCTTTTACTGTTTTCAGACCGTTTGCAAAGACAAAATACCTAACTGCTAGGGAATCCGTATTGCTGTATCAATCAGTGAAGAAAATGCAAAGTCCAGCAATTATCGAATAATCCTTCATTACTTACTCTTACAATCCGAACACGACCCTTAGCAGAGGTGTATATGGACACCAAATTTAACAACGTCGCTTATTCGTAAGTCTCAAATATCTTGCGTCACAATGTTAAAGCGCCAATTAGTTTTCGCGAGTTAGTATCTTTAAAATGGAATTAAGAGGCGTTATAGAAACGATTAAAAAATATTCAGCACTAGGGCAAAAAATATCTGGTCAGCTTAGTGGCAAAAACACTCTTTTTTAAACTAATTTTTGCACTGTTGCTGAATTTTTTCACGCGAACATAAATCAGTAATGTTATGACTTCAAACTCCGTCTGTAACTGTTTGACCCTATAAACGGGGATTTTGGTTTTACTCTCCCTACTGGAGGGAAATACTGTATGTGTACGTCACGTGTCAAAACGAAACTAACTTGTTTTTGTCGCGTTAGGAGAGCCGAATTGCGCGGCACTTAGCATCATGTAATGCAGGGGTGTCAAACACGCGGCCCGCGACGAACAGTTTTGCGGCCCGGCCAATATATTGGCACACAATAATATATAATAAAATAACCGGCGCAGAATTATAATAAGATAGGAAGAATTCGCTAAATTTTTTTTTAATGATACTCCTTTTTGCTATTATTAAACAAAATGCATATATTTATGTTGAATATACTGTAATTAGGTAAATAAACCTACATTGCTATTAATATTAATTTTTTTTGCGGCCCACCTATAGTTAAACCTTGTTTGTTTGGCCTAAGGTAGCCTTTGAGTTTGACACCCCTGATGTAATGGGCTTGACATAGTCGAGTGGAAATCTAGGAGGCACGAAGGCAAAACTGTTAATGACCATTGTAACGAGAATACTGTTAACTGTGTTGTGATTGTGATATTTGTGAATAAACGTCCTGTTTCGTAAAGGATACGGAGTCTGATACCTTTAATTTGTGGTACAAGTACTTTACCTACGAGAGGTATCAATCCTGAGTCTAAATTCACGAACTGGAAGAAGTGTTTTTTTATTTGACCAGTTCATACATTAGTACAATTTTTTCTATTTTTTGCGAAGCGAGACAGAATTTGCTCTTGATCTAATACACAACAGCAGAAAAACATGCTGAAAAACAAGAGAAATAAAGAAATTTTTTTTAAGGGAAATGTTCATTAGTGTTATGTGATGCACCCGGAAAAGCAACACTAATGCAAAAGAGGAAAGAAAATTACTTTCCCTTTTCGTTTAGATCGTTCAACTGTGAGTAGGTTCGGCGGAAGGTTATTTTCGTACCCTTAGTTGATACCATTAAAAATAGCCAAAAAAAGTAAGAGTGATTTTGGGAAAGGGGGCAACAAAATGTTACATTTAATTATTGAAGAAATACAGTGAAACGTTAAATTTTAGTAAGATAAACATAAATGATTTATTCCAAACAAATACGATTCAATTTCGACGAGTAGAGCGTCAACTATATTTAAACATTCTGTTGGCCTCATGTCAACTTCCACGGTTTAAACTTTGGTCTGATAATTCGTAAGCCTGGCATTAATTATTTAAAAAGGTATTTTAAAGGAATTTTTCGCCAACTAAAGCTAAAAAATTATTTTAAAAAGCTCTCTTATAGTTGCGTTTTGCAGACTGTCCTAATTTTAATGTATTGTAAACACATGTACAGGTATAACACGGCATTTCTATAGCACGGATTCACTAACACTGTTCGAGATTAGGTAAAACCCTCATACAACATGACATGTAATAAAAACTATTGAAAGCGAACTTTATCTAATTTGAAATTAGGGAAATCCAGTACAACAGCTCAATAAACGTGATAAAATTTTTAAGTGCGAAAGATACCTCATTTGACATTTTTCATTCGAGTGCTTACGTATTATCAGATTTTCCTGCATAATTTTCGTGAACTATTAATACTTAAGTACACTTTAAGACTTTAATTGTGTTTCTTTTTTGGCTACGTAGATTAAAAATTTTCGGGTAAGTAGTACTCGACCTTTTTTAAAGGAATAATAATGTTTTTATTTTTATGAATTAATCTGTAGTCCTAAGCTATGTCTGGCGAAAATAAAAAAAAGTCTCTTATTTTATCTCTATGGAAACAATTACAAATTTTAGATCGGCTCAAAAATGGCGAAAAGATATCAAATATCGCCAAATCGTTGGATTTAAATGAAGCGACAATACGGACTACAACAGGGGTGTCAAACTCAAAGGCTACCTTGGGACAAACAAAGTTTAACTATAGGTGGGCCGCAAAAAAAATTAATATTAATAGAAACGTAGGTTTATTTACCTAATTACAGTATATTCAACATAAATATATGCATTTTGTTTAATAATAACAAAAAAGAGTATCATTAAAAAAACATTTAGCGAATTCTTCCTATCTTATTATAATTCTGCGTCGGTTATTTTATTACATATTATTGTGTGCCAATATATTGGCCGGGCCGCAAAAATTTTCGTCGCGGGCCGCGAGTTTGACACCCCTGAACTACAAGAAAAAATGAACAGACAATTAGAGATTCCGTTGCTGCAGGCTGTTCTATCTCCTTAAACATGGCATCTCGTCCTAGGGCAACAATAATTGAGCAGATGGAAAAAGCCCTTAGCATCTGGATTGAAGACTTAAAAAAATGGATTCCACTGAGTACCAATATTAATAAACACAAAGCCTTGAAAATTTACAACTACTTAAAGGAAAATGGAGAAACTGCTACTAATCCAGATTTTGAAGCCAGCAAAGGGTGGTTTGATCGTATAAGAAAACGCTTATCACTACAAAAACTAAAAATAGAAGGTGAAAGTGCATCAGCCGATAGAGAAGCCGCAGAAATTTATCCAATGGAATTGAAAAGAATTATTGAAGAGGATGGATATTCAACACACTAGGTTTTTAATACGCACGAGACTGCTCTTTGGTGGGAAAAAAATGCTCAAGAGGACATATTTCTAAAGACGAAAAAGTTGCGCCACATTTCAAGGTATCAAAAGACCGTGTAACATTACTTATGTGCAGTAATGCTTCAGGCGATATCATGGTAAAACCTATGCTTGATTATAAATCTTTCAATCCTCGTGCTATGAAAAACCTAAATAAGAGCAATTTACCGGTATACTAGGTAGCAAATAAAAAAAAAACCTTGGGTGACTGCTAAATTATTTAAGAAATGGTTTTTAAACTGTTTTGTACCAAGTGTGGAAAACTACTTAAAACAGAAAAATTTAGATTTTAAAGTTTTACATCTATTGGATAATGCACCCAGCCATCCGCAAGATTTAAATAACCCAAATATCAAAATATTTTTTTTACCTCCAAATACAACTGCTTTACTTCAACCGTTAAATCGGGGAATTAGAGCTACATTTAAAACCAATTACATAAGGAGAACATTACAATGGGTTTTGAACAAAATCTATGATGAACGTCAAGGAGGTGTGGAAACTCTTCACAATTTTGGACTGCATTAATCTAATAAACTCATCCATCAGAGAAATAAAACCGATGACATTAAATGGTTGTTGAAAAAAATATGGTCGGAGTCAATTGAAAGTGAAAATTTGATAGAGACAGCTGAAAACAGAATGGATGCAGTAGTAGAAATTGCTATGTCTCCAGGAGGGGAAGGTTTTGACGATATGACTGCACAAGATATCCAAGAATTACTGGTGGATGAAGAAATTGATGAAGCAGGTTTGGTAGAAATAGTATTTGGAATCCATGATAACTCAGATGATGATAGCATAGGTGAAGACAAAGAAGTTGAAAAGTTTACTCTACAAAGCATAAAGAAAGGCCTAGGCGTAGCCTAACAGTTAGTCATATTTCTTAAATGAAGATCCTCCAAATGAAAGGAGCACAAAGTTTAAAAGAGAACTTCATAAGTGCTTAGCACCATGTAAGGAAATTTATAAAAACCTTTTAACTAAAAGCATGCAATCTAAAATAACAGATTTTTTTTCAAAAGTTAAAGCATGGATCTGAAGATAATGCAGAAAAATGCTAAGAGTAAAAGGATATCTTGCCAAAAAGAAAACGCCCTCGGTTAATAGCGCTTAGTGATGGCGAAGAAAACATTGTTTAATTCATATTAATATGTATTACTTCTTAAGAAAATTTTAATAAAGATATTTATATTAATTATGAAAATATAATAGCACGTTTTAAAGTTTTTGGAACCTACCCCCCCTTTTTTGTATTAGTTCTTTGTTTCGTATAACACGGATTCGCCTAACACGGCAATATTTTGGAACATAACTCCCGTGTTAAACGGGGGTTACCTGTATATGCATTGGATCTCTCTCGTTCTATGAGAGTGTAGTTCACTATTACTGATGCTTAATTTTAAAATTGTAAAACAGGTGGTAGCTGTATAGTGTATTTTCTTAGTTTTTCGGGAGTGTTAAAACGTACATATCAGAATTTACAATTCACGATAGCGATATTCGCATTTTTTTCCCACTTTCACGGGTATTCTATGCCTACAACACACGCGAAAGTCGAGGCCCTGATAACTGTGCTTTTCATTATAAGATTCAGATACAATTTTGAGGTTTTATTACTGCTTAAAAATTTAGAGCAGGCACGCGCCAAACTTGACATAAAAACCATGAAATAAAAGACTATGAACTATTAAAGAATTTTCTCAACCTACAAACTAAATTTCAAGAAATCCATCTTCCATAAATAGAACTACTGATTAAAACAATAAACAGGAAATCCAAGGTAAATAAAGCACAAATAGCAATAAGGTGCAATTTTGCATACGGCCGTTTCGAAGCTGCAAAGGAGCTTCTTCATACGTGTCTAGTCGCTTAGTTTTAGGCTTTTTGAGCTGCCACTAAGTTCTTTGCACTGATGAAGAAGCTCATTTGCAGCTTCGAAACGGCCGTATGCAAAATTGCACCTTATTGCTATTAGTGCTTTATTTACGTTGGATTTCCTTTTTATTCCTCGAGAACAAAGGTTTTGTCTCTTCTTTTCAATACAGATTAAAACGTCACGTTACTTAAAACCAAAAAACACCATCACCAAGATGGAAAAAATTCTTGTCAAGAGTTCAAGCAATCCTCATGTGAAGTACAAAATGAGAAAAAAAATATTAGTAACTCACCCACCCTCAACAAAATCGCATATTTTATGTTCTATAAATGCCGAATATTTAAATGTAATAAATTTCACACAGTACTCACTTGCTTTCTGGGCAAAGAGAGCGATGGGTACATCCGAGCTGCATATATACTGATATGCTGATGTACCTTGTACATCATGCGGCATATAGCCAGTGATTGTGGAGATTCTGCAAAGGAAAAAATATATAATTGATATGTTTTCAATAATTATTTAAAGGATCATAAAAACTGAATTTCAGAGAAGAACAAGTGTACGATAATGAAATAGCTTCCTGTGTACGGTTATGAAGTCCTTTACTATTAATTGTCTCTTCGCTGAATCTCAAATAGTCGTGTCATGTTTCATAAAACGATACATCAAACACCTCGTATTACACGATTCATAAAACACAGACGACATTTTCAAGTAGTTAAGGTGATGTATGAGTTGACCTCGCAGATATTCAATCTCTCAATAAAGATACGGGGAATTCACCAATTGGTATTACCATAATTGCACGCGAACAAAATACATTTTTTTTCATCCAAAGGTAATTTCTATGTGCTGCATAACGCGTTTTTAAAAATTATATTCGTATTCTTTTTAATAAATTTTGTCGCAATAGACATGAACAATTATGTCCGGTTAAGAAAATATAACTAATAATTTCGAAATTGAGCACTTTATTAAAGTTTCTATTTTCATGTTCAAATGACAAAGATGAAAGATAAGCAAATGCTACTGTCGGATCAGAAAAATACGGAGAGAGAAATTCCGCATAGGAACATACGGATTGAAGATCAACTTCAATCCCCATGTCATCAATCTGCCTCAAGTCTGAAATATATTACCCTACCCCGCAATCGGTATCTTCTATTAGCATGCAATCTCCCCATTTAGCAATTCATAACAAGTTTGCTGCAATTTAAGATATAAATGCGAACGAAACAAATAATAGCTCTTAAAAAACGCAAACTACAAACTTTTAAATATTCGTACATCCAATCAACACTATAATAACTAAAATTTTAATTGTCTTATAAACCTCTTCTCTTAGTGCAACAGTTTTGATTTAACCACATTATCATTTATAAATTACTTCCCTTAGCTGCAGTACTGCGGTTTAAAAATCACTCTTTTATTTTCATCGTGATAAAGATTTTCTACACGCTGACTCATTGAGTTTTTTATTGGGTTAGCATGTCATCGAGGTAAAAATCAGTGAGCTGATTTCTATAGATGTTTTTCGCATATTTTATTTTGGAATAGGATAACTTACAAAGATACGGTGATGTGAACAACGTGATCAGCAGACGGCACATTTTTGTACAGTATTGTATTTTTCAGGCCCTAATTTGAAAAATTACGTTTATAAAAGCACCTGCTGATAATGAGTGTGAGTGTTTCGGGCCGGACATAAAACCTTGGTGGGCCGCATGCGCCCCGCAGTTTGAGTATCCCTGGCCTCGACAGTGCTCCTATTACAAGAAACCAAAAACTTTCGCGGTACTCAACGGGCGAATGTCCAAAGATAATGTCTTGATGCATGGGAGGAAAAAAGGTTTTCACAATAAAAAATAATCCTCTTAACACTATCCAGACAAAACGTAAAACCGATTGTTGATTCGTCGTTCCTAAAACTTATCCGGAACCTCGTGTAGTCAAAGAAATTGAATAGAAAAATGTACAAACATCAGCTTGAAAAAGGAAGGTTTATTTCCGTGCCAAGCGTTCAAACGGGAGCAATAGTGATGTACAACACCGAGCGTTGCTGTGCAAAGCAATGAGACCACTTTACCGGAAAAGTAGCCATTATATCAGCGAATCATGGAGTAATAAAGTGTTTTTATATCGCACGTTTCCCGAAGACGTTGACAACATATGAAGGTCTCCAAGTAACAGTTCAATTTAGATGCGTGCATTTTATTGTAACTTGGAATGTCTCTCAAGGGTGGTCTCCATTTGACATATAACACTGATGGTTCAAACACGTGTTTTCCACACGAGAACTACACCAAACCGACACTACTCCATGCTGGGAACAGCAGTGACCATCGAATTCACCAGCAACGTGACACTATTTTGTATTCAACCGTCATTTATACTTGAAATAAAAATGCAAATTAATGCATGCCTTTTGTGAAATCATTACATCTGGACTTTAAATATGAGTGAACTATTCTGAACTCAAGAGAGAAAATAAGACTAACTGTGTCAAATATGATTAAGATTTAGCTTCATAATTTGTTCTCATAGTTGGGAAACTTGTTGAAAGAGGCGTATATTTTTCTTTATAATTTTATTTACTTCGTGTTTAACACAAAAACAAGAGAAGTGCTTTGGTCTGTTTGTTATCTTTAAAATAACGTTTGGTAGGACACAAATACAACCGCCAAAGAATAGAAATTTAAACGCCTGAGTAGAATATTTCCACGCTTTGGACTAAAATATGCATCACGTGCTTCCATTAAAATATCACATCTGCAGAAGGAAATTTCGATGCGACTAACTGGTTTGATTATTGCAGTTTACCGGTTTTGACTTAATTCCAGATTTATCAACACTCATTGGGATGACCTCGAATTACTTAACACTTTATGTAAATCACATGCAAGTGCTCTCGCACTCTTGAGAAGGAACTACGTCCTTTTTAGCCATGCTACTGTCATATCAACGACTTATCGCATGTGCTCACCAGTTCACTTTCGCGCAGCTTTGCATAGCGAGTACATTGGGGTATACTGAAGAATGCTGGCAGTGATCCAAACTCCCCGATAAGCTGCGTCACAAGACATTCTACTCTAAAACTCTGGCAATCGTGCTGCAGATATTTAAAACTCCCTCGCCCACTAAGAGATAAGTCAAGCGAAAGATTCTCAAACTGCATGCAAAGGATTGGAAGGTGTGGCGCACTACACCCCCGAGACGAGGTATGTTAACGACGCGTCACATATACGCACAGCCGCACGATATTGCAATCCGATAATTCGCAATGTATTGCCTACAAATAAAATTGAAGACAGAAAGGAGATATCATCTCAAGCAAGCTGCTTTAATTAAAATATATATATATATATATATATATACAGTGGACGCTCGTTAATTCGAACTCGGTTAATTCGAACTTTCGGTTAATTCGAACTAATCCAAAGGCCCCAAAAAACTTGTATTGGAGTTAATGTTAAAAATATCTCATTAATTCGAACTAAATTTTTGTCACTTCGGTTAATTCGAACTAAAAATATGACAAAGAAAAATTGTTTTTCCTCGTTTAATGGAGAAAATACACACTGTATTTATTATTTTGTGTGTCAAAATTTCTTTTCTGCACATGCCTGCATTCCTAGACTATTGCATGTCCGCTAAACGTTAGTAGCTATTGTCCTTCTTATTAGTGCTAAACGGAAAAAGCAATTTTCCTTTATTTGGATCGATTTTATTAGAATTTCAGAAAAACTAGTCTTTACTACAGATTCTAGGGAGCTGCGTTAGTTATAACTGCAGTGCAGACAAGTTAATGTGGTCTAGTTTTCTTCCTCATTGTGTGGTGTGAACGTGTAAAAATTCAGTATGTCTACACGTGGAAAGTACAAAACCCTAACTTTGGAGACAAAGGTAGAAATTTTAAAGAAAGTAGAGAATGGCGAATGTAAAACAAAGTTAGCAGCTGACTATGGAATTTAAAAAAATGCCTTGTCAACTAATTTGAAAAACAAGGAGTCAATTTTAGATTCATGGGAAAAATCAAAATTTGCTAGAGGAAGGAAACCCATAGGAAATGCGTCCCAAGAAGTTCTAGAAAAAGCTCTACTGCTATGATTCCAGGATGTTAGATCTCGAAATTTTCCGATAAATGGACCCCTAGTGCTGACGAAGGCTGATGAATTGGCAAGTCGAATGGGTATTGAAGATTTTAAATGCAGTGATGGATGGCTTTCTCGATTTAAGCCAAGGCAAAATATTTCTTATCAAACTGTATGTGGCCAAACCTCTGATGTAAACGAAGACGTATGCACTAATTTCGGTAGGAAACTGCCAGGGCTTTTCTCTATTTACCTGCCGAAAGATATTTTAATGCGGCCATAATGACAAAGCCATAATGGACTCTATTAAAACTCTGAAAGCATTTATTCAGATGGAACCTTCCTCTGAAAATGAATTGAAATGTTTACTTCAAATCGAGAAGATTGCTGAACAATGTAGGCATCATAAACAGAACCATACATTAATTTTACAGTTTTTCCCCAAAGTGTAATTCATATTTTTAATAAAAGTTTACGTTATACTGCATATCTTCTGCTTCATTTTATGATTAAGGTATGTCTGTATTGCTTTTTAATGTGTTTAACTTTAGATAACATAGTAAAATATATTTTCTGGGGTTATACATACTAGGAGAGTTTCTTCTTCAGTGATACACATTTAAAGTTATATATTTTCTCTTAACATCGGATAATTCGAACTTTTTTCTGAGAACCTTTGAGTTCAAATTAACGAGCGTCCACTGTATATATATATATATATATATAATCTTTAAATTTATTTTTATAAATGCAGAGAACTCATTTACCCAAATTTTCTCTTATTTGAAAAGAACGACGACAGAGAGAAGAGTCGAACCGACCCTGCATCGGTCGAATCTTCGGAGAACCTGACGAGTACTCTAACGATATTTGACTAGGCACAATGATATATTTTCCCCTAATCAAATAAATAAATAAATAAATAACAATGACCGTGACATCATTAGAATTCTGGGCCGATACTCTAACGGTATTTGAACTTTATATATTTTCTTTCATTTAAAAATGATCTGTAGCCGGGGCAGGAATCGTCTTCGCGGAATCCCTGGATGATATTCGAACTAACGATATATTTTTCTCTCATTTAATGCAGGAATCCAATAAACGTTCCGTAGAATACCAAGGTGATATTACAACATTATTTCCGGCAGTTGATATATGATCTGCTTTGCATTACCATTGGTAAACCTCACAGCAGTACTAAACGTAACAGCGTCATGATGAAGGAAGATTTACAGTGCTTTGCCTCCTCCTCTCAGTGATGTATCGTAAAAAGTAATGTATTTCACTTCTAGCATATTTTTTTTCTATTTTTCCATGGTTGCAAGTAAAATTATATTGAATTCTCTGTTATGTTATGTTTAAGTGCATGTAACTGTATGAATAATCCTGCCAGAAAAAAAAAATCGATTTATATATTCATATATATAATTTTCAAAAATAAATAACTGAAGTATAAGAGACTTCATTTTCGGCCAATCATTACCCGCGTCATTGAATCATACTTCAGACCTTTGAAGCATGAATTTAAAAGCTAATAACGTAAAGTTATGAACTAATGAAGACAAACGCTCGTAGTCTCAAATGTTTTCAGAAACTTGGGATGAAGAATACTTTGAAAGACTTTTTCATACATATTATTTATTAATATAATATTTTTAATCGGAGGAAGGAAGCAGATAAATGAGAACAGGAATTATCATCATAAGAGGATACGCATATCCAAAATCATAAAATTTAATGAGTATTTTGAAATTGCGGCCTTATTTCTACAAATGATTACCTTCAAGATTAACATTTGTAGAAATAAGTTCGCTCTGAACAACAGTCAAGCACAAGAAATAACTTTAAAAGTATATGTGACCTTACGTGCGATACGCAAAGAAGGAAGTTGACCATTTTCAGAGTGTGTGTATGTATGTATATATATATATATATATATACATACACACACACGAGAATTAGCTCAATTCCATATGTTTCTCATTAACGAAGTGATTTAAGGTAAAGATAAAAAAAAAATGCTTTTAATAAAACGAACCTTCTAAGCACACATACGAAACCTGAAAATCACTCAGTCATGACAAACTCCAATAATCCGACTTTTTTTATTTTACTTGTTCTAAAGCGCAAAATATTAGTAACAGGCTCACACCAAAGAAATGTTGCGAGAAAATTTTTTGATGTAAGGTGACACTTTCGCGTTAAATGTTATCTAACGCAGGCCAGATATAAATCGCACAATCACGCAAATCGATATGAAGGCCTCGTCTTTTTTCGACTATATTATGTTTTAAAATGTAAATAAATGCTTTTTAACTTAAACATGGGTATTCATTTAAGAGGAAGTCTAATTTCTAAATTTTTATGATAGACCCTCTGAGACTCACACACATATTAGTTAAAAAAATTAACCCTTATAATGTTTTAAAGTTGAAAAATTTCACCGAGGCATTTCAAATTTAATCAAGGATTCACATTTACAACGTTTAAAGCCTGAGATGCAATTTTAGATTATACATTTCAAACTCTCCAATATTATAATACGCTTACGGCTTATATGGCTGAATGGTTAACACTGTGGAAAATGAAATCCCTAACGCTTTCGAAAGAAACTGAGGTACTAATTTTTTTTTAATTTAATTTTATATTTTAAAAAATTTCTTTTCAGATTTTGTATAAATTTAAAATCAGTGACTTCTGAATGAGTTTTCACATAGCAAGAAACTATGTTTTCTTTTTGTTGCCACAGGGCTTTTGATCTTCATTTCTCCTAAATATGATTAATATATAGAATAATCCATTATAAAAATTAGACACACAATGTAGACAAAATCATAGACAAACTTTTATGAGAGTGGCGTGAAAAAAGAATGTAAATCGAAAAAGCAGCGTCACCAGCTCGACATCAATTTTATAGCAGGAAAAATAATCGATCACCATGGTAGCGTTACTTAGCTTACTAATTACACCTCAATAATACTCAGAAGCGTACAGAATCGTGCAGATACTATCGGAATGAAACCTGGTGTTACGACTCAAAACTCCGTCTGCAACTGTTGGTCCCTATAAACGGGGAAGTTTGGTTTTACTCTCCTACGGGAGGGAAAATACTATATGTTTATGTCACGTGTTAAAACGAAAGTAACTTGTTGTCGCGTTGAGATCCGATTTGCGCGGCTCAGAACCATGTGGTGGCTCGACCAGTCGAGTGGAAATATCTGGGCGGCTTAAATGAAAGGCCGTAAATAATTGTAAGATTTCTGTAACTGTGCTGTGAGTTTAATTGTAAATAAATGTCAGTGTTTCGTAAAGGACTCGGAGTCGGATAATTAATTTATGTTACATCTTTTTGGTGACCACGGACCTGATGTGATATGGAACTGGACTAAATATTTTGGATAATTTTGGATTATATTTTATGGATCTTGGAGGGACCTCTTGGAAGTGGAGGTAGGCCCTTTCTTATTTTTCCCTTCTAGTTAAGTATTTGGGAAGGGTTTGTTGTTAGTTGTTGTTTAGGAAAGAAATTGTTAAAACGGAAAAGTGCTGATCGGAAACGAAACAGTATTAGATAGCGAAACTTAAGGGTCAAATAGTAAATCCTTGTTATAACTAGAGAGACTGGTTGAATTAAATTAATTCAATTATGGATATTCAAAGGCTTAAGGAAAAACGGAGGGGTTTAAGGAATTTATTTACTAAGCATTTGACAAAAATTAAAACTTCGATAGAAAAGGAAATAACGGCAGAATATACTAAAGAGATGAAAATTGAGGAGCTATCAAGCTTAAGGGATCAGCTCATTGAAAAAATGAATGAGTTGAATAAAATTGATGATGAGGTACAGTTAATAATTAAAATCGAAGATATAGAGAATGACTTATCAGTGAGCGAAGAATATAAAGATAAGGGAACCGATTCAAAATCAAAATTAGCGATGTGTTTGGGATCTTTATATGGTAGACCGGGAAGTGTAGTGCAGGCAAACCAACCTGAGAATCAATCTGAGAGTAATGTGGAAAACAGTGAAGGTTTCAGAACCGAAACGAAAAATGTCGTTAAACTCCCTAAGCTAGATATAACAAAGTTTTTTGGTGATTGCAGCCTTTGGCTTGATTTCTGGAATTCGTATGAAGTAGCTATACACAATAATAGAGCGCTAAGCAAAATCGAAAAGTTTACGTATTTGAAAACTTATTTAGGGGGTGTTGCTTTGAACGCCATTTCAGGATTTTCTCTTACAGAGCAAAATTATGACGCATCGGTTCAGTTGTTGACCCTGAGGTTTGGAAGGCCAGAGGTCATTATTTCGTCACACATCCATAAACTTCTATTAATTGAACCTGTAAAATCTTGTTCGAATGTAGCAGGGCTACGAAAAATGTAAGACGCAATAGAAGTACAAATTCGTTCGTTGCAGTCTTTAAATGTAGCAACAGGTACTTACGGTAATTTACTGTGCCCGGTAATATTGCAGAAATTACCCGAGGAGTTGAATTTGAACTATAATAGGACCTGTAAATCAAACGAATTGTTTGATATTTCAAAATTAATAGAATACATACGGAAGGAATTGGAAATAAGAGAAACGTCTGTAATATTGGCAAACCCAAACCCACACAATACAAATGTAAATGATCCTTATCGAAATAAGGTGAATCAAAATTATCAAAATAAACATCAGTTAACTGTTAAGAGAAATGAGTATTCTAAATCTAGATCAACAGCCGCAGTTTTAGCTACTAAGGTTGAAGAAAATTTACCATCGTTTAATAAATATTCTAGTAGTAATACAAGAACTTTTAACCAATACCGAAATAACTTTCCATTTAGACAGAATACGGGAAATCAATGTATATTTTGTTCTGCCAATTCGCACATGACGCATGATTGTTTATTGGATGTTAATAATAGGAGAAAAGCGTTAATGGCCAAGGGATTGTGTTTTATTTGTTTCCAGAACCACTTGAGGAAATTTTGTAAAAGGGATCAGAAATGCAGAAACTGCAATTCTTTAGACCATAACTCGCTGATTTGCAGTGTTGAGAGAAATGAATTTAAAGCAAATGCGAAAGAAATCCCAAAACAGGCTGAAAGTTCACTCAGCTTAGTTTGTGATAAAAATCCTTCGAAGCGGGCGGCACCGCATGAATCAGTTTTACTACAAACGTTCACCGCCGCTGTCAAAACAAGTCCTTTAAATAAAACGCAGATGGTTCATTGCATGATAGACGGTGGAAGCACCAAAACATTCGTGATTAGGGATGTTTGCGAACTGTTGGGGTTAAAGGCCATAAGTAGAGAAGCACTTGTTATTTACACCTTTCGGAGGCAGTCGAGCTGAGAAGAAAATTTATGATATCGTTGAACTGGAATTGTGTAATGTAAGTGATCCAAAGCGGAAAATCAAAATTAACGCAGTAGTTATTGATTCGATTACATTAGGACAAATTGAAATTCCTTCTAAATGGATTCGGAATATGGCTTTGGAAAAGGGTATCGAGTTGGCAGATCAGGGTACATCCAGAAGTATACAAATTTTAATCGGGTCAGATTGTATTGGGGAAATTTTGGGTGAAACAAATATAAAAATTTCTAAAAGACTAGTGGCAACAGACACCATTTTTGGCTTCGTGATACAGGGAAGGGATGAAGGATATAATTGTCAGGAGGTGCATGCTAACCATTTGACCGTTGCGAATGAAGAATTGGACTATGAAAGAGTTAAGCATTTTTGGGAACTGGAAACAATTGGGATAAGTCCAGATAAGGAAATTTCTCGATCTGATAAGGAAATTTTAGATTCATTTGAGCAAAATACTACGTACAAAAACAAACGATATGAAACTCGGTTATTATGGAAAGAAAAGGATAAAAATTTAGAGAGTAACTATGAAAACGCTAGGCGTCGTTTGTACAGTTTGAGCAGAGTATTTGAAAGGAATCGGGAATTAGGTTTGAGATATAGTGAAATAATTAATGAACACTTAAAAGAAGGTATTGTGGAACCAGTAACGGTAGATTTAAGGAAAACCGTCAATACAGGATACTTCATGCCACATCACGCAGTAGTGCGCGAGCAAAAGGACACTACAAAAGTCAGGATAGTTTTCGATGCATCTTCTAAGGGTAAGGATAAATTATCTCTAAACGATTGTTTGGATAGCGGGCCCAATTTGAATCCCGACTTATTGAAAATCATTTTGAAGTTCAGATTAAATCCAATCGCTTTTTGCGCCGACATTCAGCGCGCGTTTCTTGAAGTAGGAATTGCCGAGGGGGATAGAGATTTTTTAAAGTTCCTGTGGATTAATGGGCAGGGGCCAAATCTCCATTTCGATCCTCCAAATTTCCAAGTGTTGCAGATTGCAAGAGTTCCTTTTGGGATAAAGTGTTCACCGTTTTTACTAACTGCGACAGTGCGGCTTCACTTAAAGAAATATGAAGAATCCCACAGCGAATCTTGCGACATGTTAAAAGAGTTATATGTCGACGACTTAATATCAGGATCTACGGATATCGACCATGTTCTAAAACTGAGTAAGGAAACGATATTTATACTTGATCAAGCCAGTATGAATCTTCGTAGATGGATATCAAATTCCCCAGAGCTCAATGAACTATGGAGGGAGAATGGCATCGACTGTCGTGAAATTTCGGAAGAGTCTGGCATACCATTGAAAATTTTGGGTATTATTTGGTACAATGTAAATGACAAATTGAGAATTGACACTAGTCAGTTTAAGAAATTGAAAGGAGATAAGCCGATAACGAAACGTAATATTTTAGCAGCTTGTGGAATGTTATTTGACCCTATGGGTATAATGAACCCCTTTTCAGTACGACTCAAGATAATAGTCCAAATGTTGTGGGAAAGAGGCCTTCAATGGGATGAAGGTGTTCCTAGTGAAATTGAAGCAGAATTTCTCGAGTGGCTGAACGACGTTGAGAAGTTGAAATTCTTTGAGATACCCAGATTATATTTCAGTGAAATTTGCTGGGATTCTGTTGAAATACACATATTCTCAGATGCCAGTCCCAAATGCTATGGATCGGTAGCATACTTTAGAATGAGAAAGTTAAATAGATACGTAACGTGTTTCATAATATCGAAGTCTCGTTTAGCCCCATTGAAGAAGATGACACTACCAAGACTCGAGTTAATGGGGACCCTACTATCAGCAAGACTACTATCAGCAAGACTGTCCATATTTACAGTCTACCTTTCCTATGGTAGAACCAAGGAATATATTTTACTGGACTGACTCCCAGATTTGTATTCATTGGATAAAAGGCGTTGCAGATAACTGGAAGATATTTGTGAGAAATCGCGTGGTAGAGATAAAGGAAAGGACTGATCCATCGAGATGGCAATTCTGCAATGGAAAATTCAATCCAGCCGATAAGCTCACTAGAGGAATAAGAGCACAAGCTCTAATCAATGATAAGGCTTGGATTTCAGGACCACCTTGGCTTGCAGAGTTAAATATTCCAAGTGAGGTAACAACGACGAGGGTCAGTTCAGATACTGAAGGTGTTGAGGAAGAGAAGCGAAAGGTCGTTGCGTTTCATGTAAACTTCGAAACTGTTGAACCACTATTGGACCTTCACAAGTATAGTGACCTAGGAAAGGTCATAAGAATAAGTGCATATATCATGAGGTTTGTGAACAATTCTAAACCAAAATGTATAAAATCTACGGGTGCTTTAACAGCGCAAGAACTCTCTATCGCAGAGAACTATTGGCTTCGAATCGTGCAACGAAATAACTTTGGTAAAGAGTATAACCAATTAAAAACGAAAACCGCAATTGATTCTGACTCTAAGCTATATGGTTTAGATCCAATTTTGACCACTGATGGGTTAATAGTATTAAAGGGAAGACTGCAGAGTTCTGATTTAGATGTTCAATCTAAACATCCAATAATTCTCCCGAGCAAGACTAAATTTACTGAGCTTTTGATAATGAGAAAGCATAAGAACGTGCTTCATTCTGGTGTTTCTGACACTCTCGCACAGCTCAGAGAACGATTTTGGATAATTCGTGGCAGGCAAGTTGTAAAGTCCTGTTTAAACAAGTGTTTACGATGCAGACGATTCAAGGCTAAACAAGGAAGGCAGGTAGTAGCTCCACTTCCTGCAACCAGAACTCGGGAATCCCAACCTTTTGAAGTCACTGCAATAGACTTTGCAGGACCCTTATATACAAAGGACAATTGCAAAAATTACATCGCATTATTTACCTGCGCCGTCACTCGAGCTGTTCATTTGGAAGTTGTGTCCAGTTTAAGTAGTGAACATTTCCTACTAGCGTTTAGAAGATTTGTTTCAAGGAGAGGTGTTTGTCGAATTATTAACTTGGACAATGCCTTGACTTTCAAAGGTGCAGACACCGAACTCAAGAAATTGTATACGAACATAAAGGACTTAGACATACAAAATTATTTTGGAAAAAAGGGGATTACGTGGCAGTACATAGTAGAAAAGGCCGCTTGGTGGGGCGGATATTGGGAGCGGATGGTTCGTATGACAAAGGTTGTTTTGAGGAAAATTCTTGGGAGGGCTTTGGTAACTTTTGAAGAACTGCAAACAATACTTGCAGAGATTGAATCCATTTTGAACTCTAGACCTCTTACTTATGTCTATAACGAACCTACAGAACCATCCCCTCTCACTCCAGCTCATTTCCTCATTGGAAGAAGAATAACTGCCTTACCTCCCCATATTGGCAAAACAATTTCTGGAAGTGTATCCAGTACTCATAAAGTATTAATTAAGAGATATTTATACCGTGAAAAGCTTTTAAATCAGTTTTGGAAACGATGGAAGGGAGAGTACCTTTTACAGTTAAGAAATGTAAATTTTATAAAACCAGTTAATGTAACTTGTCAATTTAATGTAGGTGACGTAGTCTTGATAGCAGATGATAAGATGCCACGGCAAATGTGGAGAATGGGAAGAGTAAGTGAATTGCATTTTGGCAGAGACAAACAGGTAAGAGCTGTCACGCTGAAAACAGCTACAGGTCAAATCAAACGACCGATTCAGTTTCTGCATCATATGGAGATAGGTAAGCCGTGATCCAACTTTAATACTGAGGTTGTGATTTACCAGACAGCTATCAAGTTATATTGTTTGTTTCATTTAATAAGTGTCTTATTTTTTGTTAGTATTAATATTGTTCTTTATTAATTTGTAATAAGTGAGTGTAAAATTGTTCGATTTATTATGTTGTACTTATTATGTTGTAAGAAATAATGAATGTCTTCATTGGGGGCGGAGGATGTTACGACTCAAAACTCCGTCTGCAACTGTTGGTCCCTATAAACGGGGAAGTTTGGTTTTACTCTCCTACGGGAGGGAAAATACTATATGTTTATGTCACGTGTTAAAACGAAAGTAACTTGTTGTCGCGTTGAGATCCGATTTGCGCGGCTCAGAACCATGTGGTGGCTCGACCAGTCGAGTGGAAATATCTGGGCGGCTTAAATGAAAGGCCGTAAATAATTGTAAGATTTCTGTAACTGTGCTGTGAGTTTAATTGTAAATAAATGTCAGTGTTTCGTAAAGGACTCGGAGTCGGATAATTAATTTATGTTACACCTGGTACGGTGAAGAGCTAAAGGACTGGGAGAAAAATACCAATACGACTGGTTGAATAGGCGTACACCGTTCTGGAGAATGCATCTGATAGCAGTATACTGATGCGGTTACACGAGACGAATAAGGAGTTAGTTATATTGAGCAGTACCGATAAATTATGGAAAGATTACGATTCTCAAGCATAACTCCTGCAATATTTAGAAGCGATTTTGACAGATGGTTTAAAGTAATTTTTTTTATCCTGCGTACAGGATTTAAATTTTAACCCTGGCAGAAAGAATCCGCGGTCCCAGCCCTTTATTATTTAAAGATTACATCTCAATATCTTAAACAAGTAATGCATAAGTACTGGTTAGTTTGGAGAGCCATCTTATGCAACACGACCAGTAAAGCGTAAAAGAGTATGTCTGAGGAAACGATGACAGAGTATGTACCTCCACGATGAATGCGTCAAACATAAATTTCGATTCTGCGAAATTAGAAATATCCTCGATGAATGAAGAAACCAAAACTAGGAATCTTCCTAGCAACGTTACATAACGCTGCACGGTGTTTTTCAAACATAGTAACACTCTGAGCGGCGTACCCATGGAATTTATCTTGACGTCTCGCCAATACATATTTTTAGACACAAGAGTCGCATCATTTTAGAAACAAAATTCTCTGGTCGACATATCTTTATGAGTAGTTTAAATGGTTCCTGTTTTTTTACGAATTGGTAAAAAATTATGGGGTTGGTGTTCCCAGTCAATAAAGCTATCATTGACTGGGTTATTTCATTTACACCGGGCGATGGCTGAATTCGGTTCAGAGCCAGTGGGTTCGAGTCCCACTGATGGCTTTATACTGCATGTCCCGGTCTAAGCCCTCGTGTAGCAAAAGTTGACCATAACCCTTTCTACCAACCATTGCATTAACCCAAACAAAATGTTTTTAAAATGGTAGAAAATGTTTTTAATGGTAGATTTTAATTTGATTTAAAATCCTGATCGTGCTGTTTTAACAACGACCTTCTACTTGCGTGAACGAAACGTCAAGCAAACCATAAATAACAATGGGCTTAGTCTCAAAGTACACGATAATTTCGTTTAGCGGAAATGGCGTCATCGTGATAAATATTAGTAAAATTTATTAAGCATTATTGTCGATTAAGACTATACGTCCGGATAACGTCAATTTCGAACCGCCTCGATACTAGGGACCAAGATCAGTCGTGTATATACCGTAGTGAAAACGGAAAGTGTTACATAGTCCAGTACAGGTTATAATCTTTACTTGTATAAAAAGATTAATAAGAACAGTATTATAAAAGTGATGTACAGAGAGACCGAAGTGGTCTCTCTGTACTGGAACTACTATGAAGTATTCACTACTATGAAGTATTCAGAGTTGGTAATCCCGAGCTCATTGATTTTAAGTGGGGATGGGAGATTGAAATTACCGTAGAACATTTTGAATCAAATGCGGTGATTCCATTTTCAGATACAAAAATTTTAAGCTATAATATCTATGCGTATGGTTGTTTATGTGTCTTAAAGTCGTAGAATTTTTCCCGATTTCTCATCTTTAGAGGGATATAAGAAAAAATTTCCTTGCAATGTATATGAGATTTTGTAAAGCGATTTTGTAAAGCGTTTGCTCCTTAGTTCAAATTCTGTTAACCTGATGCCAAGATTTTTTTAAATAACAGGAAAACTTCTGAAAATAATTTTACTGAAACAAAAATTCTTTTAGCTCTTTTCAGCTATGAATATACATGCACAACTAAGTTAAATTTAAATTTGATAATTTAATAAATGTCCTTTGTTTTCGATAGGCTATGTTATGCAATGCACATTTTCACAAAATGCAAAAACGCATAAGGCTTAGTAATATCGTAAATTTTTTTTATCAGTTTCAGAAAAATAAGAATTTGCCTGTAACTGGAAAAACTTAAATTGTACTACCACCTTCAGAATATGAATGAAATAAAAACTGGGTGGAATATGTTTTTATCTTTACACAATTACTGTGTGATCCGAAAGCAATTTCTCAAAATGCTTTGAACGATGTCACCAAGAGAATCAATATCTAGGTTTGAACACTTGGACAAAAAGTTTCGAAATAAAGAATAGCACAAAAAATATTGTCTTAAGATTTTGATTATGGTATCGTTAAATATTGAGCTAATAATTAATCAGAAACCAATAAATGAAATCATAAGCAAAAGATTATGCCCCAGTCATTTCATGTAGACCATGGTTCGTCTTGCATACGTTTCCGCCGTAATTCTTTCGCACAAATTATAACATTGTAGGTATCACAGTGCTAAACCTCAAACAGATCATGAAACCTTATACAATCAGAAACTCGAATGATTCAAGTTTCTATATAACTAACTCCTTCATATTCCTTCTTTCCAAGTTAATTACTTTTAAGTGTATAGGGAACACATACATACTAGTAATGTATGCATTGAATTGTTTTTCAGTTTATGCTATTTTCAATAAAAATCATAAATATTTTTAAACAAATTTAAATGGAGAGCCTCCAACTTATGTAGTTTTTAACTTTACCAAAAATATCAATCAACCCGAATAGAAGAACTACGCAGTATTGCTGTCAAATTAGCCATCGATAATAAAAAGGAAACAAAAGAGTAATTACGGAGAGCGGTTTGCATTGCAGCGTCAACACTATGCAACCATAAAACTACCTCAAATCCTTACAGTTATTTAACACAATTACATAATGCTAAATCATCCTTTTTCGCATACACCGCATCGAACGACTGTATTACGTCATAGGCTGCTCATCTCTTGCTCTCGGCTGGCAGGTGGCCAAATAAACATACTCCTGGCAAAGTCAACAGGAGAGGACCCCATTTTTATTTCTACATTGTTTTGAATTTGGAGCTTAAAAAAACAGCTATCCGAAACAGATACGTTATTTTTAAAACAAGTACACAGCTAAAAGATCAGGATGCGGTGCTCTTAAATTTAGATGTTCGTTTAATATTTTTTCATTTTGACGCGTTAATATATAAAAAGTAGGAGGTCTATCTATCAATTTTTTCTAACATTATGGAGTACTTTTGATACCTGGGGATACTTTTGAATTAGGAAAAATATCTTTCAACTAAAACTCAAAAGAAAGGACACCCGACCACCACTGTCTGTTTTATATAATCCCCAATTTGAAAACTTTTGGAATTATTTAAAATTCTTTCAGAAAGTAAACTCCATTGTGAAATGGAAGCAACGTGGAAATCAAGTAGCTAAGTAAAATTCAGAGTGATCACTTACAACTTCATACCGTGTATTATTTTGACCGTGCATTACTTTGTTCTGCTATACTAAGTATGCATGCAAGTATGTATACTAAGTATGTATATATTAATTATTGAAACATGGATAATTTATTATTAGCTAATGCGCTGTAAAGAAAACCACAATAATTCCGTTTTCTGTTCCGCGGCAAAAATTTGTAAACGCTTTGTAGCAAACAACGAGCTAACATTCAGACATCATGATAGCGGTGGCCAATGGCAAAAATTCTTTCTCTCCCAAATGACTCGATTGTAATGAAGAAAAAATTACTTACAGGGGAGATGAGGTTTTAGTCTGGTGACTACTGATGTTCAAGGATGAAATTTATGGAATGAATGGGCGAGTTATCCGTATTGAATGGTAACTCGTATTTCCCGCAGGATTCTGACGCGAAACTGAGCAAAATATGGTCCACGGAGGTAGGGGAAATGGATGTAAGACAGAACTACGATTTTATATATGTTGATTTATTAAGAATGTCAGGATTTCTACTCTAATACTTCCCGCCAACACTCTCATACAACTATTCAACTTATTAAAACAAAGGGGAGGCTTTGGAATCCTGAAACAAACACTGCTAATTTTCTTACTTAAGTTTGTATGCAATAACAATCCTTCGAACTTCTTAAGATTTCTAAACTGAACATATAGTTTGTAGTACAGATACAAACATATAATCAAAATTTTCACTAATTTAATAAATATAAGTCTTTATTGTCTAATTTAAAATACTGAAGGCGGTTTTAAAAGATATTCTCTGATGAAAATAATAGCCTTCAAATTTATTTTATTAAGAGTCGTGCAACCAAACAGAATGAACAGACACAACATTTTTGAACTGTGTACTGTTAAGTAATATTTCGCTTCGATTACGAATTATCTGTTTAAAATTAGTCATCTCCATTTATTTGGCTGGATACCAACTGTAACAAAACATCAGCAATGTTTCGGGATGCATAGCTTTTCTTTCATGCTTTGGCACGAAAATTGTTTCACTGCCATTTGGTTCATGGTTGGTAGACTATTTTTAAACTTGTCGTAGGTTATTGTATCGGGAGACTTATAGAGTGTAGCGTATTGATCGAGATAGCGATCGAACAACCAAGTCACAGCCAATTAATTTTAAAAGAACTAATTTATTTCTAAATCAGCTGAAGAAAATAAAGAAGTGATTTACAGTAAAGGATGAGTTACAGAATCAAATCGATGATCTCCTCTAATACCGTCAATTAAGTCCGTTGAGGTGGGTTCTAAGATGATTTCACTTAACAAAACTAGAGTCCGGTAGGGCCCTCGATTAGCTTCTCCTGCAGAGCGGATGGCTGAATGTCACTGCGTAGAATAAAACAACGATCGGAATGATCGGTACAGATATCTCGCCTTGAGATATCTTCCAAAAAACAAGCTTATCCGAATCAAGGTTATATTTCTCTTCTTGAGGAAACCCGCTGACTTTTATAAGTCGGCGAATCGATTCCTATTGGGCCCTCATATATCAGTCACGACCGCTGGCCGGAGTTCTGCTTCTCAGCTTGAGAATTAACAGCTAATTACTTTTTCAAAGTCTCTCTCTCTTGGATTTCGGCTTGGCGTCTATTTTGCCATTGGCTCTTGCAACGGTGATGTCCCATTTCTAGTTCCTTATTTGCCAGGGCTTCGATGAATTTTCTAGGGCAGGAATATCTGAGATTTTTATCTCTGCCTCTTGGGGGCTCCGCTAACGTCATCAATTTTGGTGGAGCCCGACGAATTTGTTATTCATCGGAAATGTCACCTCCGTGCCAGAACGGCGGCGTCTCTCCGACCCAGTCTTCTTCTCAGCGCGTCGCCACCTACTGTTCGTACAAAAGGGTGACTGCCGTCCGGTCTTTAATGGCGTAAGAGTTCACCTCCTCGGGTTGGGAAGGATTTTAATTATTGGGCGAATTAATTCATCACAAGAGTAAGTACCCACTCATAATTTTTCCCTTACTAGATGCATCTAACATTTATGATTACGTTAATGTGGTAATCATTTTATGAGTATATGTACAGATAAAAGAAGAAAAAATAGTCTATTGCGAAATATTTAAGGAATACCATAACGTTAACAAATTAAGGAGTTCCTCGAACACATTGAATATAAATAACGAAAGCTTTTAAGTAAGAAATCTAGACATAGGAAATAATAATGCAAACAAAAATCGATCTCAAAGTGTAGTTGCATTTAGTTTGGGTATAGATTTTTTGTTGCTGTTTGTGTGATTATATTTATTTTATTGCAGTATCTCCTTTTAACAAAGTTAAAATACTCTATATGGCACTTAAATTAATATTACAGAGGGACCATTGACAAAGGGTATAGATTTTACTTGACAAATGGTTCTCTTGTAATATAAACACCTGCTGTGGTTCTACATTATTGTAGAACCACAGCACGATATTTATTTTAATTTGCCCGAGATAACTCAATTTATCTCTTTTGATTAAAAATTATTCTGGGAAGCTGAAACGAATTCAAACAAATACGAAGTGAAAAAAAAATTGCAGTTTTAATGAGAGAACCAGGTTCGCGGATGTAATTTAGGAACAGTATGTTCCTACAGATGATGGTGAATGGTAATAGTACTAAACAGGAACTACGGGGAAAATAAAACAAAATTAATGAAAGGTCCTCCATGGGGAATGAATTGCGCAATGAGAATGATGACAAGGAAGGAAGAAGGAATTAAATAAAAGGGGAATAAAATCGGCTTTCAAATTACGCTACGATATTCTATAAGCCAGATACTAGGTTTGATTCTGTTAGATGTTAGCATTTAAAAACAACGTAGCAAAAGTATAAGATTTAACATCACAATTAAAATATACTTTATAGGCTGAACATTGATGGTGAAATTAACTAAATATACATTGGAGCAGTTTAAATAACTTATTAAAAATTAAAATTTTATTTTCTGCATACAATAGTTGAGTAGCTCTGTAAATGTTTATTATTCTTTAAATAATAACATTTGAATTTAATATTTGAAAAAAAAAACCCGGGTTGGAGTATTTAACCGCATCCCTCCTTTCAACAGTCACCCCTATGAGGAATGTTATTGTATTGTCTTATGTTTCACTAAATTTAAATTGCGTATTTTGAGGTATTTTGGATCTCTGAAACTCACTTGTGGGGATACAGACAAATTTCCAGAAAATAAAGATTTCAAACCAACAGACACCCGTTTCTGTTATCTTAAGGAATCGGGAAATCAAAATGTTCAGTTAATGTGAAAAATATTACAACACTGTGATTGCAAATGTAGGAAAACGTGAAAAATTGCTTCAAAAAAGATCAATTAAGTCATCATTCATTTCCTTCGATTGCACACCGATTTTAGGGACCCAGTGGATACATTTATTCAATAATATCATGACACTATCACCGGAGAGTCGTTATGCACTTAGAAAGTTAGAAGTTGCACCAAACGGTACTATTGCCTGCCAAATCAACATGATTATGCATAGAAAGAAATAGATTACATCCTTATCAGTAGTTTTAGAGCAGTGGTTCTCAAATTTTTATTGGCCGCGACCCACTTTCAAGAACGATCGTTTTTCGCGATCTCTTCATTCTTTGTAATATAACAATGATAGGCAATTGCGGCTCAAAGAGCCGCGTGGCTCTTTGTTGAGTCAAGTGTGACTGCTATTAAAATTTTAGTTTTTTTAATGGGAGTTTTAGTTTTTAATTTAAGTCGAAATAATGTTCACAGTTGACCAATCAACATTTTACAGAATTTCTGTGGACAACTTTAACTAATTTTACGCAACATTTTAAAAATTTGGCCCAAGATTATCGCTGGATGTAATTATACTTTATATTCATAAATATATTATTATATTTGATGATTGTTAAATTTTTATTATATTTGAATTTTAATACTAAAATTCTGAAATAATTATTTTCTTATTCATAATTATATTTTTTTATTATGTGATTTGTGAAAATCTGCAATTGCATTAAATAAAAAAATTTTGAATCTGTATCTACGTGTGGCTCTTTATAAAATATAATAAACCGGATTGCGGCTCTCTGGCCTCATATCTGCCCACCGCAGTAATATAATCATTGTTCCCGCCTGCTCATGTGTATTATGCTGTGCTATCTGGTGAGAGGAGCGAGTTGTGAACGAGCCGCCAGCGAAGCATGACGGTATTTTAGTGTTTCGTAATAAATCATTGTTAAGAATTTTATAGAGCTTTTTCCCCCCTTCTAAGTGATTTATTAAACGTGAGTGTACTGTGTAATAGTCAAGTGACTGTGTCTTCATTTGTTGGTCCGTCGAGCCGGAGCGGTGTGCTCCCTACCTATGGATGTGTGAAGTAAAGTGGCATTCCGGGTAGTGCTCTTGTGAAATCAAAAGTTAAGTGTCAAAGTGCAGGGCCATAGAAAGTGGAATTTTGGAGCCTATATCCTAGAGGTGAGAGCAATTTCCATGTTCTTAATCATTGTTCTTTATTTAGTTATAATGGCGTTAGCTAGCTAGACTTAAGAAAGACGAGTTAAAATGTGTAGCCGAGGAATTTGATCTGGATGTTTCCGAAAGTGCAAAAATTGTTAATCTCAAAAAATTAATTGAGGATTCGGAGATTTATAAAATAAAATATAGAGAGTTAGTGCAAAATGTAGTTGATTATGTGTTCGAAGAGAAAAAAAGCAAAGGCCGATAGAGAGAAATTCGAACTAGAAACAAAACTTCAGTTAGAGAAAGTAAAACTCGCTCAGCTGAATAAGGAGGCTGAAATCGTTAATATTAAAAAGATGATAATGCCATGAACAGTGAAATAGAGTGTTTAAATCAGTTTGGAAAATTTAAATAAAAGTATAAGGACATTAACTATCGCGGTACCCACTAAACCGGAGTTATTGAAACTTTTTCTGTTCTCTTGAGAAGGCCTTTAAAACAAAAAGTATACCCGAAGAGTTTAAGGCTGAAATACTTTTTAATATGTTAGGTGAAAGGGCAAATAATTTATTCGTGCATATGTGCGATGTAATGTTGAGTAATTATGAGAAACTTAAAACTGTCGTTTTAAAAGAATTTCAGCCTACACCTAAAGAGTGTAGGAGTCGTTTTCGTAAAGCTCAAAAACTACCCAGCGAAACTTATATACAATTCGCCTACAAATTGAACGCTGCATTTGAATATTATTGCCAATTGCTATTTTAAATACTTGTGTAAATTAATTGTGTCTGATAAAATCTACAGTACACTTGAGAGTGATTTAAGGAGTCTTATAAGTATTAAACAAGGCGAATCTTGGTTTGAACCTCAGGAATTGGGGCGAGAATCGGATATTTTTCTTTCTAGTAAAGTGAAAAATAAAGAGTCGAATTTTCTTCCAAAGCAGTATTCCGAAAGTGAAAATAAACGATTTAAGAATGAGAAAAATAAATTTAGGAACGCACGCAGTGGGGGAAATTTTCCAAATGTGTTTGTAAATGAATTGGGGGGTTCTAAATGTATAGTATGTAATAATAATGAGTGTCATCCTTTACATGTAAGTTCAAAATTTGAAGGTTTGACAATAACTGAACGGATAAATTTTGTCAAAAAGAATACTTTATGTTTTAAATGATTTTTACCAAAGTGTAACATTAGTCAGTGTAAGTTTCGAAATTGTTTTTGTTCATGGCCACATAACTCATTCATCCATTTTTCCAGCGATCAACTGACGCCTACGGCGGCGCCCAAGCCTGGGAATTTCTCGAACTCGCCTGCTAATGAGCTTCCAATGAACAATATTGGAGGTGAAAGTAACATTGTGGCTACTAGCTTTGTAAACAATAATAAATTGAAAACTATACTGCTGTGCACAGCTCGCTCTCTCCTGAGTCGGAAAGTTTTGATGTGCAGGGGTCCCCAACCTTTTCGTACCTAAGAGCATATTCAAGTATACCGGTCGGACGGAAGGCAGAATTTACTTTTGCAAGGTGAATTTATAGTTGGACATAGTTAATAATACATATACATAATGTACAAAAATACATTTAATTCTCAAAATATAATTTAACATATAAAAACTATTGTTAATATTGTTGTGTAAAATAAATGATTACTGAATAATGCATATAAAATCTACAAAGTATAAAAATTCTTTATAAAAAATATAAATCTCAAAGTCAATGTGATTTTTGGCATTTCATATCATTGGCCATTGCTTCGTAATTAGGAGAGTATGATGATATTCCTGCTCGCGCGCGTAAGCAATCGTCAAAGTGTACATCTGTAAGTCGTGATCTGTACTTTGATTTTATGATATTCATTGTCGAAAACAATTATTCACACAACCGAAAAACTATTTTATTTTATATGCTGCTCTTTTCAAGAATAGAAATTTGTTTCAGTCAACTATATTCCAGAAATTCTCATCTGATACAATGGATTTTAGGACAATGTCGTTCTGAAGATCCAAAATTTCTATCTCCAGTTCTTTTGTCCTTACTTTAACAACATCTGAAATATATGTAGCTAGTTCGGTTACGTTTACTTGGTAAGTAAAATGATTAACAAAAAAGGTGACCATTGGCTCGATGATATTAAACTGTTGAAAGCGCTTTTCAAACTGGTCTTGAGGTAATTGAAAGGTTGATAACAAATGTTGATAAGTAAATTTCGCCGTTGCCTATTATTTTTTCATATTTGGAAAATGCGCAAGGGACTTCATCTTCAAATGTGATGTCCACAAAGCCAGTTTAGCTTTAAACTAGTTTATAGACCCTATCATTGTAGTTATATATTTGTCCTTTCCCTGCAGCTCTAAGTTTAAATAATTCATTATATCTGTTAAAAAAGCCAAATCCGCTAGCCAACGAGGGTCTGTTAGTTAAAAAAAAAATTTAATTTTTGGCACTGAGATAATTTTTTATTTCTTCAATTAAATCTACAAATCTAGCAAGAACTTTGCCGTTACTGAGCCATCGTACGTCATTATGCAGAATGAGATCAGGATCGTCAGGATTTTCTAATACGGCCTTAAAAAGGCGGTTTTGCAAAAGAGCTGCGAGAATTAAGTTGACTATTTTTGTAATTATTTTCATGACGTGTCCGAAGGGTAGTAATCTACCAAATAAAACTTCCTGGTGGTTAATACAGTGATACGACATAAAGTTTGGAAATTATTCATTTTTTATGCTGAGGGCAATAAATCCATTGACATTACCAACCATTATTGGTGTCTGGAGAGGTATATCTATCGACTTTGCATATGTTATAAATATTTTATAGATATCCTCACCCGTTGTTCGTCCTTTCATGGGTAATATTAGTAGATTTTCTTTTACAGTAAAGTCACTAAATACCATTCTCACCATAACTGCTAACTGTGCTGTGTCTGATATGTCTGTAGACTCGTCAAATGGTAGTGAGAACCACTCACATATTTCCAAGTCACTCTTTAACTGAGTTTGCATGTCCTTTGAAAAGGCTTGTATTCTTCTTGTAACGGTGTTATATGACAACTGTAAGTCTTGTATTGCTGACATGATCTCACGTTTGTTGGAAAACTTCTCAAATAAGCAATCGGCGCCAGTAAAAAATGCTTCTTTTAATAACTCATCACCCTGGAAAGGCATTTTCTTCTTTGCGAGTATGTAAGAAATTTTTAAAGCAATAGTGGCATTTTTAGATCTTAACAGAAGCCTAGTGAAAATAGACTGTTGAACGGAGAGATTCGATTTTAGCTGATCTGATTTCTTCTTACTTATTTCAAATTTAAGTGAATAGTTCGTATTAAAAGTAGCATGAATTGTCAGGAAATGACATTCAACATCATGTTTTTTCGGCACCGCGACGCTATTTCCACACGACACACAAATACATTTGTCTTTTAAATTCACGAAGCAATATGAATCCTCCCATTCAGTATTAAAATTATAAGTCCGTTGTCGTTTATTTGATCCACTCATTTTGGGGTAAATAATAAGGAAGTATTGAAAAACAACGAAGGAGGAAACACAGTATAGAAAAAATATAAGCATATATGTATGAATAAATAATGAAATAGATACGTCGAATGACCGTTTATCTCACAGAATAAACCACACTACTGGCACTCACGAGAGGAGCTCCAGACAAATGTTTGTGTTGTGACAGCAGAACGGACCGGTTCATTTCATTTTAGATATGGGAAATTAGGTTGGCGAAGATTTGGCGCGAGAGGGAAAAAGAGATCGGTCACATTATGCTTTGTGCTTTTATCTGTGTTGGACACCATTTCTACTTTTGTGTAGTTAATCATTAAAAATGAGAAAACTTTTACATAGCATTTTATTGAAAACTGAAATATTTTTATCGTGGTCTCACACAGGCGGGCACACGTAAAACCGGGCGCCATGGTGTCCGCGGGCATAGGGTTGGGGACCCCTGTGCTAACGGCTGGATTCTTCTTAATTGTCAGGCCAATATCTGCTATGGTCGAGCCAAATTTGTGCATCAAAAGAGAAAACTTGTGAAATAGATGGCAACGCGTTCAGAGGATGGTCCAAACAATTTGGAAGAAGTGGCAGAACAGTTATCTAAGCCATCTGCAAAATAGACATAAATGGATATTTGCTAAGGACAATATCTTGCCGGGTACTTTAGTCTTGTTCAAATACAATCAATTGCCCGTGTGCAAATCGCCCGTTGGACGAATTATAAAATCCATCCTTGGTACGGATGGAAAACAGAGGGTTGTGCTCGTTAAAACCCAAAATGGTTCATTTAAAAGATCCATATCCAATATTAGTATTTTACCTATGTCTAATGATTAAATTTAGTGTTAATTGCTGATGTATTTTTGCAATGTGTGAGGTTTATATGTGCAATGTGTAATTTTAAATGTGTACTGTTGATATGTCAATGCCGGGGGTATGCTCCAGCCTGCGCATGTGTATTGTGCTGTGTGTTTTGGTGAGAGGATTGAGTTGTGAAGTGCCTTACCTGTTTAGGTTCAGACAGACTTGTAGTGAATTATTCTACCTGTGCAGCCATTTTAGGATTTTGTTATGTTTAATGTGCACATCACTTTTCTCATTTAGATTAGAACTTCATATACTCGCCTTCACTGACTTTTTTCAGGCCTTACTTTCAAGTATATAAATATCCACATTTTGAACAATTCATGAAATCCGCAAATATTTAATAATCTACACTGAAGTTGCTGCTATCAGAATACGAAATATGTGCACCCCTTTTTAAAATTAGAACAAAGATAAACTTAGAATAAAACTGTGCTGGCTGTTCTGTTTGGTTTCAGAAATTTAAATAATAATACTAATAAATCTTGCATCCGCAAGTTGGAGAATTCAAAACAAGACAAGAATGAAGCTATGTACGCACGCAGAATATTTGCGTACAGTTTCACATCACCTTCTGACTTCAAACGATTATTGCACAATTTTGAAATTTAGTTAATTCAATCTTTGTTGCAAGAGGATGGTTCAAGATTTTCAAAGTTCCTTCCAGAATATAATTGGCTGTTATTCAAATAATAAAATTTATCTCAAATACATGGAAAATAGAACAAAATTATCGAAGCTAATACATTAAATATGACTATATAAAACAGTGAAATCTATGAAACTACAGCAAAATATTTTTGCATACCTTTGGTCAGCGTATATTATCTCCCCTTGTAACCCGTGTCTCGTGAAATAGACATCCTGGTTACTGTCTATGTAGGTTATATCGATCTCGGGTTCCAGTCTAACAGGCTCAATGAACATCAGAACTACTGCGGAATATCCAAAATCCTTCGGAGAGCCTGAAACAGCATGAATATAGACTTGTAAGACGTAAAACGAATTAACTGTTTAAGCATAGCTTCTATCCGAAACATATTCATAGAGTTACAACACTAAAGGTTAAATTTTAAAAGAAAACCAACCACTGAATTCTTCCACATTACCGTTCAATGTATTTTTATTAAAAGCTACGTGATATTACACAACCGATTGCAAAAAATGCACTTTACTAAACTGTCAGAGTTCAAAAATTTCGAAACGGTCGTCTATTCAGAATGCAAAAACATTACCTCTAAAATACGTGTCACATTTTACGCAGCGTTTGGACGTAACGTTGCTTAAACGCTTATTTGTGTGTTTTTGCATAAAAAAGATTTAAGAACACCGGATCCTAAAAATGAATAGTAACAGAATAAAACAAGTTTTTGTTAAAATTAGGCCATGGGTTACAAGTAATCGCTGACCAATTTCATAATACACTCTCCATTTCATACTGGAAAAAGATTTATTACCGTTAAATTTCACAGCTGTCATCTACCGGCTAAGACAGATATCTTTTGTTTAAAGCAATCAAATTTTATGCAAAGAGGAAAGCTAATTCGGACGTAAAAAGACAATTAGTGGGAAACAAAGATGTGGAAGAAAAATATTCAAATACCTTTGAAATATAACAAATAAGCTACTACTTTTGTCATCAAAAGAATTATTTTTTCAGTTACTTCTCAAACCAACAAGAAATTCTTATGAATTGTGAATGACATGCCTGCGTGCGCACACACACACACACACACACACACACACACACACACACACAATAGAAATAACAACACTATCTTGAAACAGCTTTATTTTTGTCATTATTGAAAGTAACATAAATCCTTCAAAACCTATTAACTGTGGATGATCCAGTGATCTAGAGTCAATAAAAAACTATGGATCTAAGTCTCTTTCGGTCCATCTAAATATCCTAACTTTCAATTCCAAACCACCTATCAAAGGAAGAAATTAAATTCCTTCCGCCACGTGTATCTATAAATAAGTTGACTTTTGATAAATGTATAAATCACAAAAAATTGTTCACTAAAAAAAAAAAATCCATTTCTGACAGTTTTTCTGATTTATACTTAACATTCATACTTACTATAAAGGATTATGCAACAACAAATTCACAAGAAACTACGTATTAATTCCTAATGTGTTCTTCCTAACTCTGTTAAAATATTGCTCCTTTTATTTTCTGTAGTTATGTGGAATTGGAACCGCTGAACTAGCTTTTATTAACATAAAACTGGGTATAAATCAAAGTCCACCTCCCACTAGAAGAGACCTGGCACCGGTTGAGTGGCCTGTTTCTCGGGGATCTTCTCTTTGGAGGAAGGCAATACATCATTCAATTCATCAGTGACAATGTATTCTTCCAAACATAGTATTATAGTCATCACATTTGTGTTGCAAGATGATCCTCGCTCTTGTAAAATGTTTATTAATGCCCCTTGGCCTGAAGATGAACTACTAATTAGTTCGTTTTTGAGTGGAAAAACAGATAAAGTGTTTTAATGATCTGATTTCTTTTATTCACAAACCGACTAACAGATATTTTATACCATTATCTTGAAATGAACTTAAAATTTCAATTTTTAAACTCCTGATCTTCTGAATAAATCTTCTCTGACAGAATTCAAACCATTAATTGTTCAAGAGAACAGTTAAGTATTACTATCCGGTCATTATTTTCTCATATCTATTATTTAGAGCTAAATACATATAATCAAAGAATCAAACGCAATTTCTAGTACGTCTAAAAAGTACCCTGCTTTAAAATGTTTAATTTGAAAAATCGAGATCACTAAAAAACATCTGATTTACTTACGAGTCTTTTTCATTATGCTCGTTGTCAGCTTACTCGTCCCGCTGGAGTTGGTTTCATTAGTATCATTCTGGTGTACCGAGATCTTGAAGATCATGTTCCTCGGTCTACTACACTCGTTGGACCTCGGCAATGGCTTCTGGAGCATATGGGCCTTGATGACTCTCGACTTTTTCTTTGAACCTATTAAAGAAATCGATAAAATGTTACAAGATTGGTCGATGCAAGAGAGTCCGAGATTAATGGTCATGAAATGGCATTGAAACGAACTGCAGCGGAATGCATTCACGCATCTCCACATAAAATAATGCAATGAGAATGCAATGCGGTGACACTCAGAAATACATATTAAAAAGATGATATGAATATAATTAGTATTCACCAACCGATGATAAGTTTTCAAACTTAATTACCAGAATTTACGCAGTATAAGTGTTTTTTATTTCTTATCAATATTAGACTTGCAAGCTTTTTTGCCATATTATTGGAGAAATTTGGTACAGAGGTTAAGTCCTCTTCAAAAACTTGAAGGGACGAAACTAACAGATTCTCCCTGGGAACTCGATATCCAGGTCCCATCTCGCTACGGTTTTGATGGGGTAAGACATAAGAGAAACGTAATTTTTATCTGAAATCTTCTGTAATTGATACTGCTTGAATAAATAACACCAACTGTCAATGGTATTTAATATCAAAACCATCCGAATCTATAAGAAATTATAAAGAGTTTAAAATCCTAAGTTAACGGGCATTTTAGCATCTGATACGCCCGTTTTAGCAGTAAATAGAGAGAAATGTACACGCGACAATTCAAACACAGTATAAAGCGGCGCTGCTACTAAAAATATTTTACAAAGATTTACTTGGCATGCTAAGGGCACAGCCAGGTAAGTGTTCAAAGGTTACTTGAGATAAGGGACGAGGAAGGGGCGACCTTGAAGAATTGTGGCATGGTCTTTCGAATGACCTTGTTTAAGAGGTCACGTCTATAAATATTTATGATTTCAAGTATTGTCAAAAACTATTTTTTAATATTACTATACCATACCATTTAATATCATTCGAAACCATGTAATATAAATAAACCGTCATTTATAAAACAAAGAACATCAAAAGCACACTCTTTCTCTTTAAACAAAACATCAAACTTTGCTAAATATCATATATTAATGCAACAGAAGAGCGAAAAGAATTCCATGCATTTAAAGAATAAACAACCTAATCCAATGCAACTTTTAAATGTCTTTGTTCATAATAAATGCTAAATTCACAAAGGAGATATGCTAGAGAACGCGTCTAAACAATAAGAATGCAAATTTATTCAGTTTCCATCCACCTCATTTCAAAATGAAATACTCAGCGATATACAAGAGAACTCCTATTCCGCTTTCATGTAGAAACCTCGAGAGACAAAGAGATTTAAAGACATTTCGTTCAGACTTATAAAAGATTAAAAGGTATGTATCAAGACGCTAAAATAAAAGCTTAAGAAATCTTCCATAATATTTGATTTAATTTATATAAAAAAATTAGCTGAATTTTGAGCAAGGTAGAAGCTGATTAATTATGAAGCGAATAACAAAATTTATTCGATTAGAAATCCGAGATCAACTTCAGAGCGGCAAGTTAATATCTTTAGAGACGTAGTAGTTAAAATGTTAACACTCGAATACTAAGAATGTATGCGTCTCTCCATTGTGTTAAACAAAAGAACTTTTCTAAATCGCTGGGTAAGGGAAGGGGAGGAGGTCGTGGCAAACGGTTTCTGGATTAAAATTTTAAAATAAAAAATTAACGCGACAAAAAATACAAGCAGAAGTTTTATAACAGATAATACAAGGTTTAATTAACGAAACAACTGAACAAAATCGTAGAAACTGAAATAAATAAGAGGCTTGACCTTTTTCTCGGTCAGGAGCCCCCCCCCCCAAACACTTCATCTTATTGTCTTCATCTATTTCCAACCGAGCCTCTAAGAAATTCTGGTTTTATCTTACCGTTGGTAACCCATCACTCAATTATTTGGCTGTATTTGTAAAACTTCTCTTTGAAAAAAGTTCAAAATCCCGCTCCGAGTGTTATAATTCTTCCCCGTTCCTTCAGGATCATTTGATACATTATTTTACCAATATCTACTGTTCGGGTCACTAAAATACCTTGCACTATTTGTTGCGGTCACTGAAATGAAAACAATTCATCTGATATAGCTAGCTACTAGGGAAACAACCGTACAAATTCCTTTTCTTTGTTCTTAGTAGAAATTTTATTTACGTTCCGAACACAAACTAATCAATAGATTAATTGGTAAACCTTAAAATTTTTGTCTTATTTATAACTATAATGTGTAAAAAAGTAACGATAACAAAAAACAGTTTTCTAGGTTTAAGTCAGGAGATAATAGTAGTTACTAGTGACCCCATTGCTTGAAATCGAGTAAATTTCACTTTACTTTCGGAATAACAAATGTTGTTTTAACTTACGCAGCTTACTGCTTATTGCACTTTAGCATTTCAGTCTTTGCAACCAATTTTTCAACGTTAACAAATTGTCACGGGCAATCAAACTGCACAGCCAAGTGGGCCTCTTAGTAATGAGAAATTTTTTAACTTTTATCATAGACTACTTTTACATAGGTGCGGTTTCTTCTGGTTGCTGAACACAAGGGAAAATATTTTGTTTAGTTTCAATGAAGCAACTTGACGGCAAATCGTGTTGTTGGCAAAACTGTTATGGCCCCTTGTTAGACATCTCATCGGCGGAGGCAATAACTTTTTTGAGATCGACTTCTTTTATAGAACATTACTGTTAAATAGTATAATAGACACCGGTAAAAATTCACCATTAATCCTTCATCATAAAATTCATCATTAATCCTTTTGAAAAGGACAAAATCATACCAAGTAACAAAGGTAAACTTCAGATGATTGAAAAAATTTTACAAATTTATTCAAAGACCTCCATTTTGATACCTCAACATTATTTTTATGTTCATCGGTTCTCTTAAAATATATTTTTAAGTTAAAAAACACATCATAGATCTTATATATATATGAAGTATTTACTTACTATAAGACAATCATAGAGACAAATCATAGAGACAATACATAGACAACCCATGAACACTTCAAATGTGACAATGAAATGAGGGCCTTATGTAGATAAGGGCAATGACAATTAAAAATGGATTACAATTTGCGTGTTTATAAAAATTGAAAATATTAGTGTGCGAGCAATAAAAGAAAATGTAAACAAAGAAGCGCGCGCGAGTTTTTCCCATACACTTTACATTGTAACTTTAGTCATATGCAATTTAATTGTGTAGATAGAATTGAATAAATAAAATTAAAATCTAAAAAGTCATACAAAAGAAAAATATCACTCATAAAATGTTCTTCAGGGGAAAAGGAAATAGATTTTAGTCCAAACAAACTGTTTATCCATTCAAAAAGAATAATCTACACCTACGCGAATATTGCCAGTAAAGAAACTTATTAATTCACAGAATGATAATAAAAGGAGACGATTTTAATATTTAAAAGTTCAGTGTGCGCACGATAATGTGAAAGAAAGCCAGCGCCATCTAGATGAAGAAAAAATGTTTATACTTCATTTTTTTAAACAAACAATACAATGTGTAATTCTAAATTAACAATCTGTCAGAAGCGGAGATCTTAATCTTTAAAATAGTACCTCATTTATCGATTTTGGTTAAGTATGAAGAGCGAAAAAGGGATCGTCAGAAAAAAAAAATCACTCTCTAGAAATAATATATATATAGATATATTATACTTAATTTTAAACAGTTTTATAACAAAAATGAAGTGAGAATAAACACAGAATCGAAATTTGCTTAAAACTTTACAAAATGATTCGGAAAGTTTAAAGTTTGCAAAAATTTGCAGACAAATTTATTTTCTAAAGTCATATAAATGACAATATTACTACATGGGGTGAAAAGTTCCGGGACTCGCCACTAAATGGCATCCGCAATGAAATTTCCTTATAATGTTCTATTAGTACTAACCTTCAAAAGACTGCTATCAAAGTTTCATGACATGTCGGCCATTTACTTACGAGTTGCGGTCGTGTAAGTAACGGTACTTTTGATTTTGTGTATACAAGGGATCAAAAAGAATTTAGTCTTAATTAAACATTCCTTTTTTATGAAAAAAATACCGTCCAAACCCAAGAATGGCTCGATAAATATTACCGCACATCTGCTCAGTCGAAAACAACCATTTGTCGATGGTTTAGTGAGTTTAAAAATGGTCGTACGAACACCGATGATGCCGCACGTTCTGGACGTCCAATTGAGGCAATAACTCCAGTGAACATAAAAAAAGTCCACTGTATTGTGCTGGAAGACCGCAAAATGAAAGTAAGGGACATAGCTGACATAATAAATATATCAACAGAATGGGTGAGACATATTTTGCATGAGCATTTAATTACGAAAAAGCTTTGTGCGAGATGGGTGCCGCGTTTTCTAACAACTGACCAAAAACAGCAACGTGCCGATAATTCAGGGCACGCTTTGGCTATAAAAGCGTAATCCAAACGGGTTTTTTCCGCCGATTCGTAACAATGGATGAAATATGGATCCATTACTGCTCACTTGAATCAAAAAGGCAGTCTGCAGGGTGGTTGGAAGCTCGCAAAAGCCGACCATAGCGACCAAAGACGCAACAATCGGCTGGCAAGGTCTTGGCCAGTATTTTGGGGGATGCACGAGGCACAATATTCATAGACTATCTTGAGAAAGTAAAACAATCACAGGAGAGCAATAAACAGCATTACTGGACCGCTTGAAGGACAATATTAAAATAAAAGGTCGCCCATGGCGAAAAACAATTGCTGTTTCACCAAGACAATTCACCGGCTCACACATCAGTGAAAGCGATGGTAAAATCGAATACATTAAAATACGAATTGCTTCACCTACCCCCGTATTCTCCAGATCTGACACCCAGCGACTATTATTTGTTTCCTAACTTGAAGAGATGGCTTCAGGGGAAGAGATTTTCATCAGATGAGGATGTCAAATGCGAAATTGATGTACATTTTGAAGCCCTTGACAAATCGTACTATATGAAAGGTATTCAAATGTTAAAGGACCGTTGAAATAAGTGTATCGCTCTTGGAGGAAAATATGTTAAAGGCTAAAATCGATTTTTCACAAAAAATGTTTTTTTTCATTGCTAGTCCCGGGACTTTTCACCCCATGTAGTATTTGAATCTTAAGATTTTGCCTCACTCCGTCCATTAAAATATCTTAGCGAATGTCCAAGTATATCAACGTGGGGATAAATTTCTTTCTTCCGCTGTTGAAATTCGTAAGGCAGAGAGTTGCAGAAATGAATTTATTCATTGGTAATTGAAATGAATGAACTAATAGCGAAGCACCTAAATTCACCACTAGCTATCTACTTGTATGAGGGTAATTAGGATATTTTACGGCAACGTATGGCGCTCTCAATTTACATGTAGGATACGATATTTTTCTCTAGAGAAATAAGCGCCCTTCATCCAGATTATAAAAAAGAAATCCTTGTACTGCACATATAAGAAGAAAAACAATTTCTCGGCAATTTTAAAAAAATGTCTTAAGATCTCAGAGATCAACGGATGAAAAAAACCCTGAAGATAAGAAAAATCGTTCAATATGGAAGTAGAAATGAAATATGGAAGTAGAAATTAAATTTTAATATTTGATCTTAAATTAACATTACACATTAACTGCTAAGTTAGTAGAATAACCCTAATTTAGATAAATATTTGGACGTCATATATGATATACATCGCAATCCTCATTGTGTCGCTGCATTCCATTCTTTAGCACCTTTATATAACTATTCTATAGTGCTATTAATACTGGCCCACTAAAATCTACAACAGTCAATCATACGTTGACTACGAATCCTAATTCGTATCATGATAGGTCAAAAAGCAACGTCAAAGTTCGAACCCACGCAGAGTCCAATCTAATTATCGAAATAAATTGTTGGAAGTTTCAAACATGTCATTGATCTAAGAGTGAATATTTTGAATAGATCTCATTTTAGACTCATTTGCCTCGCTGCCACTCAGTATTTTGCGAGAGAATGACAATAAACACAAGCTATGTGGTTAAAAGATAACCAACGTAAGCGTTCCTTGGCCCATTAACAGGACTCGCAAATGCATCTATCTTATCGTCTGGTCTAAGAGCTCCTTGGATTCTTTTCATACTTCAAAAGTTATGACATGCATCTTATAATATTTTAAAAATCAGGTATCCCGTGCTTCTCGAAAAGTCTCCTTACGCCATTTTGCTATTACGCAAAACCTACATTTGTGGTAACTTCGACTAAAAAAGGAGATCCCAAGAGGATTTTTGCAGATGTACTTTAGCCCTGGATGCCACAGGGTAATCGAGCGTGGGACTGCAGAATGGGACTGATCAGAGCATTCTGGCGGTAAACAGCCTGCGCGAACACACCAAACTGACCAAGATTTTGAGGTCATCTCCGATGCAGACAGATCAAGCTGTCCAATGTAAAAGCTGAGGCCATCAAAATAAGGTAATTTCTTTCTCTTTTTTTCCCTTTTTTCCAGAAAAGTTATCCTTTTATTGTCACTTAAAGAAGTTACTTACAAAAATATTTACAATAATTATATAAGTACAAAACGTTAGTAACTGTACTTATTTTAATAACTCTCGTATATTTGATTGACTTGAGAACGTTACAACGCTAATTTTCTACCACTTTCTTACTTGACGATTAAACCTAACACACCACAGTTACCCCCATACCTCCCAGACTATTCATTTATCGTATCATTCCCATTTTTATACTAAAGGTTAGTGATACTTTAAACTGTATGTGTTATTTGACATAATACAGCAGTGGTCTCTGGGAACACTTAGAAATTTTCTCCACACATATTTATGATAATTGCATCTTCATCAAAACTGCATAATGTACTTTTTAATCATACAAACATTATTTCAAAGTACATGGTGAATTTTTATTTAGCGATAAGTTGCAATAAATTTTTAGTTCCAGAATTTTGTGGGTATTTTTAAATACAATAATGGCATATGTTTAAAAAATCTGAAAAATTAAACAATAATGAAGCACAGAAAAACCAGCGTGCGCATATGTAAAGTGCTTTAAAATTTTAAACGATTTTCTTCATTAGAGTTTGAGAAAATGTTCAGCATATACAGATCATTATGATACTGGAAATATTCAACTTATATGGTACAAAAGAGCTCCAAAGACAATATGTCCTAAAATAAATTTTTACAAGGAATATCGGTCCTAAAATAAATTTTTACAAGAAATATCGGTTCTCAAGTAAATGTTTACAAACATCAGTATATATTTTAGAATTGTTTATGTCGTAAAGATTAGATAAATGCACTTGAATCGACGCTTTACGTCTAGAAACTTACTTTTCTTCATACTTTTGACGACAGAATTCACCTTCGCTTCAAAATATTTGATGTCATCTTCATAGATATACTTCACCACTTTATTGCCCATGATATCGATCTAGAAAATAAAAGATACTTGCTTAAACCACCGGTTCTTGCCCGGATTATCTAAAACATCGAGATTCGTCATAAAAACACTTATTCAAAATAATTATAAAATTAATAATCGGAATCTATATTCTGCTGCTTTGAGTATATGTATCATGACAAACTGGAGAATATAAACTTTTATCATGTTCATCGCTGCACGGTATTTTGGTCTTCCCGTCTACGACAAAAATTAATTAACGTTTTGATATATTTATACTCAAGATTATTTTAGTACCCGGTTCCAAACCTCTAGAGTCCAAAAGTGATTGCTCGGAAGACACGGCGGTCATGATTACTCGTAATAATATTCATAAGAAATTACCCCCCCCCCCCCCCCAATCACAAATACGGTTTTCAAGACTTATTTATTTTGACATGGCAATACTGTTAATACTACAAAATTTATTTTCCATAAATGAAACAGGCGTATGTTTCTCCGTAAAATATTAAAGTTATCTTTTCCCTCATTCTTATCTGGCCCTAGTTTTCATTCATATATATATATATATATATATATATATATATATATATGCCACGACTTGAAATTACCTTAATCGGGATCCAATAATTTACAAAACGATAAATAGATGGCAGCACCAATGAAATCACTTTCGAAATTAAAAGTAAGTTACGTAAGTAGATCACACGATGTTTTATATAATAATAATTTTACTGCTGTGGGGATGCAAAATTTAAACGCAGAGCCTAGGAAAACGCGTTCCCGAAAAGACGTACGTTACACCGTGGCAAGTTTAGAAAAATGTCGAAATAGCCATTAATTGAGGTGGAGTTCTTCATAATTTCAAGTTGATAAAACACTTTATTATGAACTGAACTGTTATCATTCCCAGCCTGCAGTCACGACTGCATCATGAAGAGGTAAAATTAAACGCCCAGTAAATGACCGCGATATATACATGTATGCATACAAATACAGTTAGTACAAATACTGGATGAGCAGCCCTGGCCGCAGTTTTCCCATACACATATGAGTACTATATACAAAAAATCAATGTTGCAAAAAACATTTCCGGGATGTTGTATATGTAAACATCCCGATTGTTTACATATACAAAGTGAAATTTAAAGGGCAAAAGTGGATTGTTTATAAATATATAAATGCTAATAACTTCGTTAAAAGTTATCGGATTTTGATGCGGATTGTTGCATTTGGTAGATTTTGATTTGTAGAACAATATAGCATTAATAACAAAAATTCGATGTTTTGGTCAATTTTTGCCGAATTCAACGTACACCGTCCCCTTAATTCGTTTGGTACATCTTCCTCTATTTACCACTGAATTACCATTCCGTCTTATGAATATCCACACAAGTTGAATACCAAAATAAATATCGAATTTCTGAATGAAATAAACTTACCTAAAAAATAACCGTGGTACCAGTTATCTCTAATTCAGGAGTATCGCATTTTCCTTACACTACGGTTGTTTACACACACATACACAAAAACTGCATTTAATCATGCATCTATATTTGTTTTCATAGAAACACAAAAACAACGAATGCTACTATCATTTACTGTGACTACGCATTTGTGAAATATGATCACATAATGCATGTTTTCTTGGAACTAAAATTACATTTAAACGAGAGAAAAATGGAAAGACATTTATGTTTTCAGAAAATAGCGGAATAGCTAAGAGGAAAAATATGCCTGTCGAAGAAATGTTAGATCAACGCCGGATTGGTTTACTGGGAACCCTAGAACTTCAAACTCGTTCCTTATTTTAATATACAGGTAACCCCCCGTATAACACGGGAGTTATGTTCTAAAAAATTGCCGTGTTATGCGAATCCGTGTTATACGAAACAAAGAAATAGTACGAAAAGGGGGGTTTAGGTTCCAAAATTTAAAAAAACATGCTATTATATTTTCATAATTAAGATAAGAAAATTTTAATAAAGATATTTAAGTAATACATATTAATATGAATTAAACAGTTTTCTCTTCGTCATCACTAAGCACTATTAACCGAGGGCGTTTTTTTTTTTCGCAAGATATCCTTATCCTCTGAGCAGTTTACTGCATTATCATGAGATCCATACTCTACCTTTTGCAAAAAATCTGTTATTTTCGATTGCTTGCTTTTAGTTAAAATATCTTTATAAATTTCCTTACATGGAGGTAAGCACTTATGAAGTTCTCTTTTAAATTTTCTGCTCCTTTCATTTGGAGGATCTTCATTTAAGAAATATGACTAACTGTTCGGCTACGCCTAGGCCTTTCTTTATGCTTTGTAGAGTAAACTTTTTAACTTATTCGTCTTCACCTATGCTATCATTATCTGAGTTATCATGCATTCCAAATATTATTTCTACCAAACCTGCTTCATCAACTTCTTCCACCAGTAATTCTTGGATATATTGTGCAGTCATATCGTCAAAACCTTCCCCTCCTGGAGACTTAGCAATTTCTACTACTGCATCCATTCTGTTTTCTGTTGTCTCGATTAAATTTTCACTTTCAATTGACTCCAGCCATATTTTTTCCAACAACCATTTAATGTTGTCGGCTTTATTTCTTTGACGGGCGAGTTTATTAGATTATTGCAGTCCAAAATTTTGAAGAGTTCCCACGCGTCCTTGACGCCTATAGATTCATCATCGATTTTGTTCAAAACGCATTGTAATAATATCCTTGATCTAATGGTTGAAGTAAAGCAGTTGTATTTGGAGGTAAAAAAAACTACTTTGATATTTGGGTTATTTAAATCTTGCGGATGGCTGGGTACATTATCCAATAGAAGTAAAACTTTAAAATCTAAATTTTTCTGTTTTAAGTAGTTTTCCACACTTGGTACAAAACAGTTTAAAAACCATTTCTTAAATAATTCAGTAGTCACCCAAGCTTTTTTATTTGCTGCCCAGTATACCGGTAAATTACTCTTATTTAGGCTTTTCATAGCACGAGGATTGAGAGATTTATAAATAAGTATAGTTTTTACCACGTGATCGCCTGAAGCATTACTGCAAAAGTAATGTTACACGGTCTTTTGATACCTTAAAACGTGACGCAACTTTTTCGTCTTTCGAAATATATGTCCTCTTGGGCATTTCTCATCCAGTCTCGTCGGCATTAAAAACCTGGTGTGTTGCATATCCACCCTCTTCAATAATCCTTTTCAATTCCAATGGATTAATTTCGGACGCTTCTTTATTGGCTGATGCACTTTGATCTTCTATTTTTAGGTTTTGTAGTGATAAGTGTTTTCTCATAACGATCAAACCACCCTTTGCTGCTTACAATATCTGGATTAGTAGCAGTTTCTCCATTTTCCTTTAAGTAGTCGTAAATTTTCAAGACTGTGGCCGGACTGTTGGCTCAGTGGCCGGTAAATTGCTCTTATTTATGTTTTTCATAGCACGAGGATTGAAAGATTTATAATCAAGCATAGGTTTTACCATGATATCGCCTGAAGCCTTACTGCACATAAGTAATGTTACACGGTCTTTTGATACCTTGAAATGTGGCGCAACTTTTTCGTCTTTAGAAATATGTCCTCTTGAGCATTTTTTTCCCACCAAAGAGCAGTCTCGTGCGTATTAAAAACCTAGTGTGTTGAATATCCATCCTCTTCAATAATTCTTTTCAATTCCATTGGATAAATTTCTGCGGCTTCTCTATCGGCTGATGCACTTTCACCTTCTATTTTTAGTTTTTGTAGTGATAATCGTTTTCTTATACGATCATACCACCCTTTGCTGGCTTCAAAATCTGGATTAGTAGCAGTTTCTCCATTTTCCTTTAAGTAGTTGTAAATTTTCAAGGCTTTGTGTTTATTAATATTGGTACTCAGTGGAATCCATTTTTTTAAGTCTTCAATCCAGATGCTAATGGCTTTTTCCATCTGTTCCATTATTGCTGCCCTAGGACAAGATATCATGTTTAAGGAGATCTAACAGCTTGCAGCAACGGAATCTCTAATTTTCTGTTCATTACTATGTTTTTATAAACTCACTTTCTTGTTTGTTTGTTTGCCCAGTACAAATCTTGCAATCGATTTTTAACAAACTTCCCGACTAGATAGACATTTGAAACTTTTAGAATAGCTCAGAATACGATGACAATGCATTCTTTTGATACTTTTAGCCATCTTTAAGCAGATTTGAATTCGTTTTCAGTTAATATTGTTTTGTAGAATGGTGCAGCCATCTATCGACGGAAAGGGAACGAAAAGTTAAACGCAATTGATTACGCATTTGATATCTCTTTAATACGCATGTCATCATTTTCTTTCATGTTGATGAGATAATTTATCAAAAAAAATTTTAAAAAGTATTTATTAATACATAGAATTGTCAAGTTTATATGATTCAACAGAAAATTAAAAAACATGGTATATAAAAAGTTATTTTAATCTAGTAATTATTTTTCCTTATAGTCCGAATTGTCGCTTCATTTAAATCCAACGATTTGGCGACATATCTTTTCGCCCTTTTTGCGCTGATCTAAAATTTGTAATTTTGTTTCCACAGAGATGAAATGTCTTTTAAGAGACATTTTTTTATATTTTCGCCAGACGACAATTTTATTTCACCAGACATTTCTGCTATAGAAATGCCGTGTTATACGGGGGGTTACCAGTATTATGTTTCTAAAATTCCTATTATTCACAAAATATTTTAGCGATTTACATAAAAAGGTTAAAAAAAAGATGAATATTTCTAATAGAGAAGAATAGACCTTTGTTTTTCGCAAAACTCTTGTATTTTTTTTTTAAATAGGATTCGTTTGGCGTCTATGAAAATGAAATTGCCGTCTCAATTGTAACAAATTTCGGTAATAAAAGACTTAACACAAGAGTCTTTCAACAGGCGTTTATTTTATGCTAAAACTATTTCTGCGTAAAAATATCCTGTTTTCAGCTTTATATATTTTCTGGATAAATCCCCATATGTCAATTTTGAAGGCAATTTTATCTTTAGTCAAACTTATAAAAGCAACAGTGTAATATTATAACGAAGTGTTTTGTACGCACAAAAATATTGAATCAATGGGTAAAGGAATAAGCTTGCTTTTCTCTCAAAATACTCAATTTTTCACATTATTACTCTGGAATAACTTTCTCACCTTTTACAGATTCAATTATTGTATGAATTACATCAGGGGTCCCCAACCTTTTTGTACCTAAGAGCACATTCTGGAATACCGGTCGGACGGCGGGCACCATTTATTTTTTCAAGGTGAATTTATAGTTGGACATAGTTAAATGTACAAAGAAATATTTAATTCCAAAAATATAATTTAACATAAAAAAATAATTGTTAATATTATTGTGTAAAATAAATGTTTGCTAAATATTGCATACCAAATCTACAAAGTATAAAAATTCTTTATAAAAAATTTAAATCTCAAAGTCAGTGTTATTTTTGGAATTGCGTTTCATTGGCCATTGCTTCGTAATCAGGAGAGTATGATGATATTTCTGCCCGTAAGCAATCGTCAAGATGTACATCTGTAAGTCGTGATCTGTACTTTAATTTTATGATATTCATTGTCGAAAACAATTATTCACACAAGTATATGGAACCGAAAAACAATTTTATTTCATATGCTGCTCTTTTCAAGAATAGAAATTTGTTTCTGTAAACTATATTCCAGAAATTCTCATCTGATACAATGGATTTTAGGACAATGTAATTCTGAAGATCCAAAATTTCTAACTCCAGTTCTTCTGTCCTGACTTGAACAAGCTCTGAAATATATGTAGCTAGTTCGGTTACGTTTACTTGGCAAGTAAAAGGATTAACAAAAAAGGTGACCATTGGCTCCATGATATTAAACTGTTGAAAGCGCTTTTCACACTGGTCTTGGAAGTAATTTAAGGTTGATAACAAATGTTGATAAGTCAATTTCCCCGTTGCCTATCATTTTTTTCATTTTTGGAAAATGCACAAGGGACTTCATCTTCAAATGTGATGTCCAGAAAACCAGTTTAACTTTAAACGAATTTATAGACCCTATCATTGTAACTGTATATTTTTCCTTTCCCTGCAGATCTAAGTTTAAATAAGTCAGTTTTTGCATTAAATGTGTTAAAAAAGCCAAATCCGCTGGCCAAAGAGGGTCTGTTAGTTCAAACAAACTTTGATTTTTGGCACTGAGACGATTTTTAATTACTTCAATTAAATCTACAAATATAGCAAGAAATTTGCCTTTACTGAGCCAACGTACTTCACTGAGCAGAATGAGATACTTTTCAGGATGTTCTAATACGGCCTTAAAAAGGCGGTGTTGCAAAGGAGCTGCGCGAATTAAGTTGACTATTTTTGTAATTATTTTCATGACGTGTCCGAAGGGTAGTCTTCTACCACATACAACTTCATGGTGGATAATACAGTGATATGACAAAAAGTTTAGAAATGATTTATCTTTTATGCAGAGGGTAATAAAACCATTGACATTACCAACCATTGTTGGTGCCCCATTAGTGGTTATCGCAGACAGCTTCTGGAGAAGCATATCTATCGACTTTGCATATGTTATAAATATTTTATAGATATCCTAACTTGTTCATCCTTTCATGGATAATATTTTTAGTAGATCTTTTACAGTAAAGTCACTAAATACCATTCTCACCATAACTGCTAACTATGCTGTGTTTGATATGTCTGTAGACTCGTCAAATTGTAGTGAGAACCATTCACGTATTTCCAAGTCACTCTTTAACTGAGTTTGCATGTTCTTTGAAATGGCTTGTATTCTTCTTGTAACGGTGTTATCTCACAACTGTAAGTCTTGTATTGCTGACATGATCTCATGTTTGTTGGAAAATCCCTCAAATAAGCAATAGGCTCCAGTAAGAAATGCTTCTTTTAACAACTCATCACCCTGGAAAGGCTTTTTCTTTTTGGCGAGTATGTGAGAAATTTTTAAAGAAGCAACAGTGGCATTTTTAGATCTTAACAGACGCCTATTGAAAACTGACAGTTAAGCGGACATTGATTTTAGCTGATCTATTTTCTTCCTTCTTATTTCAGATTTAAGTGTTCGTAATAAAAGTAGAATGAATTGTCAGGAAATGACTTTCAACATTATTTTTTTTCGGCACCGCGAAGCTATTTCCACACAACAACCAAATACATTTTTCTTTTAAATTGACGAAGCAATATGAATCCTCCAATTAAGTATTAAAATTATAGGTCCGTTGTCGTTTACTTGATCCACTCATTTTGGGGTAAAAGTAAGGAAGTATTTTAAAAATAACGAAGGACCAAACACAGTATAAAAAAAATATGAGCATATATGTGTGAATAAATAATGAAGTAGACACGTGGAATGACCGTTTATCTCACAGCACAAACCACACTACTGGCTCTCACGAGATGAGCTCCAGACAAATGTCTGTGCTGTGACGGCAAACCTTAAAAACGGATTGGTTCATTACATTTCAGGTATGCGAAATTAGGTAGGCGAATATTTAGCGCCAGGTGGGGGGGGGGGCAAGAGATCGGCCACATTACGCTTTGTGATTTTATCTGTGTCGGACGCCATTTCTACTTTCGTGTGGTTAATCATTAATAAAGAGAAAACTTTTACATAGCATTTTATTGAAAACTGAAATATTTTTATCGTGGCTGCACAGGGGCGGGCAGACGTAAAACGATCGGTGGGCGTCATGGAGCCCGCGGGCATAGGGTTGGGTACTCCTGGTGTAGATCATCAAACGAGAACATCTAATAAGTTGAGTGACAAACTACATTACGAAAGGCAAAAATTTGATCAAAATTATTACCCTGACACAAAGCTCTAGCAAACCAAAATGTGGACTTTTATAATAACAAAAAAATCTCACTTCGGAAACATTTTGAAACGTAGTTTCTTTTGATAGGTCTGTATGGAAACTCTAATCTGAGTCTACACCCAGGAATCGGTGGTGTTAAGAGACACAAAAGAGAAAGAATCGCTGTGCAAGCGCCTGATGTTTCATTGGAAGGAGACTTTCCTACCAAGCAATAACCTGTCTCCTCCTCTATATCGTCACAATCTCATTCGGCCATCAACTACTTTAGGTACAGGTTTTGAGAAGTTAATTTTTTTTTAAATCTAATTTTTGTTTTAAATTATGTCAGTCTAGTTTAAAGATTTTGTAAAAAACATCCATTCATAAATTGCCCAGTAAAATGTGAAATTTCTGGTTTTCAGGGACGAATTAATTCAATTTACATTATTCCTGATTGTAAAAATTCCCCTCTCAAGTAAACAAACCACTTCGCTTGCGCTTGGCGTTATTTAATGCTCTATAATACTATTATTGGTATTTTTCAATATTAAGTTTTTTCTTTTGAACTGGCAACAGAGAAAGTTAACTGCGACTGTTTTAGTTGTTTCTAACTGTTGCTATTGCGCACATGCTTATTTTTGTTTGAAATCCTTTTGGTGTGAAATCTCATAATCTGTTTTCATTGCTGCATTCTTTACTTCTTTTTATCTTAATAATTCAACTATTATTGCTGTTCTTAAATTAGTAGAAGCCATTTTATTAAAATTCCAAGAAGTAAAAAAATATTTAAGAAGCGTGTCAGTGTTGGTCCAGTTGGAATGGATAGTTGATGAAAATTCCAACTTGCAAAGGCCAGCGAGGATGTATATGACCACAATCAACATATACATATTGCCTTGCCTATTATGGAAAACATAAAACCCATTGTCAGAGAATTGTCCCATCCAGATTTTTCGAAAAAGTGTGTACATGGAAAAACCCAGAATCCCAATGAGTCTGTATATAATGTCATCTGGATCCATGTGCCGAAAACTGTGTTTGTGTCCCTAAAAAACACTTAAATTTTGTGTGCATGATGCTATTTCCTGCTTCAATGAAGGAAATATAGTTTAATGCAAAACTTTGGTCAAATTAGGGGTCAATCCAGGCCTCAATTTCATCGACACACTGAAACAACTGGACAAGGATCGTGAGACAGATCGAGAGAGAAAACTCTGAATACTGTAAAAAAAAGCTAGGCAAAGTCAAAAAATTGCCAAACGCAAACCGAAAGACTCATTCCATGAGTCTGAAATAGACAATACATCATATTAATTAGGATTTTATTAAATTCATATAGTGATACTTTTTAAAATTGCAGTGTTAAACTTTAAATCTGTTTTTCTCAAAACATGGATTTTGTAGGTTTGTGTTCCTTTTTCTCAGTATTTAAGTAATACAATTATTTCAAATTTTTATCACGAGTTTATATCATAATACTGGTCACAGGGATTTAAATATTTATGTAATACATATTATTTTAGAAAAGAAAAATGCCATGAAAATAGGGCTTAAAAAGTGACCCGCAGTAAAAAAATTAAATTTATAATTGATACCTAGAAACAAAATGAGCTATTAAAATGTACAAAATATATCCTATCAAGCACAAAAATTTCACATTCCTATCTAAGAGAGATTCTGAGAAAACGGTACATAAAAATGGTAAATTTAATATGGCGGATAGGACTTACCCGGTCCCCTTAAAACTAGAAAAATCAAGCAACTGAAATGCAGAAGGACTCTAAAAATTATCATTAGTCTAGCGAGTTATAAATAAAAACTAAACCTTTGTGAAAATAACATTTCAAAGAATTAAAAACCATGTATTATTTTCCCGCGCTGATGATCAAATTGATTCCGAATGAAATCTAAAATCGGAAAAATTAAACATATCTAATCAAAAGTACCTTGCGGCATTTTGAACAAATTCAGCACAAGCGGTTATACCAGTGTTTACACAGAAAGAATTCGGGGATTATTAAGATAATGTGAATAAGGCTGTATTCAAATCAACACTTAAGACAATACTAAAGAGAAGAAAAATAAAGAACTTCCAGGAATAATATCCAACACATTTTTAAAAATACAAAGAAAAGTAAATGTTTATACATCCATTCTTCAATTTAAATTTCGAACAAAGACTTGACAAGAAAATCTTCGTTATCGAATGATTCTCGTTTCTTGAATAACGTTATTGTTATTTTATTTTGGTACCATTCAGATATTTTCCATATCTGAATATATATTTTTCATAATTATATATTTTTCATAACTTGCCCGGAGAATTTCACGCCTTTGGTGCCTTGGGATGTATAAATTGTCAGTTTTAATTTACGATCTTTACAGAACGCACAGTATCCCCCGACCACGTTTTATCAGTACCTAGTAATGAATGCGTGTTTCGTTTTTTCTAGCTTAACCCTTTTCCTATCAATCACGTTTGTCGTGTTCCTACAACGAAATAAATTCCTAAAATTTATTGTGAAGTCCGAACCGTGCCTGAAATGGATTCTTAGTTTGATCTGAACGTCCCTTCCAAACAGTATATGATATACGCATTCAAGCCCCTTAGGAAGGAGAAAAAAAAAAGCATAACGCGAAACGAAATACTATACACAAAAAAAAGGATGTTTCCCTACCACAATTTAAAGCATTGAATCAATTTTAAAATGTATTTCATCAAATTTTATACCATGTTCCCGCGCAGGTATTACAGGATACAGTTTCATAGTACTACAATGAAAATTATTTCACCCAGCTGGTGTTCCTACAAGAGACAGCAATAACGGAGCGCATGACGCTCAAAAGCATCGAAGTCCGTTCAATCTCTTGGTCCGGATAAGCTCCGATGAGCAAAGTAAAATAACTGCCAAAGGGTTAATTTACGGTTTAGCTCTATCCATTAGAATCTACATTATTTTGCTTAAGTCCATAAAAGGCGGAAAATAATTTCGAATGTCCGCTTTTACGTGTGCGCACAAACATATTATCCCCCCCCCCCAAAAAAAAAACCCCTCTTATTTCCATACTTCGTGTTGCATTTACCTACAAATTACACCCTTAATTACTACATTTCCCCACCCGTGTAATTCTTAGGTCGTGGGAATATGTAACCTTCCGAGACACAGAGACTGTAACACCGTAGATTTGGGTTACTTCGTTTCTATACCTATCTGACTCCCCGCATTAAATGACAGCTGCGATGGTGTGGTCAAACAAACGTTAAGGAGATCTCGTAAAAGAATAGTCGTATGGCTGAATGCTACAGTGAACGATGGAATTGTCAAAAGTGTGGAATACAAAGGATTAATGAAAATGTACTTTTGAAGGACTTGTGGTTATAATCTTGACAATGAAATAAGATCCATAACTACTAGGAAGTTCTATGAGAACAGCGAGACAATGATCAAAACTACGACTGCATATAACTCTCTCACACACACATATATATATATATATATATTTTAATTATACATAATCAAGGGTGTATTTTCGAGAACCGAGCCCGCCCAAGCTGGAGTCTTACTTTTCTCGCAATCAGTGTACTAAAGAACATAGCGTCTTTCGTTGCTTTTAAAAAAGTTATAAGCCAATATTAAGGGTAAAAAAACTTATAATTCGTGAAAAAAAATCGAATATACAGATTATACCCACAGACAGAGAGAAAGAGAGAGATTGCTCGCTGAATGTCACGAGTTGGAACTTTCACTTCCCATTTATTTAATTTTTTTAAATAATAAGCTCTTTATGCTGTGGAATATATTTTAAAATATAATCGTTACTTACATTTTGATACCCCAAGTAATCTTCTATACTTCTTGAGCAGAATACAATCAAACCAGATAGCGTCGTCACTAAGATGAAACCGCCTATGGTCTGAAATAGATAGAGACAAAAGATTATGATCGTTGAACAGTTTGGTATGATGGTCACTAGTGACCTTATACTAAGTCCATATACATCCAATGCCGTTTTAACAGGCTTTAAATGAAAACAGTTTTAAAAATCCTGTTTTCTTCTTGCACGATTTATTTTGATATATCTTAGTTAAAATGGCAGCTTTTTAAATATTTCATTGTAAAATTTGCTTAGAAAAATAATCCTAATTCAGAAACATTCCTAAAATTAACATTTATAACAAAAATGCCACATTTATGGTATCGTATGTTTTAAACCTCCTTTATTCAGAAAAAGTGGTTACACTGAATTTGGGGAATACCCCTCAATGCGTAATCAATTCCTCTTAAAGTCTTATTGTTCATATGTTTAACAGAAAAAAAATCCAAAAATGTGAATATTTTTTTTAAAAATTAGAAACATTTTCTTTTTTAAAGGATAATTTTATTTATATAAGTACGTATCATCTTTAAATGTTTATAAAGTAAAAAGAAAAATAGAAGATTTTGATATGACTTATGATAACTTATTTTTTAAGGTATCAAACGTCTGAAACTGATATTCACTTTTTGCGTATACATTGAGATACACGGTTTTTCTTGGAACAAACCAAATGTGCAAAAGAGAATTAAAGGGGCACTCACCACCTTTAAAGGTTACACCAGGTTTTGCTTCTATTTATAGTTAGTTTTAACTTATGCGTATTCAGTATTGGCATTTCCATCTAATATATAATACAATAATGCCATTCCTATAAACCACGAATAGGTCTTTAAAATAATTCCGAGTCACGATTATACATAACAAGTCAAGATTATACTTCGAGCACATATTATACTATGATTTGGCTTTTTTTGAGCTGCCACTAAGTTCGTCGCACTGATGAAGGAGCTCCTTTGTAGCTTCGAAACGGCCGTATGCAAAATAATTGCATCTTATTGCTATTTGTGCTTTATTTACGTTGGTTTTCCTGTTTATTCACATATTATACGTTCATATTGCTAGTTTAGTTTAGGCTACGCAAATATATACCATCTGACAACAGTATATCTATCAATAAACACAAGTTTCGCGATAACTGTCATTCAAAGATTTTTCAGAAAGTGGGCAGTCTGACAGCACACCACGCTAAACAAAAGCGACGTTTTGTAACGATTCTATACCTATGAGGCAATCTTTAAACAATATGAATACAGACAAACAGAAAATGGTTTCAAACAATATTACAATATTATATTCATAATTACAAAGTAGCAACACTGTATAAAAGAGTGCACTGCGAATGAACCCTAGCTTTTTAGTATTTCTCTTTCTATTAAATCACAGAACACATATTATAATTTAAGACTCGTTTATGTATAAAAAATATGCTCTCAAATCTAAATTTACTATACATTTTAGTTATTAAAGAACTGTCAGTACGAATTTAATGGTACAATAAACAATTTTTACCTTCTCAATCAAATCTAAGGACGATATTACAGCTGGTGGCAGTGTTAAAGGCTTGCTCTTATACTTTTTAGGATTCAAACAACCTGAAATTTAAAAAAAAGAAATTGATACGAGAAAGTACAAACACAAATAATACATACAAATACATATGCTACATATGTATATCAATTTAAATATAGACCTGATCAGCATTTCAAATCCCCGAAAATTCGGGAAATAGATAAAGTACATGTATTCTTAGAATTTTCATTCGAATTATATAACAGTTTGACGATTTCCGCCAAGCAAAATTGTGGAGCATTAGTTAAGAATACAAAATTTAGTGCAAAAATTTGTGACACAAGTTAGGGGAAAAATCTTAAAATATTTATTCATTATAAAAAAAACTGAAAAGTAAACTCTAGCGAATAAAGTTTCATGTTTATTATTTATAACAAATATATTATTGTCTTTTCATACCTGCATTAGGCTAAGCCACGAATAGTTTTCAGTACCGCGGGAATGAGAGAACCACAAAAATTATAAAAATGGACAATTGAATGAACTTTATAAGAAAATAACATTGAAACCAGCTGTATGAGAATTTCATTAAAACACAGGCTATTTACACATAACTATCAACCATTCAGCAGGCGGCTTTCACCCCTATTTACCAGAAACGATGTTTAAAACTTCCTTTTTGCAACTTTTATAAGCCTGCCCCTCAAGAACGTCACAATTGGATTTAAATCGAAGGAAGTGACTGATAGATCTAACGCATGACTCAACAAATCTTAAATCCAAATAACTAAGAAGCGAGGAGTTTTTCTCTTGGTACATGTGTAATCAGATAGCAAATGCATATTTTTAAATTTTGTTTTTCCATATGGTAGCAAACGTTAAAATAAAGAACACTTTTCAAGATTTTAGTAGTTAATTTCTGGCAGGATAATAATTTATTGATGTTTATGACTACAAAACTAGAGTTTTGATTGCATTCAAAGACTTAATGTGAATGATTTTTAAAATGCTGAGAGGGAAATTTGTGATAGAAAATTATAAAGGTCTTCTGATGACCACCTTCAGTGATTGATATGTAGTTCCAAAATATTTACGCCTAAAGTTAATCACATTAGCCCGTGTAATACATAAACAGAGATTTGGGTCCTATAAAACACCTGAAATTTAGCACATATTAGGAATATATTGCGGTATAATTTGTTTATGAAGTTCCTCACTTCTACCATGTATACGGGAGCACATGATTCACCAGCAAAAGGAAACTCCATAACATTATGGTGTAACGTCACGTGTTTTGTGCGGTTCCCACGATCTGCGAAGAGCCTTCCACAGCTGCGAGATTTAAAAAACACAAGCCATGCGTACCCCTGCATTCTAAAATTCTGTGGGGGATTAAAAAACGATACCAACAAATGTCGCCAGAATATTTAGCCTGAAAGTTAAGCCCATGCATACCGGGTTCTCAAGCAAGCGTCTCCCACCATCGTCGTAAAGCTGTCTTTCTTAGCAACAGCTTCATGCGAGTTGACATCGGCGGGCCATAAAGATGGTTTAACTATGCATAGATACGAACTGTCACCAACAAAGCTGCCGGCCCCCTCTGAAAAACAGACGCATTCTCGAGGAATTGGGATAGACGCCGACAAAGGAAACACCACGAGATATAGTCGGAGAGTTGGAGAATTTTAGGGAGATTGTCATGTAACATCCAGCCCGAGCAGACGTGATTTTTAGAAGCTCCCTTTGAGACCATGGGCCTTGGAGCGTACGCTGTGGATCTGCACTTCAATTAATTGAATATGTTGTAATTGTTTAATGTATAATTTTTTTGTAAATAAATTCCCTTGTTAAGTTTTTGTTTTTAAACTGGCCTTATCATTATAATTAGGACTCTGTCTTTCTTGGTCATGAATTCAATAGTAGTAATTTTAAAAAAGCATCAGAGATTTGCTTTAACAACCTATAGTGATGCCACAATGGCTCCATAGACTTCGGGTAGATACATATAATGATGCAAACCGAAGTGAAACTTACATCATACCTGTACCTGTTCCCATTACTTTTAATACGGAGAACAAATACCATAAGTGAATGAAACGCCCCAAAGGAACTGGTCAAACTGTATTGCCGGAAGAATTCGAACGAATAAATCTCCCGAATTTTGACACAGGTGGCAGAATACAAATAAAAAAGAACTAAACTTGATTGATACATTTTGAGCTCGTCTGAAAATACTTTCTATATAGATTCCTTACGGAACCCATGAATGAACATTTCACACTTTTTTGTTAAAAACGCCGTGGGTGAAAATTGTTTTAACATGAGGTCTGATAGTTCACCTGAGTATTTTCAGGAAAAGAGAAAAGGAAATTCGAGAAACACCCTGGAAAAAAAACATAATACGGCCGTATCCGAGAGGAAATATTTTCTCAGGGATGAAATGAAAATTTCGTTAACGTAAATGATAAATCAAACGCCTACTCAAGCGTCGATGTTTAAAAATATCAGAGCACTTAAACTGGAATATCTCCTTCGCGAAAATTCTTATGTGAATTTCAATCTCTTTAATGGGCACTTCAGTCTGGTTCAATCCTTATATGCTACTTAGAAAGTATGTGTCTGAAGATATAGAAATACGTCTGCTGCTTAAAGGATTTGAAATTGAGGAAATGCACTGAAAACAAGGAAGATTGCAAAAATAAATTTTAATTTCTGAAACACCACACGAGGACGACAAGCCTGGCGTGACTAATTTTAGATGTTCTACGAAGGCGCAGTTTACGCAAGGTTCTGATCTATTCACTGTAATTCTTAACCGATTTTTACGACCAGCGCCTTAGACAAAAGCTTAAAAACTTGATAATTGTTAGGTGTTTAGTAAAAATTTTAAAGCCGCCACTTAAAATTTAGACCTGCCCATTTCAAAATAATAAAAACAATAGAGGCTGTGAAAGCAAAACTTGAAATTCATAATCAGCGCAGTTTTTCAGCAAACTATCATGAACTGCTTATTCAACAAAAATAATTTTTAAAGCAATTTCCCCTAACTTTTAAAAATAACATATTGCTTAAAATAAAGTCACTTGGAAGATTTTCAGAGGTTGATTATTTTAAACTTCTTTTGCAAAAACTATTTGACAACTGCCTTTTTGAAATTTATGAAAAAGAATAAATATGAAAAATAAGGGGTTTCCTTTTTTTTTTAAAATTGCATATCACAACGTTTTTGACAAGCCATCAGGTGAAGTGGCGTAGCGAGGGGTGGGCAAGGGAGTCTATCATGCCCCGGGCGCCACTCGCACAGGGTCGCCAAATGGTCCTTTTCACTAATTCTATATATTATACTAGATGTATTACCCAGATTCGCTCGGGATTCAGTTTCTGTTATTATTTTCAATGATTAGCCTCATGTTATGATGTTCTACAGTTTTCGCTAAAATTCTTTTGCGGTAGCAAATAGCATTAGTTTGTTGTCAGTGCTGTCGTTGTTCATCGCTTTCCTCTCCTTTCGATGTTTAAGCTCGAAGACAATCGTATGTTTGACGCGTTAAAAGTTTCTTCATCAGTCTCACTGCTTCGGATCACTACAATTCGAATTCTGTTACCTTCGAGCTCTTGGGAATGTTTTTTCTTCAGATTCTTGTGTGCGTCTAACTGCATTTCGAATTCTGTTGGCTTACTTCTGCAGGATTAAAAGTTTCTCTCCTCTTTTTGGGCATTTTAAAGCATTAATTTACAGCTAGTCAGTAACGTTTGAATGGATTTATTATTCTGCTATGTTTCAATGCCACTTCAGTTATATAAATCATCGCGTCAAGGCTAAACGCACGTGTTTCTAGCTAAGTCAACGTGTTGCAGTATATTTGAGTTTGAACAGGTAGCTTGGGATAGTTTCAATTCATGAAATGGATAGATAACACATTCATTGAAAATGAATGACTTTCCATCCTTATATTTTCATTTTTAAAAAGAAACATTCCGGCGTTGCCATGTACATGAAAATAATATATCAAATTCATTCCTGCATGCGCCAATATAGGAATAAATCACGTTTTTAATTCATGTCTATTTATTTTTACGGAAATGTTCTAATTTAATTGGCAACAATGAAATGTTACAATGGCTTTGAACAAAAATATCCGGGGAAATTTGGCGATTTTTTTGGGGCGATTTTCAATATCCGTTGATACTTCCAACATAATTCGGGAATGGAACGTCGTAGCGGAATGGAAATAGTCTATAACCATCGCGCAAGTTCAAGCAATAAGTTGACCAAGTTTCATCGCAATCGGATGAACGGTACGGCAGCGCATAAAATACGAACACACAAACAAACATTCATTTTTATATATAGATATTACTATATGTTATTAGAAAAGGGGGGCGCCAAAATGGTATCGTGCCCCGGGCGCCAGTTATGCTCGCTACGTCACAGATCAGGTGCTTTCCAATTCCAGTCCCTTTACTTAATCCATAAAATACAAGATCGATGGCAAATGATAGAACTTACCGATATTTATTTGAATCTAACAAGCGCAAATCCTGTCCTGAAATACGGAAACATTCGGAACGCAGTCCGGGAATAAAAAGTCCTGGTGAAAATAGTCTAAAAATTTTACACATGTATTCACATAGATTGCAAAATATCAGCTACCAACAAAAATAATAGGAATCAAGATGCGCAATGGTAATTGCGCACCTTGATTTCTATATAAAGAGTACGCTTTAGCTTCAAGTATAAACGGTGTGCGGCTGAAAAAAATAGAAAGGAAGTACAGTGGTGTGCAATTCTGCAGCTAAAGACTAAACCAAGAATGCGAAAGATTAAAAACTATTGTTAGTTAAAAATTTGAACTGTCATTTTGAACTATGATTGTTTTAAATTTTCATGTCAGTATTTTGGAGAATCTCAGACTCTTTCCTCAGTACTCTGTATTTGTGTAGCTTTTATATTTAATATTTACTACAGGTTTAAAATTTAAGTAATCTGCACCCTGTCGGTCCAATCTCTACAGCTTCACTGAGATAACATTTGTTCAGGGAATTCCCTGCAGCAGCATCGGACCCAGATTACTACATCAGGAAACAGGGTGGATTATTAAAGCGAACAGATAAAAGAAAGGATGAACACGAAAAGACTGGCTACATAATACGATACTGAATCATGGAACTTCCTCATGTAAGTTATTAACGAAGAGCCAGTCACAATCTAATTGCCTTCACAGATTGGGCGTCTATAAGGAAGTACGCCAAACTGATGCGACGAGACAGTTCAAAGAGCGCGAAGTCCTGGTTTACACAGAGCCAATCGTCGTGATGACTACATGTGTGTATGTTCGGCGTTTTCATCCGTACAGCGTTAAAGAATCCAAGGCATAAAAAATCTCATTATCATGTCGGATAGAATAGATGATCGAATTATCAAGTAAACGTATGTTAGAAACTCATCTGTTAAGGCAGCGCTTCTTAAAACTTTTTTCATTCATGACCCCTATTTATCACTGAGATTTTTTTCGCGACCCCAGGAAATAAGTATATAAAGATAGATATTTTCTCATAAATAATTTATTCCTTTGGTAAACAATATACATATGAAAAATAGTAGTTTTGATACATGTTTCAAGTATGCAAATATTAATGAAAGACAATCACGTTTTAATGGGAAGGATGTGGTTGTTTTTTGCTGCATAACAAATTAAACCTTGGTGCAATATTCGACGCTATATCATAATTAAAAGTTTCGCGATCCCAAAATTTAGCTTCGTAAATAAATGATAAGGGAAAATGAAAATTCGTTTTACAATGTCATACACAACACTACTAAGGTTCTAACAAATAATTAAATATATAACAATTTATCAAAGATAGAACATGGATATTTCTTGTACATTCACATTAAAAATAAAAAAATCAGATTCCTTAACTATTTTTCTGAATGTGTCGTTTGCTTGCCTATAAATGTCGTATAGCTTCGTGCTTCGTAGGGGCTACACGTGTTCGTGTAGGCTTTGAATGATCAAAATATGATACAATTTCATTTCTTTAAATATTATAGTACATAAATGCAGGTAGCGCTTAAGGTACAACCGTAAAAACTATTTTTCGCCACCCTTTATTTCCTCCTTTTTTTCAGAACTCATGACATTGAGGAACGATGTACCATCTCAGTTGGGTCACGGTATTTGTATTTTAAACAGTTTAACCAAGTGTAATAGAGTAGATACCATAACAACCTTTTTTTGCCAAAAATGTATAGTTCTAATCATAAATTTAATGCAATTTTTTTTTCTAAATACATGCTAAAATTTAAACCTGATCAATATTTACAGAATAATTTTCTTACAAAATATTTGGCACAAATATTGAACAAGGACGTAAAGGGCATTAATATATAGCAACGAAATACTAATTTTTAACAGATGCTTGCTATAAAAAAATGGTACAGATTTCTCAGACGCACCGAGTTGAAAGCTTGGCGATTTTGTGTATGGCGTGGTAACCATGCGATTTTGGCGAAATATTTTGGTTGCCAGGCTGAGGCGATTAAGGCGCCAACGTTGTGGCTCCTGTAAATTCGTGACGTATTTATCATGTGATTATTTCGTGACGGATGTATCACGTGCATTTGACACGTGATTTATTTTGACGAATTAAAAGATTCTTATGTTGAACAATTTTGAATGCGGTGTGTGAGTTTTTAAAATAATGGTGGATTATAAAGTTAAGTTTAAATTTTGTGCATTATTTGGTGTTATATGTGTGTTTTTTGGCGCTATGTTCATTTATTGAGTGCAATGGCTTCTAAGTTGCCATTGAGTGCACGAGGTTGTTGTTTAAGCTGGATTTTATTGAAAACAGGTATGTAATAGGTTTTGTATGGAGAATTGCCGTTTACGCCTACGAATTCGTATGGCCAGCGTAAGCTTTGCTTTACTGACCGCTACACCCAGCGGCAGCGGCTTTTCTGTAATGTTTTTGGACTGACGCGGAACGTAGCGTAGCGAAGTGTAGCGAGGGTATCTGAGCGAAGCGAAGATCCCGTGTGCGCTTACGAGTTTCGTAAAGCCAGCGGGAAGTTTGCTTTCCAACTTATTTTTTCTTGCTTCGTCACCATTGATGTTTTTGTTTACATTTCGCATTTGTTTCACTGACCGCTACAGCCACCGGAAGCTTTGTGGTACTGTACTACAGCCAGCGGTGCGTAGCGAAGCCAGCGGCAGCGGCTTTTCTGTAATGTTTTTGGACTGACGCGGAACGTAGCGAAGCGGAGTGTAGCGAGGGTATCTGAGCGAAGCGAAGATCCCGTGTGCGCTTACGAGTTTCGTAAAGCCAGCGGTAAGTTTGTTTTCCAACTTATTTGTTGTTTCTTAGTCGCCATTGATGTTTTTGTTTACATTTCGCACTTTAACATGTCTGCGGAATAGGGAAAAGTTGGCGTCAAAAACATTTGACGCCAACTTTTTGTCAAGTTGGTGCCAAAATGTGTTGACGCCATCTTTCCGCCAAGTTGACGTCAAAAAGTTTTGGCGCCAACTTGTCGCCAAGCCCGGTGCGTCTGAGAAATCTGTTCCAAAAAAATTTACAAAAATTATGTTAGATGAATTAAAAACCATAAACCTTAGCAGTAGAAAAGCAAAAATTCAAACTGAAAAATTAGAATTCTAATAATTTAACGTAAAGATAAGTTTTAAATTAAAACCCTTTTTAGGTGGGTTTCATGACATTCTAATGAATCCAGGAAAATATATACTTAAGGATGACAATATAAAATTCGCAATTTTATATAAACGTGTCAAGCGTTTCATTAAGTCTTTCAAGCTTGTATTTTCTCAAATAATTCCATACAATAATAGAGGCTTCAGATGAAACGTGTAGATAGTAAATATCACACAATACATACTATTCTAAGCTATTCCGAATCTATATCCCCCATTCTTAAATTCACAGTCGTAATGTTCCTATTGACGCAATCACATTTAATTAGTTTTGCTGACAAGAACAAATTGTTTAGCAGCAAAGGGACTAATTCCGCAAAAATTACCAATTATTGCGTCTGAAAAGGCGCTTATAGTCTTCCAACTCAAAAGTTTTCTGGTTCTTAAATAACTATTAATTGCTATGAAACGATTAAAGTCTTATTAAGTATACTTTTGGTAAAAAAAACAAGGTGAACACTAATCTCTACAACTAATTGAATGAAACAAAGGCCAAAACTACAGTGTAGTCCCGATAATCCGAAAGTCCACTTAATCCGAAACAAAAAGTCAAAAAGAATTAAGATTACAATAAAACCACAGTGATACTTAGTAATATAAATTATATTTCTGAAAATTATAAGAAACTTCAAAGTCAGACAATGTACTGAACTAGTTCTTACTGAAATACATTGGTTTGAAAAAATCTGTGAAATTTTTTTGTCGAAGGGAAGAATACCTCTCTCTTGAAGTCAAATGACGCCAATGTGTCACAAAAATGGTGTCCGCTCTGGTCGCGGCGGAGTGTTGCTTTACGAAGCGTAGCGCTACATCAAATGCAGCCGCGGAGTCGGAGTGGGATACCCTCTGCTCGCTGCCAACGTCTGCTTCACCTTCACTCTCGTCTGAGACGTTGACAAGGTTCTTTCAAAACCATTTCAATAATCTACTGATCGTCTAAAATCTTACACTCTACTGAACGAACAATCCACACTCTACTGTACTGGGCAGCGTTTCGCTCTCTTATCACCCATTTCGTCCCGAGATTTGGTAATGTTTAGACAGACCTTATAAAATAAAGAGTGTAATCACACGAAATATGTAATATTTATGTAATCACACGTTATTATGCAATTTAAGTATATTTTAAGAATGATTTCGCTTAATCCGAAAAATTTGTTAATCCGAAAAGGGTCTGGTCCCAATCATTTCGGATCATTGGGACTCCACAGTATTTTAATTTTATTCTATAAGTAGCAACATGACAGCTTAACTAAAGAAATTTCATCTTAGCCATGAAAACAAGATCTTGTTTATTAAACCGTATGGATTATAGTATTTATTTGAATATAGCTGTAGTAAAAATCACGGGTTGCTCTAATGAGAAAATAAAAACTAATTAAATAATAAGTGTTTTATGGACTCAATTTAGATATTTTTATTTTGTGTGTGAAAAAGAAATCTGTGAGCATTCAAACACGAGACATGTTACTCTTATGTACTAAAAATTACGACCGGTATATGTTAAAATATTTTGAAGCAAAAATACATCTAACTTCTTAATGTCAAGAGTATACATGAAAACTTTCTACTGAACATACGCTACAAAAATTGACATTTTACCCTTCTTGTATCAAGAACGATACAAAATTGAAATATAACTTACGATAGAAACGTCAATAGTGCTTCCGGAACAACATATCAGGTAATGTTGAAAACAGGGAAAAGTGCTATTCATTCCTCTTAAACTATTTTCAGCTGAAACACATTTGAAATAATATCCATGCGAGCTAGAATTTTAGTTGTATCTATCTCCCAGACTATAACAAATTGAGTCGACTTTCTAGTTCTAAATATAGCAAATTCGAGAAATTTATATAGAAAGCACTCGCTTTCAATACCATTTTTTCTTCGAAACAGAAAACCGTATTCACTGTCATGTACTCATAAAAATCATAAGTAAACAACGTCCAAATCATTCCTTCTCTGATGACGGTGAAAGGAACCGTTTTAACCTCGATGAAAGAAACAAAATTTTTCGAATATAAATAGTCAGAAAGTCAAGCAATAACGGTTTTAAGGTTTCATATTCGTAGCAGCAAATTTTTTTTTACAAGTAAAATTCTTAGGAAACTAAACATACACAGGAGGAAAAAAATGATTTACAGGTTTTGTGCCAATCAGCTACAGAACTATGTTTAGTTCACATAACTCACAAGGATGGGGAAACCAATTTTCATGGTTACTAAGGATATGTCTTATCATCCATCTTACGATGATAATTATTTTTATTTTTTTGACAAGAAATCCTTAATTTATTTCAGTTCAACTACTGAATATTTCTAACCGAACTTTTGTTAGAAAAAGAAAGCAATGCAAAAAATTTGCAATTTCACATGCAATTTTTTTCAGTCTACCAGAGGATAGAGGAATATACTAGTCCACACTCCCTGGGAATCATATTAATAGACCTATACCTCGCTATACGGCCGCTCTTTATACGGTATTTCGCTATAACGGCCTTTTTTAACTATGGCACTTTTTCGATTTACGGCCCACAATGTTTCGTTATACGGCCACAACAGCGGAAAGTGATGATGGCAGCATATTATAGCTTAGTGATTCTTCCTGTTAATGTTCGTCATCAGATTAAAACAGATTTTAAACATTTTATTTTATGTTTTTTATTATATGTATACATATGATTTTCTTTTGTTTTTTATTTATGTTTACTTTTTGAATTTCTGTTTATTATTACTTTATTTTGTACTATTTTTATGTAAGCATTTTTATAGGAAATAAAAAGAATAAAATGATTTATGAACTAAAAACTACATTATTTATTAAAAAAATTGGAACAGATCCAATTAAATTTGTATGGGATTGTATCAAAATAATTAATTCGTTATACGGCTTTTCGCTTTACGGCCAACTTTTCCGGAACGTATCTAGGCCGTAAAGCGAGGTATGGGTGTACTAAGAAAGCTCCAAGATCACGTGATGTCGACAATTATTCGTTCCAGATGAAGAAGAAATAATTAGTTTAAAAGTCAATATTTTTTTCACAAATAAAAATAATGAGGGTTCAATACAACTTAACTCATCAGTCTGGCACAAAAGCGCTGATTTCCCGATATCTTCTGTAAACATTAAAAGCAACAAACATATAAAAAGGATCAGAAAAAAATGGTAAAATTAGCTTTGAAGTCACTGAGACCAGTCGGTAAATTAATAAAAAACATAATAAAACCGGTACAGAAAACAGAATATGTTCCAGAGTCTCACGATCTTTGCAGCATACTGGACAAGTATCGGTAGCTGCAATGTTGAATCGGTGTAAGTAGGACTCCATGATATAATGGCCAATTCTAGCTTTAGCAGCGAAAGTGGGAGTCCGTCTCGGAAGCCTTTCATAATATAAAAGGCTATTAGGTTCTTCCAGGAAATAAAAAAGATGCCCCTGAGCACTAGTGTTCCTCCATGAATCGCACCAGTTAACTTTAGTCTCTCTTTACTTCCTGCTAATGCACTTGGAAAGCGTACAAGCAGAAGGAGGTATCGGGGCCATGTTTGAGGATAATATAGCCAATGTCTGGGAAACTTCATTGCTATGAATGACACAATGAGCAGGGACCCATTGTAAGGTAATATCTTTGTATCTCAGTTTAAAGAGAAGATCCCTAATTTCATTGATTAGAAAGGACTCATTTGGTTTATGTTGGCAAAGACATTGAAGGCCCACCAAGGAGTCGGTAAAAATACAAATTGACCTTCTTTCCAATGAGATTTAACGCACCAATGCCGCATTAAGCGCCAAAAGTTCAGTATCGAGACTAGAACACGGAGTAACTGGAAAAAGAAAAGATACGTTTAGTTCTTCTATAAAATAACTTGCCCCGGCTTTGGAGATGTCAAGGTCGATAAAATCGTCCATAATTTTTTTTTAAAGATTAGAACATTTGACATTTATTAGGCTAAACATGACTTGATTCAGGAGGTATGGGTCCCTCCTTTGTGATACAGCCCGGAAGGTAAAAATTAAACTGACATTGTAATGACAACCAAGGAGGATCCGGAAAGACCCCTGGGAAAGCTATAGGCACATCCATATAAAAACTGTGAAGCAAGGGAGACCACACTTTGTGGCTAAAGGGCTGCCGAGGATGACAGTCAGTATTATTGTTATTCATGGGATTTTCATCAGTCAAAGAATGATGCTTTAAAATATTAATTCTAAACCTTTTACGAATGTATAGGTCCAATGGCCCAACAAGTTCAATTTCCATGGAATCTATTGGGGCCGTTTAAGGACAACCCAAGCAAGTTCTAATGGCTAAATTTTGTATTAATTTCAATTTATTATTATTATGAGTTTCAGCTGCAGCTCTCCAAATTTTCCATGCACAAGTCAGTTTGGATCTAATAAAGGTAAGATAGAAAAGCCTTAGGGAAATGGTATCTGCTCCCCAAATTCTTCTCGATATTAATTTCAGAATCTCCAGTCTTTCAGAACATGTATCTAGTAAGTACTAACTATGACTCTTCCATAATAATTTTGGATCTAGAACACCACCCAATAACTTTGGATTCTGATAAAATTTAATAGGTAAATTACCAATAAAGAGCTGAGGAATGAAGTTCTTCAAAGAGTTTCTGCAATAGCAGTACATTCTGTTTTTGAGGTTGAAATCAAAAGGCCTCAATGTAGGGTCTTTTTTATGATGTAATCGAGACTAAGTTGTACCCTTGAACTCGCTCTTTAAGGGTTGGTATCTGAGGATCAGATCGTAATATATCATCAGCAAATATTGATTCATGCATCACCGCAGAAAGGTGACTCAAAAGGTCATGAAGTGACGATGTTAAATAATAAACGACGCAAGACAAAACCCTGAGGAATACCAACGAAAACCAAGTTGCAATTCGACTTAATATAATTAACTTTTGTATTCATACAACAATTACTCAAAAAATTACATAGATAACAGAGCATTTTGCCCTTAATACCAATTTTCACACACTCATGTAAGACCGTAGATCTAGGAATTTTATCAAAGGCAGATTCCAAGTCGATAAAATCAGCTACGGTAGTCCTTTTCTTGGATAAACCCTCAAATATACGATTAGTGAAATAAAGAAATGCATCAGATGTACTCTTCTCGAGCGAAAACCAAACTGTCCTCCATCAAGAACATTAAATTTTCAAACCTCCAGATCCAGCGATTATTAACAATCATTTCCATTATTTTTCCAAAACAGGAGGTTATGGAGATAGGCCTACACGACTAACATAATAAGGCTTTTTTGGGCTTTAACAAGGGAATGAATTACTGTAGCATGCTTCCACTCACGAATGGACCCTCCGTTCCAAATATTGTTTGAAAGAGAATCTCCCCAAGCAGAACATTGGACATTTGCTTGAACATAATGTTATGGATGTCATCTTAAACAGGAGTGGAATCATGAAGATCAGAAACAGTTACCATCAATCCCTTTATAGAAAGAGAAGCATCCGTAATATCCGGATAATCAAATAGATCATGAAATTGTGCAACCAGAATATTCTTAACATCCGTCAAATCCTCAGTGGCACTCACTGAACAGATATTTCAATAAAATGTGAAGCAAATAAATTTACTTTATCCTTGTCGTCTGACAGAATACAATTTTTCGGATCCATGATACTATTAATTCTTAAATTACGAGTTCCTCCAATGGTGCGAAACCTCCTCCAGACCATGTGGTTGAAGGATTGTCGCAATTGATAGGACCCATCGAAAGAACGCCAGCTGTCTCCTTTTGACTTCAAATTAGGACGCTTGCATAAAGCCGAAGCTTTATTGTAATCCTGTCTACTGATCTTTTTTCCCACCTTTTTTCTTCTTGCTCTTCTTGATAAAAAAGGATTCAAAGCATCCAAATACTCAAAAAATATTCAATACATATTTTTTTAACTCCGTCGCAAGAGTTACTCTATAGGATTTGGACTTAAATAAATTCGGAAATCCATGATCAGAATTACAAATAGATAATTGAGAACATATTTTCTAAAAATACGCCTTCATACAAACGCTGAAAGCGATACTTGATATTTACTGAAGATTATACACTCATCCCTCCCAAGTCCTGCTGATTGCCTCGTCGTTGCGGGAGGGCAGCACTGGGCGGAGTGGGCAAAGTACGTCGGGAGTCTGTTCTCCTGGTAGGGTCACCCAAGGCGTGAAGGCCATTCCATTATATTCAGCTACAATCAGCAGGCGAATGAGCCAAGACAGTCTACTACCTGCGGGTACTCCAATCCTCTGGCTAACACAAGATGCCTCCCCCCTCTTCCATATGGTTTTGTTGACTCATGATATTAATTCTGCATCGCCCGTCGCGCAGAATAAACAGGGGCGCGCTCGAGGCTGTAGAGGGCCTCGTTCGAGAAGTAATTTACAGTCTCCACGTGTGTTTACTTGATTTTTCCAGAGTCAACAACCTCATGGATCTCATCTTATATTCGGATGCCAGATGATTAGCAACAACAGCAATACACTCATTATGGTATGGAGTAGGAAAGTCTAATAGAGATGGGGCTGAACGGCTTATTTACGGCGAAATTAATTTCTGCAGAAACATTCAACGGGATATAAAAGCCTCCGATGTAAATACCTGAAGGTTATGAAATATTGGTAATAAATAACGCCTCTCACCGTAAAACGTAAACGATGACAAATATAAAATTATTTGAGACACATTATAAGGAAGATTAGAGTTTTTTCTAAACATAAATAATGAATAGACGATAAATAAACAAAGTATAATGTTAAATTTGTTAATATTTTTGACGGAGACACTGCATTCTAATATTTGTTGGTCCTAATGGCGTCTCTATTCTGGGTTCAAAAATATCTGTGTTTGCTGTGTAAAGGGTGTCAAGTCCAAAATCGTAGTTTTGAGAAAAACGGGAATGAAAACTAACAAGTTGTTTGCGTTTTGTTTCACATATCCCAAATTTTAACTGATTAATAAAGATATTTAGGAGTGGAATTAGATTTAGCTTTCTGTACCCTGAAGTAGCCCTTGATTTTTCCAACATGCCTGGTTTGATAACTCATTTTAGCCCATTTTGGACTTAACACCGTTTATACAGCAAACACAGATATAATACATGCGTGCTAGCAATTGAAAACTTTGTACGGTAAAATATGTCAACGTCGTACTCTACTAGGTTGAGAATTCGCTGAAAACATAAAAATAGCATAAAAACAAGGACTAAAAATCTTAGTTGAGTTCAATACATCTGTATTCGACATATTGTTTAACGCAGATCGGTTAATTAGCAATATAAATATCCCCAAAGAAATTATCTTCATATATTTTAGGATCCACATATTCAACAAGCACGTAGTAAGTACTTTGACCGCTCATGTCCCGTGACACAGAAAAGCTGAATGACGAGTTAAGGAATGGGTAAATTCTGAAGTTGTAAAGGATGTCATTCATGGGGTTATTTCAGCATTCGTGGAATTCCACTTTAAGAATAAGTCCAAAAATACACGACTATTGTTGACATGACAAAAGCCGAGGGACCCTCCCCATTCCAGTAAATTAGTTAGTTTGCATAGACTGCGTACGACAACTGCCCAGAGCATATCGTGTCGCCTCATTGAGTCTTTGCGTTTATTTTTGCTCTAGTATTATTCTAAATTTCCTACCGACACTTCCTAGTGGTGGGCCCTGGGGGTTGAGCAATGTTTCAGCCGCAAACGTCGGAGGAGGGGGGAGCTTAGTAGTGGTCTTAAACGCAGCTCGAAGGACTAATTAGAGGCATGCAAGGAATATGGTGACGAAGCTGCACGTAAGTTGCAAAGCTTAGTATTTGTCGTGCATGAAGGGAAAGTGACAAAAAGGGACCAAAGAGTGATTGTTGACTGGGCAACAGAGATTAAGAGTATTGTCGATAGACAGAATGAGATGACAAGTTATTTGTGCGGACAAGTTTCTGTGTTGGAAGAGAGGAAGGAGGTGACTTCCAAAGCGGAATTTGTGAAAAGAACTTATAATGTCAAAAAAGGATCAAGATCTCGGAAACGTAGTGAAGGGACATCTCATTTGGTGATGGTCCAGCCAAAGAGGAAACAGGATGGAGAAGCTACTAAAAGAGAAATACAGTATTGGATAGATCCCTGTAAGCTTAAAATGGGAACTAAGACTTTTTTTAAAGTTAAAAATGGAGGAATGTTGATTGGAGTCGAGAAGGAGGATGAAGTCGAGAGACTTATTGAGGAAATTGGTTCCATTGATCAGTTAAAGGAGGATTATGAAGTTTTAAAACCGAAGAAGAGAGGTCCTCAAATTATTATATACGGCGTTAAGGAGAAACTTGAAGACGAAGAAATGAGGACGACGCTCAAGAAACAGAATGAAGAGTTGAAGGAAACCAAGATGAAAATAGGGACAAAGTTTAACGGGAAAGCTGAAAGATTGGGTGACTAGTTTGAACGGAAATGCATATAAGAGTCTGATAAAGCAGAAAAGGGTCAACATCGGCTGGCGATGTTATAACTTCAAGGAGTATCTGAAGCCGGTTCTATGTTATCAATGTTACAGATACGGGCATATAGCCCGATTCTGTAAAAATGAAAAAGTTTGCAAAGGGTGTAGTGAGCTCTTCCATGAAGGTTGTGACAATGATAAGGAATGTGGGAACTGTGTGAGATATAATGAAGGAAATTCGACGGATATAAAAACGGAAAATGTACCTTACAGCAGATCGTGCTTCTGCTACGCTAGCGAGATTGAACTGATTATCTCTCGAACCAGCTACGGTGGTTTGTAATTCGCTTGTTTAGTTGTTATTCCACTTGCTTTTCTCTTTGTAATTTGTTACCACTACTTTTGTGTGATATATAATTTTGTATGTTCTTTTGCGTTTTCTGTACTGGTTGTACATATTGTTGGGTTGCCTATACTGGCTGTATAGGACGTCTGTAAAATGTTATGTAAGCTTCATTTTGAATAATAAAGGTTGAAAGCGATGTAGATGGCAGGTGGTGGTTGCGTTAAAACTAGGAATTTTGAAATTAAATTCATAGTTATTGGCTCTTGGATGGTTTGATCGTAGGACAGCGAGCGAATGGTGTTGTTAGATGAACTTACTGTGTGATTATGAACTTTACCCTGTTGGACACAAGGGCTTGGATAGTGCGGGTGTTGGAGCCTGTGGTTGCTGGACGACAAGCGGGTTTCCGTCGCGGCGACCGGTCATTGGTAGTTTTCTTTCCTGCTGGATACGCTAGCGCGGTGGTCAGCTAAATTTCTTGAACGACAGAAGTCGAGTTTAATTCTTACCTTCACCTCAACAAATCACTTGAGAAGAAAAACCAGGTGACTTTAACAGTTAAGTATTGAGAGGAGATTTTACCTTACTGATTTTCTATTTCGCGAGTGGCGCGGTTCGCAGTGTCATTCCCATGCGCAGGAACATTTTGGAATTATGTAATGCTTTAGGCCAGGCGTGACCAACCCACGGGCCGCATGCGGCCATGGACAGCTAAAATTACGACCGTACAAGATCTTAAACTTCATAAAATCTTCCCAGAGCAAAATATTCTCTCTTCACAATCACACCTTATTTATGTCATCGCTTTTTGGCACTGCGTACACTTAGCCACTCCTGCCTTGTCATGTATTGGTTGCCAGAGGTTGCCAGCTGTACTACAATCTTGGCGAGGTTCTTCATCTTTTGAAATCTCACGAGTTCTTGGACTTGATCTGATGTTGCTGTCGATAAAGTGGGATAAGCAACAGCAATATGCCCAACAGAGTTTTTAGGGGTTCACTTAACTCAGGACATGTCAGACGGAACCTTGCGAAGAATGGTCCCAGCTGTTTACCCCCGCTAATATAGCTCGTTGATTCAAGAGGGCCATATTGAAGGCTGCAGAAAAATTGTTCGTTAATTCAGAAATTGCTTCAGTGTTAGCCATAGAAAAACGATTCACATTTATCTAAGTTGAGGTTCTTAAATTATAAATGTAATATCAGTTTTAAAATTTATGGCAAATTATTTAAACAGGAAGATGCACGATGCATACTCTATTCTAAAGATCAGCTCACTACGAAATTAGAGGACGAAAAAGGTAAGAAGTAATAAATCGTGTTTTCGTACATAAATTAAAGGTGAACTTTCAAAAACATGAACTTTTAAAACAAGTAAATACAATATAAATCGCTCATATCATGTATTTGTAAACATTGAACAAAAGAGGAAGTTTTTAACACTTACTGAAATGCAGCCTCATTTCTGCAGCTGCTAGCCTGAGGATGCTGACTTTATCCAAGGGCTTTGAGGCATTGGACACCATAGGAACCAGAGTAGCCAGTTCAGAGATGAAACCGTTTAGTTTATCTCGGCGCTCCTTCTCAGCTTGGTTACGCTGCATGCGGGTCGATCTAGAAAAAGGAGGAAGACAATGTCTTTATAAGTTTCAAATAAAGTAGAAGAGAAAAATGTTTGTAATGACTCGGAAAAAAATTGGATTGAAATCAACGATGATAAAACGAAACCATAGAGTAAATACTTAAAGTGAATAGTGACGCTCATATAAAAACGCTAAGCAAATATCAGGTAATCTTACAGGTATGGGAAATATACTAACCCGTCCAGTAAATTGTAATACAGAAGTTAAATCCTTAAAAGATGAACTAATTAACAAAATATTAGTAAGAAATTAGGCCAAAAAATATAATTGAGATATAAATTAAACACGCGCGGGATGATTATTTATGAATAACGAGCAAGACAATGCTTAAATAAAATCATACGGTTTATAAATAAATGATTCATAAAAATATCACAAATTTAAGTTAAGCAATCCATTAATTATCTTACATATTTAATGAATCAAACATAGTTCGATTCAAAAACGTTTGTAATTTCAGAAGAAATCTTAATATTTAATGAAATGCAGACAAGTCTTTTGAGTATATTTACAAATTTTACAGAATTATCCTAAATAAAATTTCATTAAATTATGAAAACTTCCCTTTGAAATTATCAAGAATGTAGCAGTTTTTTAAAACGTGTTTAAATGTTCATTTCCACTCTATTCATTATCACTCAAATTAACTAAATTGAATAAAAAATTAATTTTAGTTTTAAAAAATTGCTTATAAAAATGTTATGCGTTTATAAAACAGTGAACAGTTTTAAATTTTCTATTATTATTAGATTCTTATTAAATTTATAAATTAAATAGTAAATAAACTTCCAAATAATGGCAAATGTGTCAGATTGGCAATTCAATGTCATCACGGACTGAAAATACTTTAATTCCCTTTTTTTTTTTGTCTTTTTTTTTTTTTTTTGTTTTTTTTTTGTTTTTTTTTGTTTTTTAGAGATACGGTCTCTCTTTTTTTTTGGCAACAAGAGGGTTAAAAAAAACTGAGATCTATTCAGTATGCAACCAATTCATTCTTTTTTTTTTTTTTTTTTTTTTTTTTTTTTTTTTTTTTCTCCAATGCGGAGGCACTTGTAATGAAACATTGGCCTATACTACACCGCAATTTTACTGCCCATTTTATTATGGGGGCACCATATAGGCGGACAGCATTACCCCCTATGAAGGGACGACACGAACGGAAGCATTTTTCGTGGCGCCACGCCGGGATTCGATCTGAGCACCCTCAGCACCGTAACCCAGCGCGCTGTACCACAGGGCCGCCACAAGCCCCCCAATTCATTCTAAATAGTAAGAAACACCCAAAACCCATCGCTAAACTCGAATTGGCCGACTGTTACTGCAGCCGTTCGGCCACTCTCCTATCTGCTTTGGACCGAAAATGTCTCTAATGCTCAAGGGATTGACGGATTTATAAGCCCCTACAAAGATAAAATATTCATAGAAAAAACATTTCATGCTACGATGTTAAGTGAAACTGAAATTTTCAGTTCCTTCTCGTTTGAACGAGAAACTGTTTATGCTACTCGTAAAATATTCATCGAGTTCATAGTAACCGCAGATCAAAATACTAATTTATTTACCTTCTACATTTTTTATATCGAAAAAAACGTTAGACGGATGAAAAAGTTTTTTTTTAGTTAAATTTTTCCAGCACACAACAACAAAAAAAATTATTAAAAATCCTGAGTGAAACTATAAAAAAGTAAATAAATAAAAGTAAAATGAAAAGAGCAGCAACACCTGAACTTAGCGATAAGCCACGCAAAATGAAATACAATAAATCTAGGGGGGGGGGGAGTATAAAAAAAGATTGCTAGACAATTGAACAAAATAGAAAACCTGAAAAAAAAAAATGGAAATCATGAGCCTGACAACGATAGACCAAATATTAAGCCCAAACACGGCAACTTTTCTAACAGATGGAATTAGGTATGGTTCTGCTACCAATTACAAAGTGCTCGCATTGCGATAAAGCTCTTAAAACAATTATTCTAAACCTTTTTTTCAGTCACGGTACACTTTTAATAATTTAAAAATTTGGCGTCTCACTAACAATAAGATAAATTTAAAAGAATTTTACTTGGATAATTAATTGATGTACCTATAATATATTTTGTAAAAATAGCATACGAAATAATTTCAATTGGATAATTGATTGATTGATGTACCTATAATATATTTTGTAAAAATAGCATACGAAATAATTTCCATTGAAATAAAAAATGAAATTTCGTTACAAAGTAAACAAAATGTTTAACTACAAATTAAATTTAGTGCGAAATTTGAGCTTGTTGATTTTTAATAACTTTATTTATATTTTGGCGTAAAAATGATAATGCTACTCTCATTTTGTGAACCAGATTTAAAAGTATGGATCTTTTTTTATATTTTTGTTTTATGTTGGCCAAAGCCAAAAATCTGAATTCGCACAAATAAGATGTGGAAAATTGTAATAACACACTTAAACCTTTTTGTAATATTGTCGGAAAATCGTATCTAAGATTAATCTAGAACGAATTAATTGATACTTCTGAATGTTTTGAAATGAAATCTTGGTTATTACACACCGAAACTACTTCTTCCTCTTCTTTCAAAGTTAATTCATACATCAACTTGTCGTTTATCACAAATGGATTTCTAATCCAATCAAATTTTATTTTAAATTTGGAAAGCAATGAACAATTCTTTGCTCTAGTATTGTCAAATGCACAATAACTATTTTATGAATAGTTTTGTAACAGTCTTTCGGACTCACTCAAACTTTTCTAAACTACCAACTACCTTCTTGGGCTTTATCCTCAGTTTTTTTTAAATTCAACAATTTATCGGTTGTGTTTAAAATCTTTTCTTTCGTTCCTTTCATACTTGTATTTATGTTATTAAATATAACAATAATATCAGGTAAGTAAGCTAGCTTAGCACACCATATTTTGTCATCCAACAAATCTACAAAATTACTGTCTTGTTCAAAAAATATTTTTATCTCGTAGTTTAATTCAAGCACGCGAGGTAATACCCTCTGGGCGAACACCTAACTTCCGTGTGCAGTACAACGATTGGTATTTAGACTCCCATAGCCTGGCATAATTAACTAAATAGGTGTCTTTTTAAATGGTCTCGATTTCATATAATTAATCACTTTAACACATTGCTCCAGCACTATTTTCCAATTCTGATGGTAATTGTTTTGTAATGAGTGTTTCCCGATGCAAAAATCAATGGGTAACTAATATACCTGCATTATGTTCCCTTACATGTGCTACAAATCCTTTTATAGATTCAGTCACAGCCGGAGCACCGTCTGTGCAAATAGAGATATTTACTTTCCAAAATATTCAATTTTTAAAAAATCTGTTCATTACAACTGGAGTTAGATCGTCTCGAAATTTCAGCTGTTTACCCCTGTACAAAAATATTTGACCGGTCCTATGATCGGTTCTACGGCACCGATCCTCTAGCCGTTTCAGGCTATAACTAGGGGAGATATTAAAAGATGTTTGGTAAAGAACATATGTTCATTAGAGCAAGAGTTAGACCCTTCCAAAATTTTGAAAGGAGCAAAGTGCTGTTTACGCCGAGATCTATCAATTATTGCAGTCCGGTCATAACTCCGGTGCTAAGGCACCGATCCTCTAGCGCAGTGGTTCCCAACCAGTGGTCCGTGAAAGCCTCGGGAGTGGTCCGGCACCACATATAAAAAAGTTGCCAAACAAATTTGGATTTCGAAAGCTATGTTCATTGAACTAGATGGCCCGAATATATATCCGATGACTATCAGGTGTTAAATTAAAATTTCTTAAAAGTTCAACATAATTATTTTATTATTAGAATATGATACAAAATAATTTGCATACCCCCTCCCTCAAGTTGGAAGGGGTGGGTGGGTGGGTGGTCAGCTCATGGTTCAATTTCTGGCTTAGTGGTCCGCAGACTTCTACAGATTGGGAACCACTGCTCTAGCGGTACGGTTTTCCATTCTATTCAGAATGCACAAATTCTATGAAACTTTAACCCTTAGACCGTTACGAACGCGCTAAGCGCGTTCATCACTTTCCCCCAGCGTTACAGACGCGCTGGACGCATCTAACTGGATTTTCCAATGTTAAGCACGTAACAAACGCGTTTAACGTGTTCTAAATTGATTTTTTCATTCATCAATAGGTAGCAGCACTTAATGGCATTCTAATACAATTTCTCCTTATAAGAAGTATATTTTTAGGTGATTATTTTGAGAATATATGCAGCATAAAATGGCGGGAGTTTGGAGTTTTCGAAAGCTAAAGGCTATTCGAACTGATATTTCAAGCGATTCCAGGAGTGATTCAGATTTATTCGATTACAAAAGTGATAAAAAGACAATAGTGGACTGAGTGATGAATAGACTATATGGTGTAAAGACTGAAGTGGGTTTATGCATATCACGTTGCTTTAAAATATATCATACTATAAGAAATTTATGAACAAAAAAATCTGTATATTATATAAATATATATATATGTATTGTTAAAAATTTTATGTTTCACTTATTCTGTACCATTTATTTTGATTTAAATAGCTTAACTATATTGATCTCCCGTTTTCAAACGTTCCTTCAAAACGCGCATCCGAAACAAACAAACAAAAAAAAAAACCAACGCTGGGGGAAAAACCGGAAGGCGAAAACTCAACGGTCTAAGGCAGAAGGGAACCACACACAACCTTTTTGTACCTAACAGCACATTCAAGAATACCAGTGGGACAGCGGGCACCGTTTATTTTTCCATGAATTTATAGTTGATCATAGTTAATAATACATACACATAATGTACAAAAAAACATTTAATTCTCAAAATATAATTTAACATATAAAAATTATTGTAAATATTCTGGTGTAATAAATGATTACTAAATAGTGCATACAAATTCTACACAGTATAAAAATTCTTTATAAAAAATATAAATCTCAAAACCAATGTGATTTTTTGGCATTTCATTTCATTGGCCATTGCTTCGTAATCAGGAGAGTATGATGATATTCCTGCTCGCGCACGTAAGCAATCGTCAAGGTGTTCCATCTGTAAGTCGTGATCTGTACTTTGATTTTATGATATTCATTGTCGAAAACAATTATTCACACAAGTATGAGGAACAGAAAAACAATTTTTTATATATATGCTGCTCTTTACAAGAATGAAAATTTGTTTCTGTCAAATATATTCCAGAAATTCTCATCTGATACAACGGATTTTAGGATAATGTCGTTCTGAAGATCCAAAATTTCTATCTCCAGTTCTTCGGTCCTTACTTGTACAAGCTCTGAAATATATGTAGCTAGTTCGGTTACGTTTACTTGGTAAGTAAAAGGATTAACAAAAAAGGTGACCATTGGCTCCATGATATTAAACTGTTAAAAGCGCTTTTCAAACTGGTCTTGAAGTAATTGAAGGTTGATAACAAATGTTGATAAGTAAATTTCCCCGTTGCCTATCATTTTTTTCATATTTGGAAAATGCACAAACGACTTCATCTTCAAATGTGATATCCACAAAGCCAGTTTAACTTAAAACGAATTTATAGATCCTATCATTGTAACTGTATATTTTTCCTTTCCCTGCACATCTAAGTTTAAATAAGTCAGTTTATGCATTAAATTTGTTAAAAAAGCCAAATCCGCTGGCCAAAGAGGGTCTGTTAGTTCAAACAAACTTTGATTTTTGGCACTGAGACAATTTTTAATTTCTTCAATTCAATCTACAAATCTAGCAAGAACTTTGCCTTTACTGAGCCAACGTACTTCAGTATGCAGAATGAGATCAGGATCTTCAGAATTTTCTATTAGGGCCTTAAAAAGGCGGTGCTGCAAAGGAGCTGCGCGAATTAAGTTGACTATTTTTGTAATTATTTTCATGACGTGTCCGAAGGGTAGTATTCTACAGCATAAAACTTCCTGGTGGATAATACAGTGATACGACATAAAGTTTGGAAATGATTCATCTTTTATGCAAAGGGCAATAAATCCATTGACATTACCAACCATTGTTGGTGCACCATCAATGGTTATCGCAGACAGTTTCTGGAGAGACATTTCTATCGACTTTGCATATGTTATAAATATTTTATAGATATCCTCACCCGTTGTTCGTCCTTTCATGGGTAATATTCTTAGTAGATTTTCTTTTACAGTAAAGTCACTAAATACCATTCTCACCATAACTGCTAACTGTGCTGTGTCTGATACGTCTGTAGACTCGTGAAATTATAGTGAGAACCACTCACATATTTCCAAGTCACTCTTTAACTGAGTTTGCATGTCCTTTGAAAAGGTTTGTATTCTTCTTGTAACGGTGTTATCTGACAACTATAAGTCTTGTATTGCTGATATGATCTCACGTTTGCTGGAAAATCCCTCAAATAAGTAATCGGAGCCAGTAAGAAATGCTTCTTTGAACAACTCACCACCCTGGAAAGGCTTTTTCTTCTTTGCGAGTATGTGAGGAATTTTTAAAGCAATAGTGGCATTTTTAGATCATAAGAGAGGCCTAGTGAAAACAGACTGTTGAGCGGACAGATTCGATTTTAGCTGATCTGTTTTCTTCTTACTTATTTCAGATTTAAGTGGATAGTTCGTATTAAAAGTAGCATGAATTGTCAGGAAATGACGTTCAATATTATGTTTTTTCGGCACCGCGACGATATTTCCACACAACAGACAAATACATTTGTCTTTTAAATTGACGAAACAATATAAATCTTCCCATTCAGTATTAAAATTATACGTCCGTTGTCATTTACTTGATCCACTCATTTTGGGGTAAAAGTAAGGAAGTATTTTAAAAATAACGAAGGAGGAAACACAGTATATAAAAATTATGAGCATATATGTGTGAATAAATAATGAAATAGACACGTCGAATGACCGTTTATCTCACAGCACAAACCACACTACTGGCTCTCACGAGATGAGCTCCAGACAAATGTGCAAAAACGGATCGGTTCATTTCATTTTAGATATGGGAAATCAGGTTGGCGAAGATTTGGCTCGAGGGGAAAAAGAGATCCGTCGTATTACGCTTTGTGCTTTTATCTGTGTTGGACGTCGTTTCTACTTATGTGTAGTTAATCGTTAAAAAATGAGAAAACTTTTACATAGCATTTTATTGAAAACTGAAATATTTTTATCGTGGTCCATCCCCAGTCCATTCTGCAACCGATAATGTGTAGGAAATGTTCACAATAGTTAGCACCCATTAATTTATCGCAGAGGGCAGACAGACTTTCTAACGACAGTTTATTTTCAGGATTTGTAAAAACTTTCGTTTATAAAATTTTTAATCACTTGGAAGGGAAAAAACTTTTTCTTAAGGAAACTTTTTCATAATCTTTATACTCCATATCAAAAATCCTGAAGACTGCTTCAAAATTTCATAGAGATAACTTGCAAAGAGTTTTAGATACACACCTTTGAGGTTGACATTCTGAAAAGGTTCCATCCCGTTATATAATGGCTTAAAGTACACTTGTGTACTTTAAGCCTTACAGCACTGGTACGCAAAGATCATACAACTTTGTATCTGGTTTGTAATCACCGAAAAGAGGAGCGGGTAGAAATACTATACTCTAAAGCAGTGATCAACAAATGGCGGACAGCGGTCCGTATCCGGACCGCAGGCAAGTTTTGTACGGACCGGGATGAAATTGTATTTTCAGAAAATAATGATTCCTTCTTATAAAATAATAAGGTTTCATTCTACAACCCCCTTACACTCCCCCTACCAACATAGCTACCACTTTGACCTACGAGTAACACCCGCTCTCTAGCGCTGGTCTAGCGGTTGTCATTAGCGTATCAAGTAAAATTCAGAGTTTATGTTCTAATCACAAAACATCGGCACAAATCATGAACAGTCCTACGATTGAACAAGAAAAATGTTCAGACTTCGTTACGTACTTCTTGGACAAACATATGAAGCCATATAATGATGCAGATATTGCAAAAGAGTGCATGCTGGATGTTGGAAATGCATTATTTGACAATAAAAAGGATATCATTGACACTATTCGACATAATCTATTATCTCCTTCTTCAAGCACAAGGAATACACAAGTTTTGGCAGAGGAAAACAATAAAACTTTGAAACAAACTTTAAGTGCCGCTGATTGCTATGGCTTTGGACGAATCCGGCCACATTAGAGATAGCGAAAAAAAACAGCTTTGCTGTATCTCAACAAAACCAGTGAACAGTTTTTGAAGAATTACTGACTATTTTTCCTATGTCAGGAGAGGATTTGTACAAGGCTGTTACAGAATATTTTAACCAAGCTGCTTTGGACATGATAAAAGTTATATCGGTAACAACAGACAACAATTCTTCGGCACCAGCAATGCTTGGGTGTAGGAAAGGATTGGTTCAGCGACTCAGCAGTGATCCAAAACACAATGAAAATTTTATATCCTACCACTGTATTATTCATCAAATTGTGTTGTGCTGCAGTCTGAATTCCAGTCTTCAGAATAAAATGCAAACGGTGATACAAATAATTGACTTTATACGGGCAAAATCCTCTCTTAAGCACCGTCAATTTAAATTATTTCTTGAAGAGACTGATGCTCAGTTTGACGACTTGCTTCTCCACAAAAATACGAGATGACAAAGTAAAGGCTTGGTGCTTGAAAGATTTTTTGCAGTATTGGAGGACACCAACGAATTTCTTTCAACTCGCGATCAAAGAGTAGCAAGTGAACATTTAGGCTTCCTCCTTGACGCTGAAGAAAACGTGGCAACCATCGCATTTTTTGACTGATCTTTTTAGGCACTTGAATCTTTTAAACCTCAAACTATAAGGCAAAGGTAAACTGATGTGCGAACTTCTCTCAGTGAAGAGTTTTTCAAATAGGATTGACCTCTTCTCCGAATATATTAGCGGAGAACGTTTACACTTTCCACACCTTCAGTCAGTTTGTGTCAGTAATGAGGGTATTAGCATCAGCCAATTCGAAGAGTTTTTGGAAAAACTTAAATCTGAATTTCAAAAAAGATTTACTAACTTCGAAAATATTGAGAACGTTGTGCAGATTGTTAACAGCAGTTTTTTACTTATGCCCATTGGTGTATGGACCAGTGAAGCGGCAGATGTTTTCAAGAGCAACAAATCTGCCGTACAGTTGGAAATAATCGAGTTCCAAGAATATGTTTTAAAGAACATTTATGCTCAAGTTCCAAAAATTCTTGGGAGTGACCAATTTTTAATTAAAAATGTGTGTGAAAAAAACATCCTGATTTTAAAGCTTTGACCATAAAATTGTTTACCCTGTTTGGCTCAACTTATGTGTGTAAAGCAGCATTCTCAAAAATGAACTTCATTAAGAACCGGCACAGACCTCGACTCACAGATGACCACCTTAATCAATTGATGATAATCAGCTGCGCGAACACGACTCCAATTTCAAGAAGGTTGTGCAAAATAAAACATGTCATTTTTCCCATTGAACATTAAACACGATAAGCTTTGCGAGATGTCTTTTTCAATTTATATGTAAATTGATTTTCTCGTATTCTAAATATCATAATAAAAACTTGATTTGATATTTATGCACTTCATTTCACTGGTATCCATTGTGTTTTGCCCGTAAGATAACAACTGATTCCAAAGAAAGGTTTCACTAAGCAAAGCAAGTAGCCTAGGTCAGTAGAGTAGTTGGTAACATGGTGACGGTAGAAGTAATTGGGGGTGGGGGAGTCTTAAGTTTTCTGGACCGCGAAAGTTTGATAATGTTTTGAAACGGACCCACAGGAAAAATAATTGGTGATCACTGCTCTAAAGGTTCTACCGTACGTTTTTATGCAAAGAAAAAGATTTGTGTCTTTTGAGAATTTTGTGCGCTTGATCCCATCTACGAACTGATGAAACGACTGAAAGACGCTTCGAGAAATCTGCGAGAAGATTACATCCGAGATCTGAATATCCAATGCCGTGAAGAACATTCGCCCTCATTCCCGCTTCTGACGATTTTACTCCGTATTAGTTTTACTCTTAGCGTAGCCTTCTAGAATTGAAAATTTAATCATCACTTCTGCAAAAAAGGGAAGCTTGCTCCAGAGTACTTCATGTTTGCTTCGTCAAATTCTATTTCATCTAGTGGGTAATTTCCGGGTAAATTTCAACTCAAACCAAATTTGAAGTCTTGCTACGTCCAGCAGCAAAACTATCAGTGGTCAGTTACGTCACTGGTCGTCATGGTGACAGGGAGCAAAACACGCAGCCAGACAGGTGTTGTGAAACGCTGCATTTAATATTTTTCTGGTTTGATTTGGTTTGGTTCAGAGCGCTACGGTCACTTTTTGCTACACGAGGGCTAATTAGACCGGGACCTACTGCTTAAAGCCGATTCCGAACGGCTACAAACAACGGCCATGCCAAGAGTGGGAAATATTTTTCTGGATTGAAGCCTGTGTTACCCTCTCTGCATCTCTGAAATAGCGGTAGCATGGAATGAGAACCTCCTACCTTTCTTCTGAATAGATTTTAAAGAGCAGAAATAACTCGTCTAGAGATAGAATATCCGGAGACTTGAACGTGCGGCACAGCATTTGTCTAGCCCAGGGGAGGGCAATTATTTTAGCCAGGGACCACTTTGTGCAAGCGGAGGTTAGCGGAGGGCCGCACCTTTTAAAATTATTGCATTTATTAGTTAACTTTGCATTTTAGAAAAAAGGTATAAATTGTATCATTAAAAATCAATAATATAAATTGAATAAAATATTGGCAGTTTTTCTGGCTGTCCGGATTTTTCTGGCCGTCTAGGCGGGCCACAAAAAAATCTGTAGTGGGCCGCTATTTGCTCACCCTTGGTCTAGCCAATGCTAAACAATTAATTTCATTTTTCAAGCAATAACCAACAATGCTGTACAGCTAATTTGAGAATTTCAATAAATATATATACATAGTTCCTGGACTAATTAAGATCTTTTACTTCAAGCACAGTAAAACTTCCGACTTTCAGATATTCCACCCTTGTACTGTGACCTCGTAGATGCTTGAGGCGCATTTTTCCTGGTCCCCATTTCAACTTGATAGGCGCTTTTGACGGATTATTTCATGGTCTGTTTTTGGTGCGTTTGAATTATGAACTGGACATATCAGATATTTATGAATTCTAAACTACAGATGGTACAATGCACAGTAAAAGTCCGTTAAGTTGATATAAAGTGACCGAAAAATCTTACTCAAATGCTCGGAGAGCAGGTATAACATCAAATTACATAAATTTTTAAGAGTTTTATAATTTAAATTTTCCTATTTACCTATCTGTCGACAATGCTATAATTTTTTTAGCATCGTACTACTTCCTTGGTACGTATCAACAAAAACAACAAAAATCGATAATTTAAAAAAATTAATGAGGCAGCATCAAGTTCAGCTCCAAAAGTAGTAATATATTCTTCAGAAGTAAGTGTTGACGAAAATGAGATATTTTCAACGGAATATAAAATAGCACCCCCACGTGCAAAAAAATCGCAAGAAGAAATGACTTACAGAATACTCACAAGTAATAAACACTTCTATAAATCCACAAAAAAATTGACTTTCGCAACAGGACTGTCTTAATTAACAGCAAAATACACACAAAGTGAGTACATCCTGAAAACGGTAAAAGCCAATGTTGATGTCGCTGTGACCATGAAAAGTACTAGTTTCAGAGAAAATAACATTATAGGTGGGTGGACGGGGGACATGACTATGACGACACAGACAATTTAAGACGGTGATTTACGTGGTCTTTCGGTGATATGAGTTATATTCTTTGAAGGCTTCTAGGACAGATAGAAACTCTAGGATTGAAGGCTTCTAGGACAGGGGAAGCTGTGTATCAGGGCAGTTTTTATAGGGTGATTCACTCGGTAGAAGCCCAGAATAATCTGTAATATCTCTCGCTTGACCGAAGCAACTTGAACGAAACAATCTGCTCCTCAGTAGATGGCACATCACATCACATGGTTCTCGTATGAGGCGCGATTCGATATGTCGGGTTATGTTAACTCGCAGAACACCCTTATATGGGCCGCTGAAAATCCCTTTGCCACTCACGAAACACGACTCCATGCTCAAAAAGTTGGTGTGTGGTGCGCGATGTGTGTGTTGAGCAACATAGGCCCCATTTTCTCTGACACCGATGTGTACCTGGACATTTTTGATCAGTTCGTGAACCTACTGGATGACCGTGAGTTAACCTTTTACAGTCCAATGTTGCCAATTGGGAACATCGAATTGAAAATTTATTTAAAATTAAATTCCATCAATATTGACTTGAAAAAATTAGCAGATGAACAGAAAGATAGCCTTGAATTTTTGAAATAGAAACCACATTTCAAACATAAAAATGGAAATTTACAAAAAAAAATATAAAAATGGCCTTTTTCCACATTTTTCTCAGAGCACAACTTAAAAATTCATATAAATGGAAAACACAATCCAATGCTTCTAAAAATTGGTAGAAATACTTAAAAGTGTTTACATTAGTAAAAGAATATAAAATAAATTAATATTAAAAAGAAATGTACTTAATGTAATTAGTTAAATCTTTATGTTCCCAATTGGGAACATTGGTCTGTCGCCACTATACTACGGCGACATCATTTCTTGTACTGAGAGTTTTTGGTTGAAAGTTGAAATAATGGTTATCCATATAAAATGGAAATTTATGCAGGTCTCTTGGTATTTATGCCTCTCTTGGTAGTAGGGTTGTAAATAATCTTCTCACAGTTGTAAACCCTCTTCAAGTAGAAATTTTTGATAACTTTTTTACTACTAATGATTTGATGAAGGATCTTTCAAGTACAGCTCCAATTCAAAAAATTAGAATAATGTAAAAAAAAAATGGGTTTAATGTTGCTAAAGTGTCAATTTGCATACTGTGTTCAGAAAAAAATATTGAAAATGTCTAAATATCTTAAGAACATTTATAAATATAACAAATATTTATTTTTATTTGTTATACTAATAATTAAGTATTTAAAAAAATATTAGAATTATTTAAAAAAATTAGAATATCTGGACAACACGGTTCAAAAAATTAGAATATGCAACTATTTTCCTGTTGGTTTAGAGAACAGCTGCGGGAATAATATGTGCGGGACTATAAAATGTGTTCCGCGGAAAATGAAAAATTGTTTGGCATTTGATTTTAGTTCAGTATTTTCTTAATATGGGACGAAAGAGCGCCTTATCTGAGGCTGTGAAATTTCGTATTGTGCGCTTGCACAAAGAAGGAAAAACACATCTGTTAATAGCAAAGGAAGTGAAATGTTCTGAAGCAAGTGTGAGTAGAGTTTTGAGAGAATATTGTAATAATAAGTGTTTTCAAAATAAACACTTTAAAAGTGGTCGAAAGCCAGTAACTTCAGCAAGAGATGAAAGGCAATTGAAAAAGATTGTGAATAACCATCGCTTTCGAAGTGTGGGATATTTGCAGAGAAAATGGAAAGAAGTGGGTGTAAATGCCTCTAAATCTACAACATTACGACGACTTCACAAATTAGGTTTTAGATCACGCGTGCCTAAGACAAAGCCACTCTTATCATCTAAGCAAATGGCTGCTAGAGTTAAATGGTGTAAACAAAGGCTATTTTGGCATCAAGATGACTGGAAAAAGGTACTCTTCAGCGATGAAAGTATGGTTTGTGTGTCCCATGGGAATCGAGGTATACGTGTTTGAAGACGTAAACAAGAAGCTTTTGATAAAGAGTGTTTAAAACGTTCGGTTAAATTTGCGACCTCTGTCATGGTATGGGGCTGCATGACTGCAGAAGGCCCAGGTAGGTTGTGAATTATTTACACAAAAGTCAATTCAGAAGTGTATCAAGAAATATTTGAACACTTCACGATTCCTTCATCTGAGGATTTATGTGATGACGATTTCGTGTTTCAGCAAGATTCACCTTCTTCCCACACTTCCAAATCAAGAACTAAATGGCTCCAAGAGAAGGAAATAAATGTACTCCCTTGGCCTGCGAATTCACCCGATCTAAACCCCATTGAGAATTTGTGGGGAATTACGAAAAAAAACGACTTCAAGAACTTGCACCAAGAGACAAAAAAGATCTTATTTCTAGTTTGAAGAACATATGGGCGAATATTCATAAAAAAAATTGTGAACCTTTAGTCAATAATATGCCAAACCGTTTAAGAGCTGCCAATAAAGCTAAAGGTGATGCAACAAAGTACTGATTAGCATGCAAAAACCCTTCGAGTTTAAATTGTGTACAATATATTTACATTATTCTAATTTTTTGAACCATGTTATGAAGTGTTCTAATATTTAGAATTTCTTTTTCACTTGCTGTTTTAAATATATTTTCTATTTCATTGTAATATGTTCATATTTTTATAATCTACAAAATATGCAGATTCATAGAGAATTATTTTCCATTTTTGAATCCAGTGTAAAAGTATAGTCAGAAGTGGCCAATGTTCCCAATTGGGAACACCATGAAACTTATATATAAAATTTTTTTCTGTATATTTTAATGACTAATATCCCTTATCTAAAGCATTAGAAGGCAAAATATGCAAAAAATTAATTTAAAATATACCTGCATCTGAATTCGGCCTGTAAAAGGTTAACATAGGTTACTTCCAGTAAGATAGAGCAACATGCCAACATATCCAAAAGAGGAGCAAGGCGGAAATTGAGTCTTCATTGGCAACAGGGTCATTTCAAAGGGGCTTTGGCCCCCACGATTGCCGTATCTGACATTACCAGACTTCTCCCTTTGGGAAAAGTCTATCGGAACAAGCCTCACACTGTGGAAGATTTCAAGGAAAACATCTAACGTGAAATTGATGCCATTTCCATTTCCCCCGATAGCCTTGCCAATACGTTCAGGAACATGGAGCTCCGCGTCGAAATGTGTGTGGCAGAAAACGGAGATCACTTCCAGCACTGCATATAATGCAATCGATTACACATACATCAAGGTATACAGCGTACTTTTTGGGTTCAGACTGCTTCATCCTAGCGAGAGTTATTAGAGAATATTAGGAGCCTCTTTCGAGAGAATCGCCCGATATAAGTGTTGTAGCAACTTGGATAATTTTTTTTTCTTCACATAAAATGGTCTGTTTTTGGTATAGCTACCGCTGACGATATTTCTACACTGAAATTAATTTCCAGTAACGGATATTTCTCACGGAATGGGTAATATAACTTATTTTTGGCTACAGTATTTGCATTTTTCAGGATTAGAATATTAAACAACTATGCTGTTAACAAATAAAATTGATCTTCCACGCAGAAAATAAAATCGATCTCTAGTGATATCATTAACATAAATAAAACAAATTTCCTTTACTAAGTATTTTAATTAGCCGATTCAAACGCCTAATCTGTACTGTGATGACGATAAATTATTTCTTTGGCATATTTTGAATGCTAAAATCGCATTGCGGTTATAAATAGTGACCTTAGTTGCAGTGTTTAATTGTAATGACGTAAGAAATTACGCTTAAAGTTACTTACAACACCCGTCTTCACTTATATATCTACAACTTGAGCAGTACCAACCGAGAAGACACAGAACCCTGATTTTTTTGTGGTGGTGGTAGGGGGGGGGGGCGAAATACCCAACACTCATAACTGCCATATGGCTCCGAATGCCTTATAATACCCTGATGTACAAAGCCCAACACATCATAAATTAACAATTCTTGAAAAAATGCGTCAAAGAAATCACCTATCCTTCGGGGGGTCTATGCCTAATTAGAATCATCCAATCAATTCTAAACAAATCTTTCACCACGTAAAGAAAATGTCGTAAACATGTATACCATTCTTTAGAAAAATTTTGCTATTTCTACGCTGGATTTCGTTTCAAATAGTCTAAAAACTGCTCTTTCTCTCTGTGTATGGCCGCGAAATGTCGTCTGAGGAATCTTTGCGGTGGAGAGCTATCGGTCGTTTGATGGCATGACAGCCAAAGATTGCATGGGGCCACGCAATCTTTGGCTTAAATATATAATGGAAAACTAATAAATATCTGGAAGCATATTTAAGTCATCGGAATCATTCTTCAAAGTGTTGGATAACTACGGAAAAATAATGACTATGCTTTCTGAAAATAAATATTTGTCTGTAACGGCGCGACAGAAGTTCCGACGAGATATGGGGTATAGAAGAGGGGATTTCACAGACCAACTTTGTCCGGGGACCAACCAGGTTGGTCTCCGAAACTAACTTGATACCTGGATGGAATCCCTTCCCCCACTGTATAGTTCTCGTCACACCATAGACAGTTGAAAAGGCAACTGACTGCGTATAAACCTTTTTTTTTAAACTTGTAGTTGTCAACTGGAATCCAGACACACTATGAACAGACAATTTCATGAAGAAAGATTTTACGTAAGACAACTAATGAGCCTGTCGAGCTCATCAGTAAATCCCTTTATTAATCTTATTTGCTATAAACCCATTTACATTTTTCCCTGCTGAATAAATATCCATGAGCTTCAAAGTTCATGAGAATTTTCAAGACACCCTGTTAAAAATGCTGTTGTTCAAGCTATCGACACGTGATTCTTAAACGTAATTTCAAATATAGATTCATCCCGATGTCATTATTTTATCAACAACAGTTAACAATTTTACATTCAAAATTATAAACTATAAGGGAAAAACGGAAAAACCATCAATAATGTGCCCCAAAAAATGAACTACATTCTTTTGTAAAGGAAACAAAATACTTGGGCGTAATTTAACCAACTGGTAATTCAAGACTTAGGGCCTGTTCATGTTTAACCAATCAGCGCCAACGGAACCTTTAACGCTAACGGATTCCATGTGAACAGGCCCATACTATCGGGTTACTTCGGACGAAAATAACTCATTCGTGATGCGTTTTGAAATTTATAGGGACGGAGCTGCGATGATATGGTTTCGACTGAATAATATTTCGGTACAGAATATATTTTAACCATGATAAAACTCCTTAGTAAAAAAATAAACCAATTAAAAAAGAACAGTGTTAAGTTACATTTTTTACAGTCAAAAATATTGAAAGATACTTACTTTTTTCTCCGAGCAAAACAATTTTTTTATAACTACCTCATTACAAGAGTGATAATGTAAAGTATAGTTTAAAACCGAAGAGGTCGACAAAATTCTAAGAATAAATAACAGTCTCTAAGTCACTTCATCTCCTAAATGTAAGGTGCTGTAATTTCTCAGTGATATTTTCTTAACCAAAGCGGATGAAATCGATTTCGGTTACATAATATCTATGATGGATTTCTAAAGCATACGAAACATGTAAACAACCTCGTTTGCTCTCTCAGAAGGAACAGCCATTGATAATGACGTCACAGGTTGCCAAGGCAACGCTGAAAGCGGACTCTGGCCGGTGAAAACAAGGATCTAAAAGAAACTAAACATTCTTACAAAACTTTCTCATATTCAGGTTTTAAAGAGAGTTTCGAATTTATTTCGTGATTGAAATGTTTCTTTTTTGTTGTTGCTTAATTTTTTTTAATGTTTACATAAATTTAATAGGAAATGCTGTGTATAGGATTTATTTGATATCAAATACTAGAAATTAAAATTATAGCCGCAAAGCCAACTACAAAAAAATTTTTCCATTAAGTTTTGTTCAGCTCAAAGTATACCAATTTTATATTCGTGTACTGATGTTCGGATTCTCTACTGATGATACATTCTACAACAGGATCATACTATTTAATTATTCTAATGTAAAAAACATTACGTCCATTCAGAATTCAACGTTAAAAGTTTTCAAATATAATGTGTGTGTGTATGTATATATATATATATACAGTCGATTCCGATTAATTGGACCAGCCACTTATTCGGACCGAATCCCGTCTTGTAACGAAAGGCATGTTCGTTTAATCGGACCAGCCGGTTATTAGGACCAAAATGATCGCGTCCCGATGTGGTCCGATTAACCGGAAGCGACTGTATATACAGTGAAACCCCGATTTAACGTTATTCAAGAGACCATAAACAAATGACGCTATATGCGAGAAAACGTTAAATCGGGGTAAGACAATAAACACTGAGCATAAAATAAAGACTAATATAGGTAACATACCTTTTATTTCTTCATTTACAAGGGTTTAGACGCCAGTTTTCTAAATTATGTTTTAAAGAAATCGGTTATTTTACTTTGTGTCCTGATTTTAGCGATTACATCACAAATCACATTCTTAACATATGAGTTTTTGAAAGCTTTTCTCTTGGCCTTCACGATTTAAAAGATATGCTGTCACTGTTTTCAAAACTTTAATGGCTTCTGTCGCAGAAGGAATTCCATGTTACTCATCTTCATATCCATCATTATCTGATCTATGCGATTCTGAGTCTATCAAATGACTTAAAGAGTCGGAATCTCTGATGTCACGACATTTGAATCGCAGGCTAGATAATCCTCGAGATCTATATCTGAACAAGAAAATAAACTCACCCATTTCATTAGAATCTTCAATGTCTCTTTTCTCGTACTCAAATTCATCACCTCTGTCCTCCAGAAAACCAACTTTTGCAAAAGAACTTGAGATACATTTTGCCCCGACTCTCTCCCATGCGAAAGAAATCATATGAAGATCTTCTAGAACGTTTATCGTTATTTTCCTGCTTCCAAATTCTATGCTAAGAAGAGATTTATTTCAAAAGTTGGTTTCTGTAGTTTTCTTTGAAAAGTCGTATGATCCCGAATTAACAATATTAACTTTTCTTGTACAATTAGTAGGGGGAAATTCCATTAGCACATTTTGTAACTTTAAATGTACAACACGAGCTGTAATCAACAAATAAAATAATTTTCCGTTTCAGTAGTGAATTTGTCTGTCTAATTCACGAAGAAAATTTTCAAAAATTATTATTGTCATCCGCGTCTTCATATTGAGTAGAAAACTCTTTACATTCTTGAAACATCTCGTTTATTTTAATTTTCCAGCAATTAATGGTGTTATCTTGTCACTCCCGCCTGAATTCGTGCACAGCAAAACAGTCAATCGCAGTTTGGATATTTTCCCACCATGGCTGTTTTCACTCTTTACTAGAAAAGTCTGTTTCAGGAAGAAGATTGAAAAACAATCCTGTCCGTCAACATTGAATATGTCTTTACTAGAATATTCTTGTATCAAAAACGGCAATGTGCTCTCCATCTACTCCTGGACAGTCTCAGAACCGACTCCAGAAACGATTCGCCACAAGTAGACTTGAAGGACAAATTGTGCCTCTTTTTAAAGTGGTCTATTAAACCATTTAAAGCTGTGTATCCTTGAATTCCCAGTTTAGAAGCAATGTCTATATTGCATTCTTTTTCAAATCGGCGCCATTTATAGGAAGGTTTGTTGCACAAACTTCATTGAACATTGAAACAGGAAATTTTCCAAGTCCTCAAAAGGTGACACATTTTTCCCCCTTTTTAGTGCATCTTTTCCAAATTTTGCTCTATTAAATACGCAATTGTTTGCAAGGTTGAAAATGGAATTCCAACTAAATTAGCAAAATCAGCTTTGCTGCCTCTGTAATTTTTAGCTTTCCTGGTTATTTCCAGCAGAGAAAATTGCTTTCTTTTTGATGCCATATATTAACCATCTAAATCTAACAAAAATTATCTAACGAATGCTATGAGCTCCGTTCTACTACAGAAAGCATAGAGGATATAACATCGAATCTGAAAAATAGGTATTGGTCAGTGGGATTCTACGAATCTGCCCTTTGTCTTGTGGTAGTCTTCCTTTTTTTACACACAGAGGGATGAATCACCAGCAGTTGGTCAGAAAAGACAAAGAGAGCAGGGAATCCAAGTATTGCAGGTATTGATATGCAAGATTTTTTTTTCACAATTTCGGACTATTTTAGGAAAATTTCATTGAGTTTTTCCCGCTGAAAAAAAGTTAAATTGGGGATAATATTTCGAAACGATAACGTTAAATCTGGGATTTTTTTAACATTAAAAGTATAGGAAATTAATTGGCACTAATGAAAAATGACGTTATATGCGGGAAATCGTTAAATACGGGTTACGTTAAATCGGGGTTTCACTGTAGATATACACACACAGGGTGATTATTTTTAAACTGACACTACTCAGAGCCACCTGTAGCGCGATCTATCAGCCAGAATTCCACCAAAATTGATAGATGGACTACGGACTACATGGGAAAGAACTTCCATTTAAAAAAAAGTGTTCAAAAAGTCGCCGATAGGGGAAGATATGACACTGTCGTCGGCGCACCCGATAATTCGCATAAAACGCAAGTAAAACATCAAAATGCAAATTCATGACTATGTAGTCGACAGCAGCGTCAGTATTTTCCACTATAAAGATCGGTGCGGAATCTGTTGCGCCATCGCTTTACAAAATAAAGGGTCATCAGTCGCTTTTTTTCCACTCGCATGGCCACCTCGCTCCCCGAACCTACCCCATGTGACTTCTTTCTGTGGGGTTATTAAGTATATTGGTGGAATCTCTAACTTGGCGGCCCTAAAGGACATCATGTCTCGGACTGTGATGAACATTCCTGGTGGCATATTACACTCCGTTGCGAAGGTGGTGATCAGAATTCAATATGTTGTCTACCAGGATGGTGGTCACATTGAAGGAGGGAGAAGTGAATTCACTGAATAAAGCGATGTTGCAGTGAAATTTTTTTTCTTATTCATTTGTCTCTTAGTCACAACTTTTTTGGTATACACCCCTTATCTATATAGCCCGAAATACTGGCGCTGCTGTTGACTATGTAATCGTGAATTTGCATTTTCATGTTTTAATTGCGTTTTATACAAATTATCGGGTGCGCTGACAACAACAACGCTATATTTTCGCACTTCAAATAGTTAAATCAAAAGACCCATTGTCAAGCTCTGCCTATTACCAGTGAAACATTCTGAATGTTGACATTTTGAAATTTTATAAGCTGAACCTTGACATTAATTTGGATTTTCAAATGATATCTAAATTCATTTAACTTCCTAATTATTAACTCTGTTCAACTTTTGTTATTAATCTTTTAGTTTTAGATTTTCAACTGTGTATCTTTGAAGCGCCTGAGGGCTTCAAGGCGGCCGGAAAGTTCCGAGCTATTAGTTTGTAGATGTCGCTTTGATATGTATTTATATTTATCAATTTTCATGTGGTTTCTTCCGCTCTGCGTGGCAACGTTTTTTTTTGTTTGTTTCTCTATGTGTCAAACGACCACAAATTTTTGTTCTGTAATAAATTCATACCAAAATACAGTACCCTTGTAGTATGTTTTTAAACGCATTGTTCATCGCCATTATTAATTGTTAAATTATACAGGCATACTGAGTGTCTGTAAAGAAAGCCAGCGCCCTAGCCATTCGGCCATCCTCCGGCCAACAAATCTGATACCTATGACTAGAATGACGTTGTAACACGGCCCCATATATCTTTATTTTAACGATGATTCTAAAACTCCCCGAAGCCGATTTCCTGTATTTAAACCGCTTGTACCGTACTAACTCACCCCCGAATTCTGTGCGTGGGAGTCAAGTCCTCAGCTGTTTCTAAGCGCATGCGACAAGAAGAAAAGAGTTTTTGATGGGGAGATGATTTTGGAGGGAAGAAGGTCGTTTCCCTCCTGCGAGAGGGGACGTTTGAGCTACAAGCTAGAGTGTGATGATATTTTCTGTTCTTGTATATAGTAAAATGTGTGTGTCTGTGTGTTATGTGCCGTAAATAAAATGAAGAAAAACGCTACCTGATGTCTTTTCTAATGTGAAAGTTTGATTTATTGGCCACATTACGGTACACGCTTTTTGATTGCTAGGTAAATGGCAAAAATTTTTGACACAGCCGGTTACACTTTTTTGCCTAAAATCGCCAATCGACAATGGGCTAACAAAAGTTTTACTTAATGCATAGTTTCTTTCACATACATGTAAGAAATATTACGAATTCTGTCATCAAGTTTTGCTTTACTTAGCCCAATTTCATAAATCACAAAACAATACACATTTATTACAATACACGACGCAAATTACACTACTTATTATACGTAATGTCATACTTTTGTGTACTTGAATATGAAAGATACGGACAATTACCAATGCACCTGCCGGGACCCGACCAAGCAACAAGATGACACCAGGGGAATTCCTGGTGGTGGGGAACAGACCGCAGTTTCTACTCAGCGCACGACAGGCCCAACGGACCCGCAGCGCCGAGCCAGAGTGCACCGCGGCAGGCCGCAGGACAGACGGGGAGGAGGAAGAATTTGGAATAGGGTACGGGATGCTCTGGTAGAGGGGGAAAAACGCCCATGGCTAACAGAACGACGGCGAAATTAGTGACTTGCGCGACCACGCGGGTAAAACAGACAATGACGGAGACGTGACGACGGCTTGGCCGAAAGAGGGTATGGTCGATTTGGAGAGGGAGCAGTCACAATTCTGGGCTGCATTGCCGGCAACCTCTCATTTGTCGCCGGTTGCTGCCCACCCTGCGGAACCACCGTGATCCGCTTTAACTATTTCTACCAATTTTAAAAACATTCATTCTAACGGTATTAGGAATTACATGACAGTGCTTTATACTATGTGTAGTGCAATAGAACAATGATGCTTCCTAAACAATACTTTTATCGATACGTATAGATTACAGTTAGAAATTCAGACTGGTCGATTGGTTAGTTGGTTGGGTGGGCGTTCCAGTCATCTTTCGCTGAAAAGACCGCAACCTACTCTTTAATACTAATGTCGAACAACTGCAACACACGTCGTCCATGGGACCCGTAGACTGGTTATTTGTCAGTCGTCCGAATAGAATTTTCAGGCAGTTCCCTCCCCCCATTCTTATAACCATTCATTAAGAATGCCAATATAATTCCCAAAATGCAAAATCCAATAAATATTGTGCTAGTACTTCACATGCGCATCCACTCAGTGCTGAAAAAGAAATGTTTGATATCTACCCCCTCCCCCTCCGTACGATAGAATAGCCTAAATTTATTTGACTTCAAAATCCTAACGCACTTTACTAGATTTATCTTGCAAAAATATCGACAATGTCCGAAGACCTTGATTTTTATTTCACTTTTGTAGGAGCTTTCTAATACTGGGAGATTCTTTTCGTTGAAAGCATAACATAAATGCACATATCCACTATGCCAATATAAGTAATCGGTTCACACATGAGCTAATAGCAGGGATCAACAAACACATAATTAGGCAAATTAGGAACAGCGTGAAAAAAAAAGACACTAACGTCGATATGCCTGCTGTTTTAGTGCGGCCTCCCGCCTGTTTGCCACCATCGCTCGCCGCAGCGTTGCCCTCCATGTGCACGCCACGGATGCAGCACCTACAAAGATAAAAGTAAATCGTAAACATTAGCTAACGATGATGAAAGTTTTAGGCAAATTACTGATTAGTCTACTGTAATTTTCAAAACATAGAGAATTCAAACTGATTTACAGGACTTGCAAAAGTAATATTAAAAAGAAATACCGTAAATAGATTAGCATTATAACACATTGTCAACAAATAAACATGATCGATTATATATGCACTCGTCAAAAGTGAAATTGCAACACCATGAAGGAATGCACGTAGCGAGGTGAAAATAACAGGATCGGTAGATGTCAGAGACATATGCAAATGATTAAATGCGCGTGCGCATCTGGTCACATGATACCCTGTTTCTGGCTATAAAAGCCAGTAGCTGGCTCTCTCTGTATATGCTAAAAATGACAGGTTAATGTTGTAACGGAACTTGAAGAAGGGTAAAAAAGGCCTCGGACACATCAGCGACCTGAATACCAGCAGTTATCGTCTGTGGAACGAGACGTATCCTAGAACTGCATGTGCTCGGTTTGTCCATGCGCGCAATTGCCAGTCGTGTTGGACGGAACGTCAGTACAATTCAGCGATGACTGGCACTAAGGACGTAGGACCATCTGAGAACACGGCAAAGAGGCAGTGGATCATCCAGGTGCACGTCAGATCGCATCGATAGGCAATTTCGGCGAATGTTTCGTGGGAACCCGTTCACCACGTCAAGTCATATTCAAATCTACCTACCATTATCAGATGGGGCATCTGTCTCCGGCCAGGACGAACTAATGGCGTCGGGTATTGTTTTCAGATGAATCCCGATTTTGTTTGTGAAGGAATGATTGTCGTGGACATGTGTGGCGGCTTCCCGGATAACGTTACTTGTAAGCCCATATTGTCGAACGTCACACCGGCCCCACACCAGGCTCCATGGTTTGGGGTGACATCATGTTCGGACAGCGGACAACCCTCGTGTACATTTCTGGCAGTTTAACATCGGCCCGGTACGTAACACAAGTTGTTATGACTGTGGTTCGGCCACTTGTGCAGACCGCCCCGGCACGTTATTCCAGCAGGACAATGCTCGGCCTCGTGTCGCACGTCACACTCTGAACAGCCTCAATGGAATTCACATCCGTCCCTGGCCGGCAGACTCATCCGACCTTTCTCCCATCGAGCATGTGTGGGGTGCCATCGGACTCGCGGTACACAGGGCACCTCAGCTGCATACCGTAGAGGAACTGAGAGCTGCAGTGGACTCGGCAAAGAATATCTCAGGAGACTATTAATAGCCTCACAGACATAGCCTCGCCGTTTAGAGGCCTGTATAGCTGCCCGTGGTGGGCACATTAGATACTGAATAAACGGTTTAATTTTTCATATCTGTTTGTTTCTTTAATCATCTGCATATGTGTCTTACCTCTACCGATCCTGTTATTTTCCCATCGCGACGCGCATTCCTTCATAGTGTTGCAATTTCACTTTTGACGAGTGTAGATTACACAAGAAAATGGGGAAAAGTAAAGCGTGAGTGGGTATACGTTCTTCAAACGGCAACTCTATCTTGAAACAGCTATGGCAACAAAACATAGAAATAACAAAAATCAAAAGACATTATGTACTTAAAATTGTGAGCAGATGATTATTTTTAAGGTTACTTATTTTTTTTTCATAACAAATAACATCACTAACTGACGCGTGTATTTTTGGAGGAGAATCAATCTGCAATGACTTTATTTTCCATTTTTCAACACAACGTCAGTAATTCCTTTTTCGATAAAAAATAATTATAAAAAGAATAGGTATACGCATGTTTCAAAAAGAAAATTTCTTATAGTTCCGGTTTAGATTTTTTAACACTACTTTTGAAAGCTATAAGCATTCAATCACTTTTATGGGTTATTGCGTTTAATACTAAGCGCTATTCATTTCCGGGCTTTCTTCCATCTTGGAGATTATCCGGATTTGAATTATAATATATTAGGTTGGCAAGAAGGTAATTACAGTTGTGTAGTTTGAAGTACGACTCAATTTTTTCTATACAGAAAATGAACTTTAATCAATCAAATATCTTCCATTCTGTTCGATGACCTTTTGCCATCTTTCTGGTAACTTCATGATTCCACGGTCATAGAATTTCTTCTCCTTATCAGCAAAAAACTCAACCAAGTGCGATTTGAGGTAATCGTTATTACTGCATATTTTACCATTTAAAAAGTTTTGTAAACTTCGAAATAAATGATAATCCGATGGTGCAAGGTCGGGGCTATATGAGGGATGCGACATCACTTCCCAACCAAGCTCCAATAATTTCGTACGTGTTGCTGAATATCTGAAAATTAAAGACCTTATCTGTCAAATAGTTTCACTTTGAGAGATATGAAGCAAGCAGGTAACAATTTTGCAAACTGCACGAATGTACGCCAAAACATTTCGGGAATCTTGAAAAGTAGTCAGTTTTTTTTTTAACATAAAAAACCTTACTTTCGATTGGAGGAGAGTAGTTAAAATTTAGCACCAAAATTTAAAATTAAAAAATTTGCCTTTTCTTGAAACTGTTCAAAATTTTCTTTCTATTATTTAGTTTAAATAGTGGCAAAATTGTTTTGTAATTCTCTTAAAAACAAAATCCTTAAATTTAATGCGCCCTCCATTCTTTAAAATCGACTTGTAGTCAAAGACTGTTTTAAAATCCACAGATGACATCTGCAAAAATTCTTCCATGAGTACTTCTCAGTTCTGTGCAATATGAAATGGATTACACTACTATTTAAGTGATTTTTATTCAATTCAACAGACGTAGTCTCAGTTTCCAATTAACTAAACTCTGTTAAGAACACGTTTAACCATGTTTGTTTTCATCTTATTAGGTGATAATTGAACAGAATAAGAGCATTAATACGTATTTACAGGTTATTTCTTTTTAATAATAACTAATAATGATGTCTGAGCGACTATCTAGTATGTTTATACTGTACAATGTTTATACTCTGTAAATATCTGAAAATTAAAGACCTTATCTATCTATATTTAATTGATCTATAGTAATATAATACAAAATGGTCTCCATTATTTACTATGAACAGAATACTTAAAAAGCAGCAAAATAATTCGTCCGACAGTGCCATTCGGAAATCTATGAAATATAATTTCTCGAAAAATCATTACAATTTCACTGTGCTGTGATTGAATAAAGGTTGGTAGTATTTTCTCGAAATCAACTATAAAACATTTCTCTAAATAAGTATCAATATCATTTACTGGCAAAAATAAACTGCACATTTATTGTCATTTGGTTTCGAGAAAATTAGGCGATAATTAGGCAGAATAAAGAGTGTTAACACGTACAAAAGTTTCTTTTTTAATTACTAGTTATGCCGTAAATGTGACTATCTAGTATGTTAATATTGTGCATAAGAGACACATATCTCAACTTCAAAGAATCTATGGTTAAAGTATATTTTTATGAAGCGGAAATTTTAAGTAATGATCTAGAATAGCATTTACTACCTTAATTATTTTCATACAAATATGCTGATCGGGCCGAGCTAATCAAATTTAATTTTAACCCATGTCTTTATATTGCTTTACCTTTTATTTCCATTTGTAATAAACATTCTACTTCATTTTAAAGGAAAGTAAGTATAGACAACTATTTAACTTCGAATAAAAATCTAAAATACAGCGAACCCCCCCTATTCCCAAATACAAAATTCATTTGTAATCAACGATTCAATAGGAATAGTTACACAAAGAAATGAAAATACAAGAAAATTGTTTCATATGCTTAAACATCAAAACGCGAGATTTGAATAAAACATACTTTCTAAACTGCTCGTGGAAATTTTTACATATACAAGAGACTAAACCACGCTAATTACACCCGCTATAGTTTAATTATACTTTTAACGCTTTGAATACATACAATCTCTGAATCATTCTGTATGTAAAATTTCTGGAAACATGAAGCTCGTTGGAGGACACCACCTGGATGGATTTTATTTAATTCAACTTAGCTCGGAAATTGCTGATCTTTAGAAAATAATGCAGAGTTCTACAAAGTTTACATGTGTCTCCATCACTGCAAAAAAAAGTTAACATTTAAAACTAGTTATAAAAAAAAGTTTTGAGCCGGGAAAGTACACAAACTAATACGTTAAGGTCATTTGCATCTATCCTCTACGAATTACAGTAACTAAACTTTCTTCAATAGTCTTAGTGGAAAATATACAATTAATCCACAGACCTGCACAAATACATATAACAATAATGTGATGAAATGAAAGTTGATATGCTCCTGTACAGAACTTGACATGAACTGAAATGTGTTCTTCCTATACGAGCATTAAGAAGAGAGTCTAACAAACGAATAATTAAAAATTACTGAAAGAACAAATTAAAGAGGTACAGATTAGGATACATTTCAGGTGACACTTTATATGCAGCTACTTCTTTCACATTCAACTATAGTATTAAATTTGCCGAGCGGCGTCGAAATGTTATTCGAGTGGTTCTCAAATACTTAAATGGAAGCTGTTGAGTAAAAAGCAGGAAAATTACAAGTGAATTAAACAATTCACGAAAATTTTTCATTCGATTACAAAGAAAACTTTACCCGTTATTCTCGTTTCGAAATCATTAGTCACTATTTTACTATTTATTGCTTACCTACATCATCAGAGAGAGAGAAGATGGATATGTTAAACAGACCACGCACATCTATCTTACTACGAAGCTTCAAAAGCTAATCTAGACATTCAAGAACTAAGATTAAAAATTTAGACAAAAAAAATTGTGTTGTCTTTTTATTCTTTATTTTTTAGATATCAAAAGGAATTTTTTTTTTAAATTTCAGACTTTCCACAATTTTATCTTATTTCATTTCTATATTGCAATTATAATCGTCAGGAACAGATTTTTTAAAAGGCGTTAAAATAATGGGTTTTTAATACGTTTATCAAACTCGAAAACGTTTGTTGCAGATATGTTTCAATTTAATGCACATTAAATATTTACTCAATCGCTGGGTAGTCTTTTTTTTTACTTGAGATTTGGAGAAATTTTGATAGATGGTTTCTTTTTTTAGTCTTGACGAAGAGGTACTAATTAAGAAAATGTTTGCGAAACACAACGTAGGTAAAAGGAAAGTAGAAATAAAATTAATTTCTTGCATTGAGCCTTGAGAGGTATTTTCATTAAAATTATCTTCAGATAGATCAGGGAAGATTTTAATTCGCTCTTATTAATGGAACTCCACATGAAGTTGAGTTATGTGCTCTGAGAATTAAACGCCTTAACACGTGTGCCTCATCTCAATCATCTAGGTTTTGATTAGGAGATTCGTTCATTCATAAATACGAAAAATACTAAATTTTGAAAGCAAAAGAATTCATACATTCACTGAAAACACACAAATTTTAGTCTACACGGATATACTTCTGTTAACATGTACCGAATCCAGAATGTTTTGATTTTGTTGTTTCTTATGCCCCCTGGTCAGAGGTATTCCAGACCAGGTTCATACAGGCTAGCGGGCTGAAAGGTGCAGCTCCGGTTTATAATGGCACCACAAGGGTCGGAGTCCGATTTAGCCAGGTGCCACCTCAATTTTGACCGAGCATCCCCGGGGGGTGTGACGTCTGGGGTGGATCGTACGCTCTCCCACCCTCTCTGACCTCATAGAGGGACTTTCTGGTCTACGGATTTAACGTGTCCATATTTGGCCTAGACACGGAGGTATTTCATGAAGCTTGTCGGGATTCGACCCGAACACCCTCAGCACCGAAAGCCGACGCGCTACCACTTGCTACCTCAAGCCCTGTTTTGATTTTTATAAACCTATATTCCCTTAAATATTAGTGGCAAATTAAGTTAGAAATAAATAAAATTTACAAACAAGGATATTTGAAATGAACTAGTGCGCTATCTCTATGAGCTAAGAGAGAAATTTAAAACTTGAACAAGTTCTTCCATCTAGAGTTTCACATTCATTACATTACAGCATTATCTTTTATCTACGCCCCTGAAACGGAAATCAACTCCCCGAGAGCCCATTCCGCTCTCTCCTCCATTGATATTCTTTAATTCAAAACATCTTGTATTTATATCTTTTTGTCAGGACCATGTTTTCTACACATGGTCCTGAAATCTATTTTCTATTAAAGCATTAGTTTTCATGTTTTCTAAAGAATCTAGATATGATTTCGAGGACCGTAACGGCCAGATCCTTGGTCGCAGATACAGGAAGGAACGTCATCTGGAAAGTTGTACTGCTAGGTGACCAAACGGTCCTACTCTAAGCATAATGATGTGGGGGTGCAATTTCATTTCACTCGCTCTCTTCGCCTTGGCTCGTCCCCGTATCGCCCGAATTGTCGAATGTTTCTTCTGTGACGAACAAATACTTATTGACCTTCTCGGTACTCTACAGAAAATGTGCGGGATACGACCGTCCGAAAAGTGGCCCATATCATCACTCGCGGTCACAGAAGAGATATTGTGGAAGTATGTTGAATCTGCATGAAACGACATTACACAGACAGACATCCAGAATCATTATCCCTCAATTCCAGGTAATATAAAAGCAGTTAAACCCGCTAAAACCAGTGGTCGCACAAAATACCGATTTTAGCATGTCTCTTTTGACTAAAAAAACTGCAATTTCATTCTTTTTTTCATTTCACTACATGCCGCCGCTTAAATAAATTCCATTGCTTTAAATCGTCTTTGATGGTGTTGCTATTGAACAGCAGTTTATATGACTCTTTAGTATTTTTTAGATCCATTTTTATTCATTTCTGGGGCACAGTATTATTAGAATAAGGCGATTTGTGCGCTGCTTTTCCAGTCTTGCATCACAGACAAAGGAACACCATGAAAATTTTTACTGCTTTTAGAAATTTTTTTAAACTACTTCAAAACTAAATTTTCCATCAGAAAATGTCGAAATTTTTAGAGTTATAAAAACTTATATTATTTCAACAGTTTCATTTTACGTTTATACACGACAGACTCAGATTTTTAAAAATGGAAATTTTGAAAATAAACTTTCAGCTTATTCTTTTAAAGCAATTTAAAATTGTGCTGCAAACACAAAATTTGTATCAATTCAAATATTCAGACTGAATTAACAATTCGTAAGAAACTGATGCAGTTTTAAAAATTGAAACAAAAATTTAAGAGAAGAGAAAATGCGTTCACAAGAATTGCCTTCAGAAAATGCATTTTAAAATTAAAGAATTAAAGAAATGGTAGGAAAGAAAATTTGCTGCATATATCAAATTTATACTAACGACAAAAGATTAAATTAATAATTTTACGCAACTATAAACAGTAAAAAAAACATTTGCAGCCTTAAAGTTTTTTTTACTTCGGGATTCTAATTATTAAATGACATTATTTCGATGTGGTGAGAATAACATGAGACCTATGGAACGTCAAGTTTATGATTAACGCTAAAATCGGCATTAATAAAAAAACTAGGAACCAAATACTTGACTAATACAAATTTATTATCTCTTATCTATGCTTCTGGAAGTGTGTATACAGTCTGCAATTGCAGTGCTTAGGCATGAAAAGCATGGGGACACATTCCCTTTCCACACACATTCCAGCTACACAGTCATCAGTGGTTATAGTGTTTTTCAAAATTTTTCTTACTGGCCGTACGAAGTGCTGGGAACGCCCTCTTGCGGTCTATACGATATTGCATATTTATTTATAATTGGTTCCGTTACAATGATTATCAAAGTTTTACTAACAAACCTTTTCATCATTGCAAATAAATGGCAAACAATGAGTCATTTACGGCTAAGAAGTACATGAAGAAAATAAATTTAGAACAGTAATAAGGAATTTTACCTTTGTAAAAAAATCTGTCCAAATAAAATTTGAGAAACTGTATGAAAAGGAGTTGTATAAGGCTGCTCCTCTAACGCGCTGGATAATTACAATAAAGTTGAAATAAATGTGACAGCACTGAAACAAAGGTTGAAACAAACTGCAAGACCAACATTCAGCAGCAATGTTTTAATATTGAAACTGGAACCGATTTGTATTTGATACTGATTTCCTATTTTCAACATGTTTCTAACTTCATGCATTACGCTAAAAAGAGTCATCCAGAATATTTACTGGTCTAGGAAAAGAAAATCAATTTTGAAAGTAACGAGCAAATGAAAACAAAATTTCAAAAAGAACCTTTTTTAAAAAATAAAACTAAAAGAGATAAAGCCGAGCATGAAAAGAAACTACTCAACATACATATTTGTTGAAAATTTCCTTCCAAGGGACGAACAACTGAACATCCCTGTCGGTGCTATGGAGACTGTAAAGCATGAAAATGGGAAGAAGCAGCAGCAAAATGAGAAGTTAGAAAAGCTTCAAAATTTCAACTGCATTTGAAATTTCAAGGGTAGTTACTCTACGATGTTTCCAAGCAAAAACAAAATGAAAGATGAGATATTCTAAACTGATATTCTACAGACTTCAATATGAATTTGGCTCTCGTACAACTCAATTTTAAATTTAACTAAATTACTTTGCGATGCGTTTCATGAAAAAGAAACATATATTCCACACATGCCTGACAAAGTTCAGGAACTGTGATTTGCCCGACACAACGTCAATTTTTTAAAAAAGGAGGCAAACAAACGTTTCGGAAAAAAAAACACACGGCGGAAAAATTTCCGTCGCCGTCGTGTTTTGCGGTTTTCGCTACAGAAAGAACACTTCAAGAGGAGGCCTCAAAGCAAACGATGTGAGAAACATTCTGTGTAGATATTTTGTTTGAAGTGTAGGAAGGGTTTCCTAGCAGATGTCCAAGATATAAGGACATTCTTAAAACTTTTTTCTTGTCATAATTTTTATCTAATTATAAAATATTGTTATAACACTAGAAATAAGATACAAGCCTGATAAAATAATTAAAAATTAATGTGATGTATTTGCTTGTATATTACTTTAAAAAATTTAATTTAATTAAATTTTGTTGCATTTTAACCCTTTGCGGCACGCTATATTAAAATACAACTGAAATTTGGAAAAAATGTTGTAAAAAGAGTCAGATGCACTTAGATATCTTTCCCCCCCCCCCCAAAAAAAAAAAAAAAAAAATTTTATTTTTACAGGGTTAGGTGGGATACCGTTTGTCTCACCATGCGACAACATTTCCTACACCATAAAGGATATTACGCTGAGAGTTACGCAGTATATAAAAAAAAATCAAAAATCAATGAAAATAAGATACGAGGGTCATTTTTTAAGTAAGAACCGTTTTGTAATGGAGTAAGAGAAACTTTAGTTATGAACGTAAATTGTATCAAACTAAAATATGAATATTTTTTCACTTTTCAACATAGTCACCATTAACATTTAAACATTTGTCAAGTCGTGTCACCAGCTTTTGGATCCCATCATCAAAAAACTCTCCGCCTGACCGTTAAACCAGTTAGTAACAGTTTCTTTCAACATGTCATCATTTTCCAAGCGCTTTTCACCAAGAAATTCCTTAAGTGTTGGAAACAGATGCGAGTCTGATGGTGCTAAGTCAGGGCTGTACGATGGACGATCCAGTAATTCCCAATGAAAATTGTCAAAATCGACGGCTGGGACTGCTCTCTAGCGGCGGCGTTCTGCTTCACGACAAAGCTCGGCCTCACGTTGCGGCAAGAACAAAGACGCAACTGGACAATTTTCATTGGGAATTACTGGATCATCCACCATACAGCCCTGACTTAACACCATCAGACTCATCTGTTTCCAACACTTAAGGAATTTCTTGGTGGAAAGCGCTTGGAAAATGATGACATGTTGAAAGAAACTGTTACTAACTGGTTTAACGGTCAGGCGTAGAGTTTTTTGATGATGGGATCCAAAAGCTGGTGACACGACTTGACAAATGTTTAAATGTTAATGGTGACTATGTTGAAAAGTGAAAAAATGTTCATATTTTAGTTTGTAATACAATTTACGTTCAAAACTAAAGTTTCTCTTAACTCCATTACAAAACGGTTCTTACTTAAAAAATTACCCTCGTATATACAATAAAAAACCGTCAACAATTGCTTAAAAAAATTTTCGTTATTTATTACACACACATATATATAATCACAATAATTTGAAATTAATTAAAAAAAATTCCTATTCGTATAAACCCCTGGCTTTACCAGATCTCAGTTGTCAATATATTGCCTTGGCTTTCAGCAACCGTCGAGGTTTGCACCTATCTCGCTGGAATTTCTAGCTAGACCATACACAATGTCGTACAATAGCTTTTCTTGAAAGCATCTTCCCACGTAATTCACTTGTAACCACGTAATTCAAGTGAAAAATAAACGTTAAAAAAATTATAAATCGTATATTTTTTTGTTTATAAAATAAGTTAAGAGAGGAGATCTCCTTAAAACCTTCAAAAAACTCAATTTTTTTATGATTTAATATAAGCATTTTATAATGATTTATAAGTAAGTACATATTACTAATTTTTTACAGCATTTTTTTTTGAATTTTTTTTATATTTCTTGTACCATACAATACATTTGCCTGGAAAAATATTCTTATATGAAATATCGTAATTTTAGGTGTAGTTTAAACTATGGATATAAGTATAACCTATGGATAGAATATATTCAAATAATTTAATATATATATATATATATATATATATATATATATATATATATATATATATATATATATATATATATCTTATAGTTTTTAAAAAAATCTGCGCGCAATGCATTGATCTAAGATTTATTTCTCATAAAACAATATTTTTTTTACATAAAATAATTTCTAATAATCTCCCAAGATGGAGTCTGAAAGGGTTAATTAAATAATCTCACTCATGTTCACGAATTATTATTTTTGATACACCTGTCAATACGAAAGGTGAAACCCCACGCTCGAAAATAACTCTAGGACGGTAGAAAAAACGCTGTGTGTGTAAGCGTGCGTAAGGTCACATAGTCCACTAGTTCAAGTTGACGTTAAAACTTCAGCGCCAGTGGCACTCGACGGCGGCACAAGCTACCGTCGACGGCAAATTTACCGATCGTTTTTTTTTTCCGCCCAGTGTGCAAGCTCCAATTGACTTCTGTTGGAACAATGTCGACGGAAAATTTTCCGCCACGGATAAAAAACGCCGTGTGTGCAACGGTCTAAAAGTCAACACATAAGCGTATAATTGTGAACTTTGAACCTAACCGTACAATCTTTCTAACACACTCCATGTTTTGTTTTGTTTTTTATTTCCAGAAATGCAACAAAAATTACCAGTGTTTTTACCACCGCAATATAAGCCTTTCCCGTAAGAAAGCATCTCGTCATTTTCCTCTAAAACAGCTTTACAGCCAACCGACATATTGTCGTAAAAGTTGGGAACGAATACCGATAGCGCATATGATCAGCCATTGTTATTAGATAGGACTTTTTTACATCCTTAAAGAAACGGTTAACAGAAAAGTTTAAGGGCTCTCAGGCCACTTACAACCTCCATTCATCAGTCTACGGAGCGAATAAATCAGTATATATGTTAGACTTAGCTGAATACCCATGCTTAGCTACGGAGTACATTCAAATTAAATACAACGGTCAACGTATGTAATTAATGCTAAAAAAAGTTTAAAAATTATATTTATAAAAAATCGTAACGGATATTTTTATAGATAAAATAATGTAGAAGAAAATATTCAAATTAAATCTAATAGAATATAATAAAGAATATAGTACAGTTAATATAGTACAGTTTGAGGAACATTTCTTTTATTGTATTTTAATATTTTTTTTGGATAATGTCCAATCGTCTGCGCATTAGAAAGAAAAAAAAAATTTTTTTAGTCAATTTATTTCGTTGTTATGCACGTGACGCAAAATTAGTTTAAAGTATCACGAAAAGAAAAGAAACCACGTTATCAGCATTTAAAAAATTAAATTCTACTAATTAATCTTTAAAAATTCACCAAAAATTAGAAAATGGAGGTAAAGATTCAAAAAAGATTTTATTTTAAAGGAATTTTTATGGTCTTTCTCGTGATATAAATTTTATAAGATTATTATTTTAAATGCAAACTTAAAGTTACTAAAACAGCTTAAAAATTTAATTTAAAAAAATCTATGTAGAATTTTTCAAAAATCTTTCTTAGTGCACCCCTACACTATAAGAATAGCTATGCGAAATTTAACCCTTTAGGTCCTGCGGTTTGGTCTGTGCGTTATCTTTCAGTCAGTCAGTCAGTCACGGAACTGTTATATATATATATATATATATATATATATATATATATAGAGAGAGAGAGAGAGAGAGAGAGAGAGAGAGAGTAGCCGGGCTTCGCCCGTCTAGCTGGTCGGTTTAGGGACCCGCTCCCTTCAGCAATCATTGTCAGACAATGGAAACACTAAAAAACAACGAATAAAGGTATTTAAATTTTGTGGTGCAACAATAAATAGCGCACAGACTCGGATACAGCGCATACTGTATCAGTCTCGTGGCGCCATCTAGCGGACCTTAGCGCAAATAGAATCAAATATTGCATAAAAAATTGAATCAATTAATTTGAAGTGTGTATAATGTTTTTAAACCATCTTAATATTATTAAGAGAAGTAATAAGATTTTAATAAAATTTATTTTTTTTATAATAAATGTTTTTTTCGGTGTTTTTAATTGCTTAATTCGGTATTTCTAATTGCATAATCACGCTGTGAAAGAATCACGCTTTGTTTACATAGTATGATCTCAAGATTGGAATCCCAATAACTCTAAAACAATTGAAGTAACAGATTAAGTGTACGCAGAAAAAATTCAGTTTTAAAGCTCTTTCCAAATATGCAACATTTATGTACTTTCATGAAAAAAAATAAATCGATTTTGACATTTTCAAATATGGCCGAATTTGAAAGGGGGGCTCTTCCATTTCTGGATTAACACTTCAAAAATTGTTGGTTTTTTATTAATTAAAAATTAACGGTAATAAAATTTAAAATTCGGGCTTCGAGGTGCACATGTTCAAACTCTTCACTACCCGTGTGCCAAATTTCATAGTTGTAAGTTTCGTAGATTCGTCTAGAGCAAGGGTGGGCAGACTTTTCCAGGGTACGGGCTACTTCTAATTTTTTCAAGGTGTTGCGGTTCACCCAGTGGCGTAGGTGTTGTGAGCTAAAAAAAATTCTACAATATTTATTATAACTTAATAAATACGGAATATGTAGTTACCTACATAACTACAATAAAAAAACCCTGTGTCTATGACGCCGGTGTTCTGCAAATATGTTTCTTTTAGTATGCGTGTCTTAGGTCGTAGTAAAGGCGGTCACCCCAAAATGTCTTGGTGGTCCACCGGTCGATCGCGATCGACTTAATGCCCACCCCTGGTCTAGAGGCAGCACACAAACATTTCTTTTTATTAGTATAGATAATTGATTTACTCAAGAGAAAAAAGATAATGGTAAGATCCAAGCAGTTCCGAGCCAAGCAACTAAAAAATATTGATATCACGCGCGAAAATTTTTTACTAAGTCTAGCAATGAATTTCGGCACTTCACAACCAGACGCTGAGATAGAAAATATACATACGTTAAACAAAGAGTGACACATACACGGTAACTCTCCTGAATAAACTGAGTTCATTACTCCAAGAACCCTCTTTCCAGTAACAATCGTACTGTAACAAAGAAATTACCATAATTTCTGAACAAGGACAGTTGAGTTTTCTGAACTATGACCAGTTATTTCCCCTTATTATTGTATTTAAACGTCACTTAAAACACGAAACCTCTTGCATTAGTTTAAATGCACGCAACCGCTATTGTATAGCCTCTAGCGATGAAGCCCCGAAGCGGAAAATAAAATCATCAGTTACACAAAAATCCCCGACTTCTCAACAGAGGCCACAGGACGAGAACCATCAAACAGAGTTAAAAATCACGTGATAACCAACATATTCTTAACTATTCATTTGATGAAGTTACAAACAAATACTACAATACAGATCCAAGGAAGGACTACTGGTACAAGCCAAAAGGAAAATTTTATTAAAACACACGGTTTGGTGACCCATGTCCGCGGATATACATTAGGGTCTTGGATTGTACTTAAGGGGGATAGGGACAATTGTTTCGTATTATTTGGACCCGTTTGGTGAATTTTTTTTATCATAAAACAAGGACCATTAGAGTATAAAAAGGCTAGAACAATTTAAATTTTTAAATTAAAAATTGATATTCAAAATTTAAAGCAAGTTTAGTTTTCGATATATCCAATTGCTCTCTTACCCTATTTCTTAAACTTTCTGCACGTGAAAAGATTTAAAATATTTTACCTTGAAGATGTAAAAAAATTATGTATAAAGCTTTTAACCATCCATAATAAAAAAAATTTTAAAAATTCCCTCTCAAAGTAATTTTTACTTCAGGGTACATGTAGAGAATGGCGAGTTAGCATCACAGGCGCGATAACGCCATCTATTTCAAGGTAAGAGGTAGCATGCAGAACGTCGGGGATTATTGTAGACTCCGGATATGATCTTAGGGAGAACGTTCGAAGTTATTGCAGACTCCAGACGTGTCTGGTATGTTGTTTGGAACTTTGAGATATTCCTGACTAAATTTTCATGCAAATAGTATTCTTCTATTTGTAATAATTGTCCTGTGTCTGTCGTGCTGTGCTCTGTCTTGGAATAAACTGTATATATATTTATACAAGCTGGTTCTTGGTTGGATTAACGGAAACTTAAATCGGCAATTCTCACAGTACATTTTTTTATTTTAGATTAAAAATTCTGAAAATTACTGAAGACACTTTTATGGCTATAGAAGGAAGGAACGCTGTACAAAATTTCGTAGCGATATCTTGCAAAGAATTTCAGATTATATATGCTTTTAGAAAGATGCCTTTTCATGGAAAATTACATTTTGAAAGAGACAGAACAAATGCAGAGCAGTGTGCGCAAAGACAGTGCGGCATACGAATACTGTACTCAGCTTTAATATCATTGAATCGATATGCGATTTGAGGTATATTATTATAGAAGTGTTATGATATATTTTAGGCGAAGAAAAATACTTTGTGTCCTGGAACCGCTTAAAGCAAATAATTTATGGGTCAAACTATTCATGGCCAGCCAGTTTTTATGTTATCTACTAAACAAAAATGGATTAAAAATATCTTCCACTGTTAGGGATATGGAAAATATTGCATTATACAATAAAATTTAACAAATAAGTTTAACAAAAATTATCATTTAAGGAGACGAGAACTAACCTCTTGTATCAATATGCGTGGCAATTAACAACATGTTAACTTAATATCATAATACGATTGTGGACAAAACTTTTCTACAACGAAGTATCAAAATGTGTGTCAGGACCAAACTGACAAACAGGCAACTTTCGAATATTTTCATTGTGAATCGTATCTTAGCATAAACTTTCGAAAACTCATTATCGGTTGATTTCAGCACACAGCAAAATAAACGTACAGGCATCTTGAAAATAAACACAAGCCATAAACATAAAAAGTCGTAAATTATACATTTATCTGAAAATATTTGTTACATTTTTATATGCTCTGATATCTTATTTACTAAACTTCCTAAGTTACATTTCTAATTAAACAAGATAAAACATATAAACATTTTAGTTCTTAACTAAGATGAATTTCCTAAAGCATTTATATTTCCGTTTCATCCATACCAACAGAATATAAAAACGGTTATGCAGTCAGAAGGAATATAATAAGCAGGCCATCTCGCTAAAATAATGTATGGGATACGCTAATGATATTGGCATTTTTCACGTTTTGCCATTGTTTGGACCCACTCATATACAGAGGCTGTTCACACATTTTTTAGACGATGTACATTGTATTCACAAAACTAAATTACATAAAATTCTTGTGTTTTAAATGTTCTATTTGACATCCCTTATTCTGAACTATCTTTCGACACCGCAATTTCCAGGATAATAATGCCTTTTGAAGTGTCAGAAGAGGTATTCTATCCCATTCCTCCTGAACAGCTTTCCAGAGTCCTGTAAGGGTTTTGGGACGACGTTTGGATAATGCAGATTTTAAAAGTCCGAAAGCACAAAAATCCATAGGTGATACATCGGGAGATTTAGTAGGGATATCAGTGAAGGGTATGGCCTTGATACCAGATTTTTGTTCCATTTCTTTTAGGAAATTTACAGTGGATTTTGATGTGTGACTGCTAGCTTTGCCCTGATGGAGTCTCACAGATTGATGGCACTGTGGGTAAAGCGATGGTATTTCATTCAGAAAAATTGGCGATAAAATATGTTCCTGATAGTATTTGGAGTTAATCTTGACATTTTTTTCCACTCTCTTTATTTTTAACTTGCCATTATAAGAAAAACCAGCAACAATCATGAATCCCTTAGAAAAACTTTCATTCGATTCTTTGAACCATGTACTTAAATTTTTTTCTCCCCTTTTATGATAATAAATGGCTCTTTTTTTGTTGCAATCATTTAAATACACCCATGATTCATCTATTGTGACAATTGTTTTCCATTTTTCTTTGGATAAGTGTTTCTCATGTAGAATTCTGCAGCGTGTCCTGCGTTCAGCGATATGATTTGGAAGAAAGCGAAAAAACGCAATGTGCATCGTCTTCTTAAGATTTAAATCAACGTTTATCATTTTGTTTACAGTGGACACCGAGCATTTTAATGATTTTGCAACTGTCCTTTGACTAGGGGGATTTTCTTTTAACATTAAACAACGTACCTTTGCAATAGTCGAAGATGTCCGTTTTTTCCTTGGATACTTGTTTGGAATTTTTGTCCCACTTGAGGCTCCAATTTGACGTTTTTTTCCTTTCTTGTTGACGATGTTACCTATCGACGCTTTAGATATCACAAAATCATGACTCTCACATCGTTTTTGGATAACGGAGTATGCATATTTCTCTTCGGAAAGAGCATAAATGTAGCCTTCGAACCACTGCTTTGTTAAAAATGCCATTTTGAATAAAAAGAAAACTTTCAAGCCGCAGACGATAATTTTGACTTTTAAAAACATAGTACAATTGCAATTATTTCTTTTGCAGCAAACTATTTTTTATTACCGCTTACCAAAATCGTCTAAAAAATGTGCGAACAGCCTCTGTAGAGGGCGAGAGAAGAAACTTTGTAACGTCCTAGAGTCTGCCACTCGGACATTCGACTCTCACCTGATAATGAGCAACTCGCTGCTCTTGGAATTAAGTTTATATTTGTAAATAGTTGTAAATAAATGAACCAGTGTAATTTTAAGCTCTCCCGCCTTGGATTCTTGATTTAAGTTTGAACTGTTTTACTTGAAATTTACTCGACTTCTCGAAATCTTGTGGAATAAGGAGGAACTCGACCCGCCTTCAGCCATATTGAAGCCACTTGAGAAAAAAAGTCAGTTATTTTATACCTTTAGGGTAATGAAGCCCATTAATAAGTTTCACTTATAGTAGAAAATTTATTGTTCTATTGTTAGCTGCATTATGGCATTAATTCGAGATGTGACATTTTGAAAATTAGAAGAAATACTCATTATAACCAGCGTGGCCATCTGCTAAAGGTTTATTTTTTACATATAATATATAAAGACGGAGATGAAATAAGCCTCTAAGTGAAGTTAAGCAAGTTGTAAAGATTCTCTTACTAGCATTACAAAATCAGCATTTAATTTTCAGTAAACAACATATAGTTTAAACAATTTATTAATCGGGTTACTTTTTCTTTTATACCTGTCTGTTATAACGTATTTTACTATGTTCTGAACAGTATTTGTATAGGTGGACGGATAAAGGTTCTGTTGAGAAACAAACACATTACGCTTTAGTAAGAAATTGCTAACAAGAGTTATGCGAAAACACACCGTGTACAATCCCAAGTCAGAATGTTATGGTATCCACAAAATGTCTCGCCGGCAGTGGTTTGCTACATATTGGAAATAAAGTATTATACCTCCTTTTTAAAGAAAACTACACGTGCTTCCCAATTATTCGAGCCATTTAATGCACCGAATAATCAGAAAAATAGTCGATTTAGGCACACACAATATTTATAAGTCGAACCCAGTAGCGATGGACCGAGGTGTCCCTTTATTATTACTCCTTAACAACGCTAACTTAACACACAGCAGGGGAAAAGAATTCCAAGAGATTAATGACATTAGAATCTTTGATGGTGACTCACAAGCGGTTACTTCAGCCAAGAGAGAACAAACGTTTTGCAACGCGGTGCAAAATTTAGAATGCTTAAAGATGATAAAAGAAACTTAGTGGTAGCATACCTATAGTTGCTGGGTACACTATAGAAGCCTATATTTTACATAAATAAGCCACCTCTTTTCCAATAACAGACCTACCTTGGTCTGTGATTGGAAGCCTGGATAAATAAAATTAACCAATCACAGACCTTACCCATTTCGTGGCTAATTGTTTGGAGGTCTGTGATTGGTAAAATTTATTTCGATACGATTGACGCTGACACTTCGCAACGCAGATGGACTCAGTGTGCACAAGGCCTTTTACAACCAGTGTCGTTTATTGCGCTAACATAGGTCGTTTGAAAGATCTGATAATTTGAATTATAATTTAGCACGTATGTATCGAACGTTTTAGCTTATACAGAATGATAATGAAAATCGCAAAGTAGCAGGTTTAGGAAGTTTATATAATGTGTTATAAAATAGTAATGGAACAGCAACAAACATATTGGGAGACGTGTGTTTAGGTGAAATGGGAAATATGGAGACTTATCAATCAGCCTGTATATAAAAGATCTGTATTGCGACACATACTTATCTCAGCCCAACACATAATTATCAGAGAGAAATTTTTAATTCCGAAAATCCTTAAAAACTACGTCCTGGAAGAAAATAATATATACTAACAAAAAAAAATCGCAAAATTTAATTTAATCTAATAACAAGAATACCTAACTTCACTAACATGTGATGCTCAGAAACTAAACAGAAGACAACAATTTTTATATTTAAAACTGGTGAATTTACTCCAACAATTTATCAAATGTTATCTTGTACAATTTTAATCATTACTATGAAAGGAGATTTGGACAAACTTTCAACGCTAAACTAAATCCGTTTACAAGACAAATAGCAGAATTTTTTAAAAAAACATTACTACTACTTTAGAAAGAGATAGAAAAGTAAATAAACTAGTAGTTGATGGGAAATAATGAAAGGCTGAACGAAAGCGTTTGATCTATAATTATTTTTTTTTCCAGGACAATTCTAAACCAAGGATGAAAATTCCAACTTTTAAGGTTCAAACATTTTTGTCCTCCATTTCTTTACCTGGAGCTGTTTAAACATAGAGATCATTTCATCTTCGTCATAATAAAATACACAGACAAAATTGTACGACGCAAAATTGTAAAACGCAAAATAAATCTAAAAGTTGGTATACGCGCTTTGAAGATTTAATTTTTTTTTAAAATCTTTGCAGCTAAGAAAATGTATAACATTTTGTTTTTTATCTATTAGACTAATAGTGTAAGACATTAAACTTAAATTATACAAAAAACTTACAGGATAAATATTGAAATGCATAACAAATTAATACAATTTTTCGGATTAAGCAATCGAGAATATATTCGGATAGCAAATAATTTAAACTGTTAAATAGGAAATTATTAAATTTATAACTCACATTTATACCACTCTACACAGTATGCACTCGGGTAAATATTCTCAAAGTTCCAACACAGAGTGGTCCTAACCCTCGTAGTTATTTTAACATCTCCTATGAAAATATGGGGTTTGCGAGTGTCAATTAACCTCAGTTTGGATGCATTTTTGAGCTTATAATATCAAAATATTACATTCATTTATATATTCTTATTGTGTCGACTACACGCCAAAACAGTGGACAGCAATTCATAGGATTCAGTTTAAATTTAACGCTTCAAGTGAACGTCGATGTATGCAAAAAAATATGAGGAGGAGTGAAATGTGTAATTTCGAAATAAATATCTTAAGAAAAACAGTAGAAGACCATATACAGATGCGTAGGTATGAAGTCTGCCAGACATTTTTCAATTATTAATATTATAAGCCTATACAGAAGGTCGTTTGCACTTTATGGAAACGATTTTGATAGTTAAATTTTATGTATAAATTCCGTAATTTTCGGTGATTTGCTTCCATCTGATAGCCAAGGTTCTTGACAATAGCTCTAGCTCGAATTTTCCATGAAAGTAAACTTTTTCTTAGTACTGTCATGTCAATTTTACCTCATTCCTCTTGGACCATTTTCCCGTTCAGTGTTCTTGGATGACGTTTTCCTAAGGCTCGTTTTAATAAACCGAAAGAGCTAAAGTCCACTGGAGAAGCGTCAGGTGATTTTACAAGGATTTCATTAAATGGGATACACTTTATTCAGTGTTTTTTTCTTTCTTTGCTAAATAAGCGGCAATTGATTTAGACGTGTGACTGGCGGCTTTGTCCATATGAAGCTCAACTTTATCAATGTCCTTTCCATATAAGGTGGAATTTCTTCCTCAAAAATTGGTTCCAAAATATTCTACTGATAGTAGAGTGAATTAATTTTGGCTTTGAGACTTTTTTGATTTCTAATTTGCCGTTGTAACAAAATCCTGCAACTATCATAAATCCCTTTGGGAACTTTTCTGTACACTTACGAAGCCATTTCGTAAGGTCATTCCCGTTAGTTGAACAATAGAAAATTTATCTTTTTTTTTATTAGAGTCACTTAAATACACCCATGCCTCATCGAGTGTTACCACAAATTTCCATTTTTCAGCAGATAGGAGTTTTCATAGAATTTTCTACAGTTTGTGCTTCTTTCAGCAATATACTTTTGCAAAAGCAGATGAACTTTAGGTTTAAACATCTTTTTTAACTTCAAAACTTTATGAATGATTTTACTTACAGTGGCAGAAGACATTCCTAGTTTCGATGCAATGGATCTTTGCGTCGGTGGATTTTGTTTTAGGATCAGAGACTTCACGTTCTTCATATTTACCTGCGTTCGAACAGTCTTAGGATGATGTTTCGCGGTCAGGTTTTCATTTTTACTTCCAGTTAGACTTTCTTCCTTTCAAATTTAATATATTATAAATACCTTTTTTTGAAATGCCATAACCGTGATTTTTACACCGCTTTACAATTTGTTGATACGAATATTTCTCCTCGGAAAGTGCAGTTACGCAACCTTCGAGCCATCTATCAATTTTAGGAGCCATTTTAAAGATAAATCTTTTATTTTACATTCCAATTAAACAAAACAGTAGCAGACGATTATTCTGAAGTTGTCAAATTTTTATCTCAAAATGCAAACGAAAAAAATAAATTATAAAATAGTTTCCGTAAAGCGCGAACGACCTTCTGTAATATCTACAAAAACCTATGTACGAACACCTCATTTCCTATTCAAGAAACTTAATTTTGAACAACTATCTGATTCTTCAACATCCAGAATAATTTTCAGGTCTTACTTTGAATTAGCTATTAAACTTCTACCCAAAAAAAGGTAATTTCTTGAAAATTAAAATAGATTCTAGAAACAGATTACAAAAAAAAAAAATTGAAAATTTTACAGGAAGGAGAAAAACAATTGGAGACGCTTTATAAATATTAATGATTACAGAGATATTAGTGGTAACTACGACTTTTATTCTTTTCCAAGTAATAAAAAGGAAATTTAAAACAAAGCTAACCTTTTTTAATAAAAAAAGTGTAAAAACACACTTTTACGTTTCTTCCACGCATATTGAGAATAAAATGCATGTCACAAAAGATACATTAAAAAAGAAAAGTTTATTTTCTTTTATTGTCAGACTAACAGTGCATCCATTTGTATATTCGACGAGAAATAAAAACTTTCAGAAATCTAAATGGGCAAGTTTTGTATTAAAATCTTAGCGAAAACACCATTATGATAAATGTGCTAACACTTTCTGTCGAAGAAGACAAGATTCCAGGTGGAAAAACTTAAGTTTCGGACGAAATTTCTTTTGTTTGTTTTGATAAGGTCCGGAAAGATTTTGATGATAGTAATCAACGCAATTTCTAATTTGCTGACACCTGAAAAAGAAACATTTACCTGTTGATTTCTACATTCACATTTGGAAGATCTGAAGCCACTTTAAATTTTTAAAAAATTGAAATCGTCACCGATCTGCTTTATTCACTGCTATCCCTCTATTTCTGCAGTACTTATTCCAAAACGCCACTAGACTCATGGATAACAAAAGAGCTGTTAAAATTAGAATCTGGACTTTAAAAATAAGCCAAACTTCACTCCCCGATAACGCATAAGTTTCTGATAATTTTTAGACGTGACAAGCCGATTACATGACGTCTGACCTAAAAATTATCACGCAGCTTTCTCACCATGTTTATTGGAAGATTATGTAATAGGTAATGTTACAAATATCTGAGCCATATCGTAACTTTGCATACCTGAAATCCAACAAAAAAAGTCCTGAAGATAACGTTTAGTTTTAGATAAACGTTTCAATCATGCATTTATAATGTAAATTTATTGATGGGATAAATAAGGCGTTTCAAATTTCATTGGTATAGTCAATATTTCGTCTTATCCGAGGAAATCATAAATTCAATACAAGCTAATGTTGATGAGCAAATTTTTGCAAAAAAATCGAAGAAAGGATATTATTTCATCACTCTAAGAACAAAAATAAAATTTAAAGGTAATCATCTTTGGCGTGAAATTACTCCAAAAAGTCATAAAAATGCTAATCGAAGCAACAATAAATTTTAAACATATTTTATAATTTATTCATTAAGATTACATGAAAGATTGAGTCATTGCTGTTATCCATCGACTTCAGTAGGAATAGGAAAAGTTAAGAAAAACTAGTATATTTTGCAACTCAGCCTAAAATAATCCTATTCTCAGAACATTCCCCGAATAGCTCGATAAGTAACTTACTTTGCAAAATAATGAGGATAATTTAGTGAGATTATCTAATAACCAACAATACAAATACACTGAAATATACTACAATATTTCACAAAACGAACGACATTTCGATGCAATGTCGAAGTGAACTTTAATTATTTACATTCTATGAGAAGCAGATGACCCAATAGGTTAAGGGAGAGCGGAGTATACATTGGTTCTCAACCTGCGAACGGCCACTGTATTTGTCCACAGCTGCAGATCAGCTACCTGGATTAATTCAAAACGTAACTTCACGTGTGTATCGATTGACAGATGTAAAGCACAAGTCGTACAACTATTTTGTGACATATTCACGTTCTCCTAGTGCGCTTACTGAAACATACAGTTACTCTGTTGTAGTTCTCTGAATTACTTAAACTTATGTTTCTCAAGCTTGTTTGATTATACTGCAATGCATACGACCACTTCGTCACTAAACAACAGACGGCGGGATCATTATTGGCGTAACCTGGGGAGTGGCTATTGGTTTGGCGTAGTAGGGTTTCAAACTTAGCAATAAACCCATAGTACTAGCAACCTTTCTGCCAGAACATAGAAATTCTGAGTTTCAAATGTGAATAACAATTAATAGTTTATACCACCGAGATGACATCTGTGCGCCGTTGGTCCGTAATTTATAAGTCGTTGGAAAAGTGTTACTTTGGAAACCATTGGTTTATAACAATACGACACCTGAAGGTTTTTTTTTTCTGGTAATTCAATACATTACAATCTGCGCATGAAAAAAGCAACAAATTTCAAGAATCCGGTACCGCAGAAATGAGTAGATGCAGAATAAAGCAATTTTCGTTTTAAAGTGGAATGCTTTACCGAGTCATGATTACATTTATTTATACTTCTTAGCGTATTCATTACATTCAAACCGTCTGGACATTGCTAAAATCCTTCGGCTGAAAATAAGAATCTTTCACCAACGGTAAAACTATGAGAAAAACTTTGATGTGAATATGATAAAATACAAACATGTGAATAGAAAATATATTTAACTAAAAATTTTAAATTCTTAATCTAGTTTACAAATGATGGTACTACATGTAGTACAAATGATGGTACTACATGTTATTAAAATGGTATTTACAGAGGATTCGTTTAGTTGAAAAATTTCTACATACAAACACAGTATGCAAATGCATAAAGTACACTTCCAACTGGAAATTTACCCAACTTCTTTTTCAATTCAGTGACAAATATTTTGCAAAAACAAATATTTATCGTTGATATTGCATTACAATATTATTCCTATTGAAATTCATATAGTTCCAACAACAAAGCATGGGTGATACAAGGAGACTTAACAAGACGAACTATGGAGGGAAAAGCAATTGTTTATTTAATTCACATAGAATTCGGAGAAGAGTTTAAAGAACTTCCACTTGAATGCAGTAATGCAACATCAAAATAAAGCCAGATATAAACGTTTTTACAGTCAAATGTTATTTTACCTTAAACTCATTAACGCGGTTGAATCAAAGTAGCAAGAAAAAATTTCGTCGAATACAAACTGGATGACACAGATTCCGTCTTTTGCATGATTTCAGCTCACCACTTCACATGGTAGAACTGGTAAGAGAATTAATTGTCTTCAGTTTACTATAAAGAAGGTTAGAAGATTTTCTGACTCGCGTATCTGCAGAAATATAATCTGAAGAATCTTTATTAGCAGCACTTACACAGATATTAACTTCCCTTACCCTTTTAAGAAATAGCCCGACAAAAATAGTCATAATATCTGACGAGCAACATACTCTGAGCATTCGTTTCACCAATCCTGAAGGCTGCTGTGTTCTAACTCTATTTAATTCGCTCACTTCAATGCTAACCTATGGAGAAAATGTGTCCAAGGATTGTCGACTTGGATTAAAAGATTTTTCTTGAAAAATTGTATTACGTAATAGACCCTGGGGCATTTTTAGTTTCTTTTTAAAAAGGAAATATTTTTTAATTTAAATTATTTGGGGGTAAAATCCCGTATAGTGTGTTTAAAACGCTCATAAATTCCTTTGGTGGAGCAAATTTATACAATGAATCCTGTTGCAAGGTGCAGAAAGTTTAGACTATCTGAAAACACCATTTTTGTTGGATTATCAGCATTTATGTAGCTGTAAATTGTAGACATTTTCTCCATAGGTTAACACTGAGGTGAGCGAATCCAATAGGGTTAGTACACAGCAGCCTTAATAGTTGGAGAAATACTGATTATAAAAACGACAGTTATATTACACCATATCTTGACTGCATCGAACTCTAATGGATACAGAATAAAAAAATTGATTGAAAATGAAACTGGGAACCACGATGAAATCATCATACTAAAAATTTCCGCAGAAGATTACTTTAGGTTACCTTTTGTATTTTCACTTCGGAATGTCAGCTTTCACCATTGATGTTATAAAATCCTATTCCACGAAATCGCCATAACGTAATATGGGTCTGCCCCCGTTTTCAAAAGCCACACAGTTTTGTCCAAGGGGTTTTGACCCTTTGAAATCAACCATAAGAAGGTCAATACGTCATCAAGAATCGAATTTAAAATAATCGCGGTGCATTTATATGCCATAAAGATTACCTAGGTTATTCATTTTACAGTCCGGATAAAAGACCGGGGGAATCGAGTTCAATAAATCCCCAATGATTCAAATTCCAGAAATCTTCAAATACTTTTAAAACGAGCCTTGATCATTTAAAGTTTTTGTTATACGAAAAATTTAATTTTGGCTATTAATGTTTCTCATAAAAGAAATAAACAAAAAGCCTTTGACTGACCACTGCATAGGTAGTTTATGTTGGAAAAGGTTTTTTTCCTGCATAATATAGACCCTTTAAGGATTTTTAAAGTTATAGAAGACTCTCGGTGATTCTCGAAAAAGAAGCAGAATGCCTATTTGCCAGAGCATTTTTTTATAATTGCTTTATTCTGAGTTACAAGGTTAAAAATGTTTTACGTTCATAAAATGGGATAAACACGATTGTTATTTTGGGGGCGATAATCTTATCTCTTTAATCAAATTTATTTAAACTTTATTCTCATATTAAAAACCAGCTATGGCAGCTGGTTCCGATTGGACCGATCAATTGGTTCATCAATTGGACCGATACCCTAACAATCAAACTACCATTTAAGTCATTAAATCAACATGACACTAGCCCCGCCGAAAGCGATACCATAGCCCTACGCCTCTATCAAAAGTCACTCATTGTTTCTTAAGCCCGATTCCCACGGCACGTGCCCCCTCCCCTCTAATTAAAACGAATTGTGGTTGAGGCAATGGATCAAACCTACTATCGTCATCTTACGCAAATATCCTAACGACTAGGTTATTATTGCACATTGCCTTCGATTAACAAAGATAAATTTTGATTACGATATATATGTTAAACATTCCAATTTTAAGAAACAGTTGCTCTTAATTATGGTTGCACTATAAATGGAAAAAAAAAATCTGACATTAATGCTACACTATTTCTGCAGTCCATATTAAACTGAAAATTGTATTTCGTTTGCAATAGATTGATTGATAGTGCCTCAGGAATCTTATACCTCCAAATTTCTAGATGTTGATTCGCTGGATTGGGCCTCTAAATCAACAAAATTTATTTTAAAATTTATTTTTCTTCACAAAATTTCTTATTTTACACAAACTTCAAGGGAGAAAAAATTCAAACAGATCGAAAGAGAAATAACAAAATACCTATTACCATTAAAGAGACTAAAGTCGAGATTAAAAAAACCATTTTAAGAAGCTTATCAGAAACTAAAAGCTCCAAAATCTAATACTAAACCAAGAATAAACTCCCGTATAACTGACTTGACCAACTAGAAAAGTTAATATCTGCCGAAGAAAGCCTGGAAGTCTGGTTAACAGCCTTTTTATCTACAGACCGATAAAGGGCTAAATGCATAATTCGACTTTTTTTTCCTAAACAGATCCAGCCGTCCGTCATCAGGAGTCTATGACCGATAGGTAGCGAGATGGATGTCGTAAAGAGATACCGATGTTAAGTAGGACAGGAGATGAAAGTAGGCAACGTACAGACAACATGTGACAGTAGGCTGATAACTAAAAGAAATCCGATTGCACCCAATGCAACGTGAGAGATGTGAATGTGTTTAAAAGTGTACCTAAGGGGATACTTTACAGGAGAAGGAAGTTCATGAACAATAACTTTTGATAAGACGATGTTTATCAGCAGACACTTCCATTTAGTACTGCACGACGAACATAACTATTTTTTTTCTTTCAAAAAAATTTATAGCCATTCCTGGTTGTGGTGTTCATATCAGATAACGATTATTTTATCTTATTTCTAAATTTGTTCTCTGAACTTGTAATTACCAGCTGACCTAGTTATGTGAAAGTCATTCGATGTGACGCAGTCAACAAGAAACAGAGTGGAAAGTGCAATTGAAATAACATAAACACGACATCATTATCGTCATATGTCAGATGGTATATATATTTCCGTCAATAATGAGTCAGTAAAAAGTCGACAAACAAAGGTTTTAATTTATAATCAAGCAAAAGTATTGAGAACGGTTTCGGAACGAAAAGCAAGGGCCCATCTTGAAACACAAAGTCATATGATACAATTCTTACATTTCATTTGTGATTACACACATTTTGCCCATTCACGTACCAAGTTTTGTTGACTACTTCAGGATGGGAACACGCAATAAAGTGAACTACTGTTGCCCTATGAGAGTGCAATACCAGTGCGCTCATGCCTCGGTCAGGATGTAAACCAGACCCTCAAAATGGTAACTTATATTTAAAGATTAATTACGCAAGAAACGGTTGCAATTATTAACACATGTGCATGATGATGTTGCTGTGGCTTATTCCTCAAGATCTGGTCGAAGGCTAGACCAATAGGTCGTGAACTCTCAAAAAGTCATACATGAGAAGAGGCGCAGTAAATAGGTCCTCATGCAGCAGCCCCACGCAGTTCAATAGGTGGGCAGGTGATGCCGGTGCTGAAGCACATTTAGTGCAACTTCGAAAAGTTTTCTGTCCATTGATAAAAGTAAGGCTCCCGGTATGTCCACTCATGAGTCTACCGATGATGACCTGAACTGCCCAGTCCCCTTTAATTGTGAAGGCACCACCAGGAGATTTCCCAGAATACCAGGAGTGGGACAGAGGAGTCAACCATAATTTCTGGTTTGATATCTTTATTTTTGAGCATATTTCGGAAAAGGTCAGGCTGACACCTGAGGTTGATGGACTAGAAACACCATCCTTTGCAAGATTGTCAGCGGTCTCGTTTCCATGGAGACCTGTATGTGAGGGAACCCACTGGAAGTAAATCCTGTGCTGCCGTGAAAGCTCCTTAAGGTCTTTAAGTAATGACACAGATGCTCTGTCATCAACTTTGGTTCAGTTGCTCAGATGTTGTATAGCACTGCGGCTATCAGTCAGGATCCAAATGTCTGCAGATGAAATTTCAGACTCCAAAGCCCTAAGGGCCTATTTTATAGCAATGAGTTCAGCTCTACAAACTGAGCAGAAGTCCGGGTTTCTTAGCTTGATTTTATCAGTGTGAGATGGTGACTTAATGAAAACACCACTGCCGCAGGCACAATGATCATGTCTATTGCCGTCAGTATAAACCTGAATAGCCATAGGTGGAATTTGGTTAATGATCCCAAGAGCAAGTTGGTAGAGGTAGGCAAAAGTTGTAGGTAGGTTGGTTTAAGTAGGCAGATCGTAATGTTTACTAGTCTGGGCTCCAAGGACAGTCTGGAAATGTATACCAGGCAAGCCCTCCAGTGGGTTAATGAATGTCTTTAAGCAGTGTTTCTCGACATCAGTATATAACAAGTCCATCGAATGTAGTCTGTAAAATGGACCGTCTCTCCTCAATCTTTGGTTATTCACCCAATCTCTAAGAAAAATAGATGTTCTATTGTATTTACCAAAGCTATAAAGTTTATTGAAATACTGAGAGAGGCCCGTACTTCTCAAACTCAAGGGCTGCAGGTCACATTCGTAAAGAACCAGCTCCATAGGACAACAATTTCTCATACCGGTTATAATTCGGGCAGCACTTGTCTGTACTCTCTCTAATTTTGTCAAGATAATGGTAGAAGCACAAAAATAAATTTGAAAGCCATACTCCAAAATTGGTCTGATCAGAGAGTTATAGGTAGTCCTAAGAGTAATGACATCAGCACCCCAGTCTCCGCCAGTAATATATTTCAATATATTAAGTCTTATTCTGCTTTTTGATATCGGGTATTCAATATGTTACTCAAAATGTCTGGGTCTAGTGTGTAACCCAGGTACCTAGATGTTTATCATATGGAAGATTTTGTCCATTTAACTTAATATTTGGTTAGTAATTATAAAAATGTCGATTTGTGGTGAAGAAGCTACAAGTGGACTTTGAGGCACTAAAACAGAGTTTGGGACTTTCAGCAAAGTTCAAAACGTCAATTAAAGTAAGATTCACTTCAGACTCGAGTTGACCAATATCGCTGCTAGAATTCCAAAGGACTATGTCATCTGCAAACAATCCAATCTCACTTCTCCTGGATATTATATCTTCTATATGCCAGAAAGAAACATTGTGAAGAGAAGAGGGCTCAATACTGAAGCCTGAGGAACACCCTGTCCCAATCTAAAGGTTTTAGAGAATGAATCTCTAAACTTCACTCACATTTTGCGATCCCTCATGAAATCATATATCCAAGATAAGGCCCTGGCCTTTATACCAAAACTTTTATAAAGCTTTATGATCAATTTGTTTCTCCAAACCCTGTCAAATGCTTTCGACAAGTCCAGGAAAACGGCAATTGTGTGGTTTGAAGGTTTGAGAATCCCTAACGTGTTGTCCAAAGTATAAAATCTGATCAAATGCTGAGTGTCCTGTTCTAAAACCGTATTGTTCAGAAGGGAGCAAGTGATTGGAATCAAGGTAAAAATCTCCAATATACATTTCTCCACAAGTTTCCAAGTAAAATTTGTTATAGAAATAGGTCTATAGCTCTCAGGTGAACTAGCATTCTTATTTGGCTTCCTAATAGGTATGACCCAGGCCCTTTTCCAGTCTCTAGCTTGCCAACATTCCAGGACAAGTTGAAAATCTCAAGATCCATGATCAAGGTGCATGATTAATCCAATATCACATTGTAGTTCCATGCATCAAAAAGAGATATGCAAACAACTTCGCAACATGTACATATTACACTCTAAAAATGTCTGAACTAGTCGCTACTTATTCATAAAATTTTGTGATCTTTACTTATGTATTCCGTTAAGATATTTTACTTTTTACATTTATTTCATCTAAGAGTCAGTTGGAGCGTGCAATTTTTTTTAATGCATTAAGACAATTTTGCAACGAAGGTTGGTGTTTTGCAATAAAAATGTGTTTATTCTTCAAATTTTGACAATCTGAGCGAGATCTTCACTCAGAAAATTTACATTCTAAAAATTCCCAAGTATACTACTTACGCTTTTTCTCACGATAGCCGCACTTTTTCATATATCATTCAACACGCTTTTTATTTGAAAAGTAGCACGTCCAATAAATGCATAATAAATTATTGCCAGAAGTATCAAAGAAAATTTCGAAACGTTGGAAGATTCATCCCTGAGCGCCTGCACATCCAACCTTGAATCATTTTATACATTTTTGTGTCTATTATAGAATATCTCTTACTATTTACATAAAACAGTAAAGTCCAGATTATTATTTTGAATTAAAAGTATCCCGTTTAAGGCGACAGTGGACTTTCAGAGCTAACTTTTTTTTCTTTTAAATCAATTTCCTTGAAAATTGATTATATTATTAGCAGTACAGTTATATAAATATTTCTAAAATTTGAAGGTAAAATATGAATTAGTTTTGGAGTTAGTAATTATTGTTTCAAAATTATTTTAATTAAAAATGCTCCAGGCGTATCAATTTTGCATAAAATATGATAGAAATTTTTTAAGTATACCTTTTAGACCTTACAACAAAACATGGTTGTTGTCATAAGCATTCATAGAAAATATAAAGAGAAAAAAAATAATTGTGCTAGTACCCATATTTCGAAGAATAAACAGCAAGAGTGGTTAATTAAATTACATAACTAACATATTATATGCTTCAAAACATATCTGTTTCTTTTATTTTATATTCTCTAACGGAAATAATTCTGGAATTTCAAAGACAATGATCTATTTTCAATACGCCTGGAGCATTTTAAACTTTTGTAATATATGAAAATTTTACTTCTGAGTAAACAGCATTTTAAGTTATTATTGCCATAAATCATAAAATATTAATTTTTAAATACTGTATAAGTGAATATTACTTACCTTAGATATATATGGATGCACATTAAAAATTAAATAAGTGAGAACTGTAAGAAAATATTTTGGCAAAACAAAATCAGTCGTTATTGAACCAGATACCTTAGTAACACTGCTTTACTTTATCTGGTCACAAAATGAATGCTGCGACTTATAAAATATAAGACTTTTATAATTTCATACCAAATTATAAAAAAGTTCATATTTATGAAATAAAAAATATTAAATTTATTTAAAATGAGTCTATTTCCTCACCACACAAATGGGGTAAGACTCATAGGCACATTTTTTTTAATTGTGGTTTTCCCCAGAGGCCTAATCCACAAGTCTACAATTAAAATAAACCAGAACCATAAGTGGTACCTTCATGCTTCTCTTATTTAGAATTTAAAGCTTTTCTTTTTGATCTTTTTGAAAATGCAGGCTTTAATTCTAAAGATCGCTGAATTTTTTGCTGGTTTCTGCGGATATTTCTCCTTTTAGCGATGGATATTGAGTCCACATTAATTTGTACATTTTTGTACAAAATTTTTAAGGGATTCTATGCACCCAAGATTGTATTCACCGACAGCTGAAGTCACTGGCAGTTCTAATCGTTCTTTTGGACACGAAAACTTCATTGGGGCATTTATTCCATATAACGCTATTCAACGTTTCATTTGCATTCTGTGTTTTTGCAGAGATGCAACGTTGCAGAAGATCATCAGATGTCAACCTTTGGTACACTGGTAAAATCTTTGCAACCACATTCTCAGCCAATGGGGTTTTCATCAGATCATGGCTTCTTAGAGTTTCACCAAGAGCTATTGCTCGTTGATAAAAATACCACGAGGAGACGCCAGTAGGACACTTTGCATGATTTGACTTTCTATCCTTTGACATGCAGTGATATAAAGTGGCGAATACTGAGGTTTTCATCTTTTCCACATTCGGTGCATTATCTTTTATAGCTTTTCTATAACAGTTTTGGAGTTTTATTATAGTTTCATCTTTTAAATCACCTCGTTTACGACCACTAATTGTGACGCCTTTTAGTCGCCACTCTTTATTTCTCAAGGCAGTTCCCAATCTTTTAGATATGTGATTAACACATTCTTCTTTAGAAATCGGTTTTTCTGCCCCATACACATTTGCTTGCAAAAGATGCTGATAAGTTTTTGCATCTTCATCAGAAAGCACTGTTGTGTAGCGCATTTTATTTTTCATAATGGAGCGTTTCCACAAAATAAATGCAGCACACATCTCCATACGTCCTGAAGAACCGTCAAAATTTTTTTGACAGTTTGGTTTGTGGCCATTTTGCCAAATTGTAAATTCTGCGCTTTTACCATGTAGGTCACGAGCAGCTGACACATAATCAGGGCAGTATTTAGATAGAATTTCGTAGTCTACAACTAGTCCTGTAGCTACGTCAATAACAGCGCCAATGCCATATAAAGAGGTATGTCCTCTTTTTTGACAAGTGCCATCATAAGATACAGTTATATCTATGATGGCATCCTCATCTACAGTTGACTGATCTTCAAAATTGGCTTTACGCACCATTTCTTGAGTTTTTAGTAGAATCTCATCTTTTGCGGATTTATTTCTCTCTGACAAATCCTCTAAACATTTAGCAAATTGTTTTTATCCATACCTGGCATTCCCAGAATCATGGAAAAAGTTTCAAGGACAGCATGACATTTTCCAATGCCAAGAAATGCATTCACAATATTTTGATTTATGCTAAATTTTCTACAAGATATTTCTCTAGAACTTGAAAAATTTTTAGCATAAATGTGTCCACATTCGGAGCAAAAGAGTTCTAAGCTTTTAGAAAATCCATACGACTGTCCAGATGAAACATTCAAACAGTTGATGGAACTGCATTCACTGCATGGGACTGTGCTTAGTAAAGCAGACCACGAATGATTATCCATTAATGTATAATCTGCTAGTGCACAGCTCTCACTAACAGTGTTTTCAATACTTAATGACGACTTTTTTCCAGCAGTATCACTACAGAAACATTTCATTGCATTCGCAGCTGCAGCTTTCCTTCGTTTGCTAGGCCGCCATTTCGGCTTTCGCCAACGTGAACTAATGCTGTGCATTGCAAACTAATTGTACAGCAATAATTACAAAAGTAAAATATATAAATTTAACTTCAAAAGTAAGCTGATGCTGAACTAGAAATGATCTCTTACACAAGAAAACTAACGGTCACATGTAAACAAACTACTGGGTGAAACACAGTCATAGATGCTGTTAAGTACTCGCTTACTTTCGACGCTAAATAAAATTAGAAAATCATGGGGTTTGAAATTAAGCATACGAAAAGGAGGTTTGTTTATATATGAGAGTTGCCATTTAAAAGGGGCGTGGTCAGTTTGTTTACTAATTTTAAATACCAATAAATGATGATAAAATGATCGGATAAAAAAATTCTTTTTGCTTATTCCTAATGATATATTCTTCCAATATTCACTAAAATCGAAAATTCGAATTTTTGGTCGATTTTAGCCAATTTGAAAGACCACCGTCGCCTTAATGTATTTATATGAAAATATATAAAGGGAAACAGTGTCGTAACTAGGCAGATGCAACAAGGCCACCCGCACAGGACCCACTTGTAAAGGGGTCCCAAAATGCTGTATTTGTTTTATTATTTTCCCAAACCTAATTAATTAAGGGGCCCAAATGCAAATTCTTGCCCAGGGCACAGGAATAGTAAGTTGTGGCACTTAAGGGAAATAACAGAAAAAAGATCTACGGGAAACTTATGCTAAAATTAATAGACAGAAATTTCCAATGTAATGCTGAAAAATAATGAATAGAAATTAACCTTTCACGTCGAGGGATATGAGATACAGTACCTCGGTACTTGTCGCACTTCGACGCGAAATAATTACTTCGGTACTCGTCGCATTTCGACTGGAAAAAATGCTTCGGTACTCGTCACTTATGCTGAATTGTGTTCTAAATGACTTGAATTACAAAATTTTGTTCAAAAGTATCACCCTGCAAAATCTCTAGCAAGCTGAAATGTTTGATCATTAAACAAGTCCACAATATCTCACTTCAGAAACATAGGCAGAAGGAAGTTTCTCCTGATAGGTTTGTAGTGAAACTCTCTAAATCTGTGTCTACACCAGTTATCGGGAGACAGAAAAGAGAAAACTCCCGTGAAAGTGTCTGATTTTTTATTGGAAGGAGACGCCACTTGCAATCAATAATCCCTCTCCTGTAACATTTTCTGGCGAATAACTGAGACGTTATGATTGACTTCGTGGCAAATAGTAAGCAATGTCCGGGTGGTTTTTGATGATTAAAAAAAACTGGACAGAATTTTACTATGACATAACAAATTTAATATTGAACTAAGACTTAACAGACTTAACGTTGATTTGAACACATTACAGCTGAACGAGAGTCTGGTTACAAACTATTTTAACAGCGGCTTCTCTCCCTAACAAGTTTAGTTTTCAGACGCAGAGTTCGTCTGGCCGCTCAAGTCCATACCTTAAGGGGACTCACTCGAAAAACAAAGAGTCTGGAAAACATATGCTGCTGAGAATTCCTTTTCAGCGACATGCGAGTCCTTCCTAGAAACGCTTGTTTTCGAGAAGAGGAGCGTGGGATTATTTCCCGATGACTGACCGCGTCTTGGATCCGATCAGTTCGATAGGTCATTAAGTGAAAAGTTAAGGTTTCTGTAACGTCAAAATGTCTGAATAACGGCGACCAAGTGACAAGTTTAGGAGTCCTCCCAAATAGGGCGATAATTTTTAACACACAGATTTTCCCAAACTTTCGAGTAAGGTGAGACGCACGGGCTTTAGGCCCCAGACCCAAAGACAATGATCGTTTATTCAGCCCAACAGATTTTTTTCTTCTTTTTTTTTAAATCCCCCGTGTTACGTGATTGTCCCACAAGGTTTTACGTGCCTTTACACCCTTCTTTTACCTCTCCACTATCCCATTAGGCCATCAACTCCTTTTAATAGTCCAGTGCAGTGACGTACGCAGGGGGTGGGGTTGATGGGGGTTAAACACCCCCCCCATTGGTTCTGATTACATATATTATTTAATTAGGTTTAAGCTTTGCACTGATTGCTCAAACTACTCTTTCATAGTAACCCCTCCCCCTTTGAAAATTTCTGCGTACGCTGCTGATCCAGTGAAGTTAGAAGTGATATTGAATGAACATAATTTAAAACAATTAGATAAAATAAAATTTATGTATGTCTAGTTTTAAGATTTTGTATAAAGAAACAAACCCTATCAATTTAAAAATTGCCCGGTAAAATGTGAAATTTCTGGTTTTCGGGAACGAATTGATTCAATTTACGTTACTTCTAACGGGAAAATTTTTTTCGGTACTCGTCGTGCCTTCTGGAACCAATTAACGACGAGTGCCGAGTTACCACTGTATGTGGTTCTTCATGGTATCTATACCAAACTATTGTAAGACAAAATATACTCTATAAAAATGTTTTTTTTCGACCAGTGAAATGGTCAAATATTTTATTGATAAACTTCTTAGAAATCCTAAAGACAAATTATTTTGAACATTTTGCAAAGCAGAAAAAGGGGAAAGTATGCAAACTTGGCAATTTATTAAGTAGATAAAACAAAAACTAAACACGCTTAAAATTTTTAAGCTTATTAAAATAAAACTCCAAGTAATTCATATAATTTTTATTTGTATAAAATGCATAAACGAACTATATAAAAAGACGAAAATGAGGATTAAAAAAACGCTTCAAAATGAGTACGAACGAAGAAATTAAAATTTTGAGTCCACGACTTCCTTCAAAAGCATCCTTTTCATACGGCAGATTGTCGGAAATTCTCATTTACAGCTTAATGGGGGTGCTGATCATGAAGAGGTTAATAAAGTAACAGGTGGTCATCTTTATTTTAAAACTACACACCTAGTGCTTCCTACACTAGATGTCGAAAGACAGGTTCTTTCCTTTATCGGATGTAAAGAAAAACTGCCGCGATTAGAGCTTTTCTAATGGCCGCCCACTGTTACGACTTCAAACTCTAACTGTTTGTCCCTATAAACGGGGATTTTGGTTTTACTCGCCCTACTGGAGGGAAATACTGTATGTGTACGTCACGTGTCAAAACGAAACTAACTTGTTTTGTCACGTTAGGAGAGCCGAATTGCGCGGCACTTAGCATCTTGTAATGGCTTGACATAGTCGAGTGGAAATCTGGACGGCATGAAGGCAAAGCCGTTAACGACCATTGTAACAAGAATATTGTAATTATGTTGTGATTGTGATATTTGTGAATAAATGTCATGTTTCGTAAAGGATACGGAGTCTGATACCTTTAATTTATGGTACACGCACTAGTGAACTGAAATCAATCGGAGGAGGCGTGTGGAACTTTTTTCCCTCGAACGAAAAGAATTTTGGGTACCTGTTATTAAACAAAGAGCTATCATCGAAATACATCAGTGATGACTTCTCTCTTTGCAGATAAAACGGGTTTTTTCCCAGCGCGTAATGAGATGTGCGATTGGCTCCGCAAACGCCTAATCTGCAATTATGTTTACACATTATGTAAGTAATTTTGCCGCACTAGTAAGCCAGTCATATTTTTACATCGTCTCCTGTCTCTTGCTTACGATACTTATGAATAAATTTCTTAACCCCACATTCTGACACTCAATATCTATTTTGGAGATGAGCACAAATCTTGACATTTTCAGAGAACTCATAACATTTCGAGTAATGTCCGCAAATTACTAAGTTTTGTACTTATTTCATTCCGTTCATGTGTCCCAATTGGGAACCACACATCGAGTTTAATAGTTAAATTAAATGATTATCACTCCATCCTGAAGAGCAACCACTCAAGTTATCTGGGTCGGTACTAGGTGCCTCGAAATTCAATATTAAAAGCATAATTCTAGGAATTTTCATTTATTCCCACAAAGTAGATCCCCTCCGCCTTCTTAGAAGTAGGTTCAGCGTCCCTGCTTCAAAGCATGTTATTAAACGTTAAATGACATACTTACGGGAATGAATACGTAAAAAAAAATCATTTTCATTACCTTTAAGGTTTTAAAGACCTTTCATGTGTTTCGAGCAGTTACCTCATATTAATAAAGAAAATTTTAGAAAACACCATTTATAAGAAAGAAAAAATATTTACTAAAATACCTATTGGAACGATCAGTTAGATTACCGAGACTTCGAGAAATCTTTCAACGCGCGGGAAATTTGCATTGCAACTGCAATTTTGACAGAACTCTATGGAGCCGATAGAGGTACCAAATACTAATACCTCTTTTCCCTAACAACCCTAGAACTTATACATCCAACACGTTTGCATTCTGAGGCAGACAAGGCCATTTCCAAGCAGTTCGAAAACTGTAGGCATCGAACCTAGAACCTTCCATCAAGTCAAAATCCAGAATTATATACCCTTGAACAAACACGGTTTCGCGACATAAATATGAGTTGAAACAATTGGAAAATCGCTGCCAGAGTTTTTATAAAATACACGAGTATCCAACCCCAAACCCTGTAGATAACACACCATCTTAGTAGTGAAATTAAGTGCTTGGATTACTCACAGATCACAGAACGTTATGCGGAAGTAAGACGTTTTGAGCTATTTGGATATTTAATACTAATCATATTCCCCGTAAACGTTTTATTATTCCCCTATCATATATTGGTATAATAATGCATCCCCTGGTATATGGAAGCAGGACGAAACCAGACAGTAAGAATCCCCAGACCTATGAGTGTTAGCGGTTCAATGTAAGACCTAGGATCCCGGTAAGATAATGCGATTCCGGGTCTCGAAGGCTTCTGCACAAGTTCCAAATAACATTTTAAAATATCTCCAGGGAAGCAATAAAAATCACTGCATTTATTCAAAACAGGCTGCTCTGCAGTAACCAAAAACACATGCTGAATAAAATGCCCAATCACGCATTCCGGGAAAAAAAATAAATACGATCTAAACTCTGCCCTCAAATGCACATAAACGGGTCGTTCGGGTAGGTCAAACATCCATTTTACAGGTAATGATAGCAGCTTTGAACGCGCAATATGCTCTCTCTCTTTCCTGACTGCCATTTTTACTAGGTCTCCTTCGAGAAAAATCATCTCTCCTCTCGCTGATGATGGGAAAAACGTTGCCTGGCAACGGCTTCGCAAATCCGCACTGTTCTTTCGAAACTATTGTAAACATGGCGAGGTCTTCCGGAGGACGGAACTATTTTTACCTGCAAACGGACTTTTAATCAACGGGATTTTCATGAATACATTGGCCATAAAGATTCCATACGGAAATACCTTATTTTCATGTATTATAAAAATAAGCCGCAATCGAGAATATGTTCTTGATGGAGAGCGGGAGGAAAGGTGTGTGTGGGAGTGATTGGGCAATTTTGAGGAGGAAGATGGCAATTTCAGGGCCTAGCATTCTCTGTGCTGTATTATTTTATTTAATATTCTTTAAAGATATGATTTAGCTTGCTGTGGTTCATTCAAATTAGTCAACGCAGTAAAAAGGTTAGAATTTTTATCTACACTTAAAATAATCTTTCAGGTTTTACCATATAAGATGGATAAACTAGTTAAAATTTCTATAAGTTTCCAATTTACAGGTGTGCATTACACTATGCATTTATATATACCAACGGTGGACAAATGCGGCTCTCCGTTGAGAGAATGCGGCTTCCATTAAAATATTAGTTTTTAATTCAAATCGAAATATCGTTCATAAGTTGACCAATCAACATCTTACAGAATTTCTGCGGACAGCTTTAACTAATTTTACGCAAAATTTTATAAATTCGGCCAAAGATTACCGTTAAATGAAATTTTATTTTTTAATATTAAATATATTTTTATCATATCTGATTTTTGCCATATTTAATTTTTATTACATTTGAATTTTATTACTAAAATTTTGAAATACTTATTTTCTTTTTCATAATTATATTTTTTATATCTGTTCTTATGTTATTTGTGAAAATATGCAATTACATTAAATAAAAAATTTTGAATTTGTGTATCTACGTGTGGCTCTTTATAAAATATAAAAATCCGGTCTCTTTGGTCTCATATCTGACCACCGCAGATATATACATTACATATAAATGTGTAATGTCTTAAATGTTCACAACTTTGTTTTCGAAGTATTCAAAAACCTAAATTTTAAAAATAATATCTAAAATGTAATCCTTTAGTTCTTAGTAAGTGGTTACTGTACCTGTACACAGTTATACTGAATAGCTTTTCCTTACGTTCATGGCATGAGCGTGAAAAATGAGATAGCTAGATTTTGATAGGCTGTTCTATATCATACTTGGAAACTCCACCACGACCGGAAATAAAGAGGTGAGTTACGTTTTTCATGGCTCTTTATGTTTGTTGATGTCTTATTTAATTGTACACACACAAAGAACTCTCAATTATACGTGAGTAAATTACCGATTAAGTTTTATCTGTGCTTCATTCAGTCTTCTCAAAGGGCTACTGTAAGGACTTAGCCTAAAAACAAGACTGACAGCCTTGAATATTTACATAATGCTTTATTGGCATTCTAGAATAAATATAGGCTAATTTACAAAGTTTAAAATTAAATAGTATTTACAAAAGAACTCGTGGGTTCAGGATGTCATCATGGGGAAAAGGTCCGATTCTCGATCTCTGGCATGCGCCCGTCTCGGCGTTCGCAGCAAATTGCCTCACACATCAAGAAAATTGTCAACTGTCTCTTCAGCTCTTAGGTGGTGAGTCTAAATCCTCACCCATCTCTGTGGGTGGTCGAAAGCGTGCTCCCTTTGAACCCTTTCAAGAACCGTCTTCAAACCATCCCGCGTCTCTCGCTAAATGTTTAAGTGATTATCCTCTGGACTGGCTTTGTCTGCAAGCAAGGGGGATTTCTAAAGGTGACTGCCTCCTAAGTGTCCAACGGGCGACGCGGCGTCTGCCACAATTTGTTGACAAAGCGACTCGACACCGATGAATACTGTAGATTGATAATGGACATCTGCCCGTTAGCTGTTTCAGGAATCCCACGTGGGAAAGGAGCGTGAAGTCATTACACTACTCAAATGTCTACGAAAACTGAGGTTAACTAGTCTAGAATAAAAGATTTGTACCGTATTTTTCGGACCATAGTATGCACCTTTTTACATAAAATAAATCGACTAAAAATTAGGGTGAGTCTTATGGTCCGAAGGTAACATTAAAATGAAATGAATATTTTATTATAAATATTATACATATATTTTATATATACTGTTATATTTATTACATATATTTTTTATTATATATATATATATATATATATTTTATCTTTATTAAGTGAGAAATTGAAAATATCTTTTTATAACTAACAAAATACAAAATATTTTTTTCTAAAAATCCTCCTCTTAAAAGCTATTTTACAATACAAATGTTCCTTGAAGTTGGTATGCAAGCTGCGCATAAACTCGGTACACTGTGTATCTGCCGTTTTGCTTATATTTTGTCGAGCAACATAGGGAAGAAACGTAGAGAAACGGGATTTAAAAGGTCTGACGTAACATAAAAAAAGTCAATTTCAATAATACATTGTAATAATATTTGAAAAACTTTAAAGTAGGAAGGGGATGTCCTACTCATGTTCCTGTTTTTGAAATGGCATTAATTTATTAGACAAAACAATTCCCCAAAGGTCAAGGGGACTTGGTACCCTTATATTGATTACAATAGCGAATTTTCAATTTTTTGTTAAAAATATACAGAATATTGGTACAAAGTTTTGAGATGATCTGACGATTGTAAGTGTATGAAAAATATCTTTCATCATCTCGACAGCCCTTAAAATGTCACGCCCACTTCAGTGCTTACATTCCTTTTGCGCTGAAATTTACTCCCTGAATTATAAATAACCCAGGTGATAACCCACTTAGTCGCAAATTAAGAGTAGGGACCCCAAAAAATGAAGTATTTCTTCCAAAAATTCTATCAGTATATCAACGGCTTGCATCTAGTGAACTTCTGGAAAGACGTGTGAGGGTGTGGAACTCAAAATGCTAATGAGAGTTTGCACGATGTGATTTCGGCAAAGTGCCCTAAAGAAATATTTGTTAATAAACAACGTGTAAAACTGTAACAACAGCAGTTTGTGAATTTAATACGGGTACAATGCATACAATAAGAGAAGTACAAACGGCACTAGGAATGAATGCAGGTCATTTTAAGGAAAAACTTGGTAGTGTATTGGATTCACGAAAATTTTTGTTTCGGAAAAGGTATAAAAATGCAAAGTATCAACTTGCCCGTAAATTATAAAAAATGCTATTTGTAATAGAGAACATCTATCCAGAGAGAGTGAAGGCATTACAAAATCAGCAGGATGTTTTTTAAAATCGTCAAGTGTTATGAGTGAGGTTTGTGTACTCTGTTGATGGTGAAACATTGCAACTTAAATTTTCAAATTCTGAACGAAACTGTTAATTAATGCTATAAATCTTTACTATAAATGTCTTGGAATCATATTTATAAATATTCAAAATCACTCTAAAAAAGATATTTAAATTGTTATTCACATTTTTCCCCAGTTCTCTCATCATTTCTGTTTGGATAAGTTTTTAACTAAAGCCTCTAATTATAATTAAATGTTCAAAGAAAATGGCTATAATTTTAAAGATATATAAGTAGTAACATAATGACATTAATAAAAATAAAACCGGAATAGGTTTTTACAGTTTTTGCAGTGCTTAAAATCTTTAAATTGATTTTTCTCAGTTTGCCGTTTTTGACGTATCACTGTGTTTAAAACATGATTACGCCTACAAATATATCAAATAACTCTATTATTTTTTATGTGTTCATTATAATGTATTTAATAAAACTATGGATGGATTTTACAATATAATGAAAAGGAAAAAAAAAAGAAAATCGAAATGTTGAGGAAACAGTGCTTTTTGCTGCGTTTTTGCCTATATTTGTATATTTTATTATTTTTCTCATAAATAAATTCATTAATTGTAAAATCGATCCATAAAATTATGAAGTAATGTCATACACATCCAATAAAAAAAATCATGTTAGAATTTTGAGAACTAAAGGAGAAAAACAATTTTCAAAATTATTTTTTTTTAATTTAAATTTCTCAATTTTTACCCACAAAATGATTTTTCTTGTTAAAATCAGTATGTTTAAGCATTACCTATAATAATATGTGTATACTATAGGTAAATATACTTCTGCAAAAATATTCCTTCAAAGGGTACAGAGTCCCCTCCAAACACACACACAAAAGAAATCATGAACCCTTTCCATTAAACATTAGTTGCACATCGGAAATTTTTGTACAACGTCTCTAACTCACACGACGATGAACACAAAATTTAACGACAAAAAAAATCATTGATTGTATCTGAGTGCAGCGCACAGTAATTAAATTTTTTTTTTTTTACCAGAAAGGTAAAGATAATATTAACCTTAAGATCAGAGTATCTGAGAGTCCATTACGAAATACAACGAACGGGTAAAAAAGGGTATAGGTAAAAGGAGGGAAGGGAAATAAAATTATACGACATAATAGGATGTTTGAGAAAAGTAAAAAAAAATATATCGGAGCAAGAAATGCAAGATATAAAGTAATAAAAAAGGGAAATCTTCAGAGCTTCTCGCACGCCATCCACTGATAGGAAGTTGGGCGTTCATTGACATTATAATTACAGTATTTTATATATATATATATATATATATATATATATATATATATATATATACACTGTATGATCATTAAGGATATTTAAGAATAAAGAAAAATAAAAAGAACAATACACAAAACTTTCCATTTAGTTATATAAGATTTATTTTGTTAATCTCTCTCTCTCTCTCGACGCACCAAGGAGTTATCCGAATGGGACGAAAATCGGTAGATGTGATGTACATGTACAGAAAAACAAATGATTACAATGAGAAAAATTGGATGATTTATTCAAGAGAAAGAGCTTAAAGTGAAAAAGTCAATAACGCGTTGGTCTACCTCTGGCCCTTATGCAAGCATTTATTCAACTTGGCATTGATTGATAGAGGTGGTGGATGTCCTCCTGCAGGATATCGTGCCAAATTCTGTCCAATTGGCGTGTTAGATCGTCAAAATCCCGAGCTGGTTGGAGGGCCCTGCCTGTTGCGGCCAATGAGAATTTCGGTAAAAGAGGACGCTGTGCGCGCATCTAAAGTTTGAAGTATGTAGAGAATTAGTCAGTTCTGCTGAGAAATCAGACGATCATGTAGCAAGTTACTGTTAATGTCTTAGATGTCTGTGCTTGTTATTTGAAATAAATATTGTGGCTGTGTACCGAAAGCTGTTTCTTAACGAACCCACAACAGATAACATTTTGAAGAGACGCCTGCTTAGAAACGTCACACTGCCCATAATGCTCCAAACGTGCTCAATGGGGGAGAGATCCGGCGACCTTGCTGGCCAAGGTAGCGTTGGGCAAGCACGAAGACAAGCAGTAGAAATTCTTGCCGTGTGCGAGCGGGCATTTAGAATTAAATCAGGTTTCAAAAATTCTCTCATTCTTTTTACATTTGTAAATTGCCAGAGAGTTATGAAGAATATGTGTTAGTAAATGTGTATCTTAGCCCCCAGTCACGACAGTAGTTATGATTTTATTTCTGTAAGCCCTAGTTTTAAAATGGAACCTGTAATATGTCCACTATTACTCTAGATAACATGCACGTATAAATTTTCAATTTTACATACTATGTGATATTTATGTTTGTATGATACTTTTTGCATTGTCCCTCGTAATATTTTCGGGGGGAGTGTGGCCACACTCATAATTTAAAATTAGTATTGTCTTTCAATTGTTTCTGAAATGTGTACTTTTCACTTGCTTTAATTGTTTTATACTTTTAAAATGTGATGTTTTCTTTCTCATAAATGTTTATTGCAATTTATGTAATCACGCATGTGAATTTCAAGTGATTACTGTGGTAGCTTTGCTTTTAGCATTCCATGATATTTAAATGTCTTGCATTGTGTTTATTTCCCTTTGAATTTCTTGCATCTTGTTCATGAAATGTATTGCTTGAATTGTGACTGCTTTTATTTCCTTGAGTGTATTTTATTGAGTTTGGGAAGGTTGAGTGTTAAACCTTCCCAAACTTTTCTGGAAAACCTGTTTTGCAAATTAAAATATAATAAGTTTAACTTTTGTGTAGGTATCAACTGCGTATGTACAATTAATGATAATGCTTGTAAAATAAATTTGAAGTACTCAATCTTTTAAATTTTCAAGGTTACCGTAAATGCTTGAGTTTTGTGTGGACTTAGCATCTTCAACTCGAATGAAAATTAAGGGGACTTGTTCTGGGTGAACATTTAAACTTAAAAGATTTTTTTAGAGATCAAGTTCTTTGTGAACTTAATGCACTTATTTTTTTTAATGTCTTAAAAGTAATAGGCGGCCACTTGTTAGGCAAATGAACCCTAAATTGACTATCTAAACTTCAGTTTATAAGATATAGTTTACTTGTGTTACTTTCCGACATTCATGCTATCGTTTTAGACTTACGTAGCACTTGTTACCTAACAGCTAATGGCATTACGGCAACTTTGACGTCATACAACTGAGAAATGGGGTTTTTCATTTATTTTCCCCATGGTTTATTATTTTCCCTTTCCAGTGTATTTTATGCAAATAAATGTTAATGTTATCTTACTTGCCTTTATAAATACCGCTCGAGTTAGAGCAAGGGGGCCCCTGGCAGCACACACAGTCGGACTCACGAGCTAGTGAGATTCGTGTCTTAGAAGTTTCTGTGTGAGATTATTTTGGTTATACAAATGTTTTCAGTTTATTGCTTTTAATATTTTTAACGTTTATTAAGGGTTCTGAATAAACTTTGTTTTTAACTTAAGTCATGCTTATCCATGATTACACCCCATGCCAGACAACTGCAGACTGTCATATTGCCACTCTCCGTGACAGGAATTACACTAGATTATTTCAAGGTCTTTAAAATACATGATTCAACCTGCAATGGGAAGAACCGGTCGACTTTGAAGACCTCAGGCGCAACACTTAAGCAGAAAAAATTCGAAGATAAAATTGCACGGAACGATCTACCATGGATCATTTATGCCATGGGAGGGGTCTTCAAAGCAACTGACTATAACAGGATAAGTATAGTACATTAAAACAAGTTTTAAATGCAATCAACCTACCGGAAAAAAATTTGAGAAAAAAAATTATCTGTAAATAAAAAAATTAAATGTAACTTGCTTTTTAAATGGGAAAGAATTTCAATATAAACCGGAACTCAACTATTGAGCTAAATTCCACAGTTAAATATTGGTTGCATCGAAATATTCCCAAATAAAATTCAATTACTCGATACACGACACACTGGCGCATCCCAACCAGTATTTAAAGGCGTAAAAATTCTTAAACTATGCCTCTCAACAGATGGAGGAAAACCTAGCAAGGACGGATATTTTTACCATTCAAATCAGTATTTCGGTTTAAAAAAAACGAAAACGCGTGTTCTGAATATTTAAAGGCATTTATTTTCAGAAATTTTAGGAAAACTTATCGGCACTTTTAACACGAAGGCCCTTTTTCACCACTTCCAACGCTACGATAAAATTCAATGAGAAACATATATAATTTTATCAGAATGCAGATGGTTTACTAATACACGTGAGAAATTCTTAAGAAAGAATTTTTATCGTAATTCCAGAGCATTAAAACACATTAAAATACAAATCATCTTTTGAGCGACACGTTTAAGTAGTCTTGTCTTGATTCAGGTGAGCCAACATGTCCTTGAAAATAACTTGGAAATTTCTTGTTGGCATACAAAACTGTGATAAAAAAGCACTTAACTTCAGGTGATAGATACTGCGTTAAGGAAAACGAATGAACTACGCCGATATTAAAAATTACGGCAAATGAATGTGATGTAGCAGGAACTGTATTAAGGGTATGAATAATATATACGTAATACTCTGTGGTGAGTCATAAATGTAGTTGTTGCGGAGCCTGAAAAAAAATGTAATATCGCATATAAATAATAGATGCAATAATTTTGGTTGGATCACCTAAAAATCATGCTAAAATTTTTCTCAAGTAAAAAAAAAAGGAAATAATTTTTAAATTAATAATTTTAAAAAAAGGATCAAGATTTGAAATACGCTCCATCGTGTTATTGATTAATATCCCATTTTTTATTTCTTCCTCTGTTAAACGGCGTCAAGGCATTGCTCATTTTTTTTTCTTCCATTGTTGAACTCGAACAAGACATTGATTGATTGATTGCTATATTACATTTTTTAATTGGCAATTTTGGCGAACTTGTAAAAGGGAGAAACACGTCTTAGTCAAAGTGAACAATAGCACCCCAGTGCGCTAAAACGTGCTACAGGTATTCCCCAAATTACGACAGGAATTTTTATTTATTTTTACTTTTATTTTTTTCTAAAGAATATTGTTCCTCGAATGTACAGTACATACCAATATGTATTACATAAATATTAAAAAATATGATGCAGTATTCTGAAATACTGCAAAAATTTATAACGCAATAATAAAAATTTGTGATGCAATAGTTTCGATATGCACATGATAAATCAAATAAACCTTCATTCGAGAGCTATCAAAACAAGTGCGCAGTCGTCGCTTCTCATTAATATTACATAAAAATATTACTCACTTTTGTATTGTTAAATATACTGTGGTTCGTATTTTATCTGTGAAGTTAAGTACATACATAATTTTATTCCCAATATGGCTGGAAATAGTAAAAGTGAAAAAAAAAATTAATATACTTAGAAATGAAACTTAAAAAAATAAAAGTACATGAAATAGGTAAAAAAGTGAAGGATATAACAGCACAACGGCAAAACTGTTGATGATTTGGATGGAGAATTTAATTAAAAAAATAATTCCATTAAACCTCATGATCATTCAAACAAAAGCACGCAGTCTTTTCGAACAGTTGAAACAACAGAAAGGGGAAGATTATGACCAGACATATACTGCAAGCCATGGATGGTTTCAAAGATTTAGGAAAAGAATTAATTTCCATAATGTCAAAATAAGTGGAGAGGCAGCAAGTGCAGGGCCTGATTTAGAAAATTCTGGACTATAGTCATAACTCGAGATGGGTGCCCCCTAACACTGATGAGGGCGTAAAATATCCAAAATTGACTCACAAAAAAATTAATCATGAATCATTGTGAAGTACTATTTTACCAAGGATTGGCTATTTGAAGCGTAGAAGCCTAGAACATTATCAAATAACAAAAAGAAATACAACATATTAACTTCATCATTAAAACACCAATTCAATGCAACCAGAAAAACTTATTAATCCCTTATATACACTATAACATGATGAATTATACATATGAACTATACATATGAACCAATTAATCAAATTTGAAAGGATATATAAAAAAAAGTGCAATTAAAAAAGGTAAAATAAAAATGAATTTGAATTGGGAATTTTTTCTTTCTTTTCTTTTAAAATAAAAATTTTGGAGGGCCCCAACAATCAGGGGCCCCTAGGCCCGGGCCTACCGGGCCTAATGGAAAATCAGGGCCTGAGCAAGTGCTGATTATAAAGCTGCAGAAGATTTTATAACCAAATTTGATGAGCTGCATGAAGATCAAAAGTGTCTAAAGCAGGGGTGTCAAACTCAAAGGCAAACTTGGGCCAAACAAACAAGGTTTAACTATAGGTGGGCCGCAAAAAAAATCAATATTAATAGAAACGTATGTTTATTTGCCTAATTACAGTATATTCAACATAAATATACGCATTTTGTTTAATAATAGCAAGAAAAGAGTATAATTTAGAAAACATTTAGCGAATTCTTCCTATCTTATTATAATTCTGCGTCGGTATTTTATTATATATTATTGTGTGCCAATATATTGGCCGGGCCGCAAAAATGTTTGTCGCGTTAGTTTGACACCCCTGGTCTAAAGGAACAGATTTTTAATGTAGACGAAACCGGGCTATATTGGAAGAAGATGCCCGAACGAACCCACATTCATATAGAAGCGCAAAGTATGTCAAGTTTCAAGGCGTTCAAAGATGGTGTTACAGTTTTATTGGCTGGAAATATCGCTGGCTTTAAATTGAAACCTTTCATGATACACAGATCACAAAATCCACGAGCATTTAAAGGAATAGATGTAAATAAGTTACCCGTTAATTACCGCTGCAACAAAAAAGCTTGAATGACACAATGTTTGAAAACTGGTTTACGAATGTTTTTGTTGGTGAAGTAAAAAAAATACTGTAAAGAGCCAGACATTCCCTTTAAAATACTTTTATTACTGGATAATGCACCGGGATATCCACCACACACATGCGATTTACATGCGAGAATAAAAGTTCTGTATCTACCTCCGAACCCTACAAGTATTTTACAAACAATGGATCAGGGAGCAATTGCCACTTTTAAAGTACATAACTTAAAATTTTTTTGCACAAGCAATTACGACATTTGAAGAGGGGACGAACTTAAAAGCATTTTGGAAAAATTATAATATTTTTCATTGTATTAACATCATACATAGAGGATGGAAAGAAGTCAGCATGCATGTACGGAATATGGAAGAAACTAACAAAACGTTTTGAAACGAATGCAATTCCTTCAGTATCCGAACAAGCAGATCTTTTGACCGAAGTTACAGACCTGATGTTAAAATTTGCTGAGAAACTTCATCTGGAAATTGACAACGAAGATATCAACCAATTAATTGAACATGATCCCAACACATTATGCTGCTGAAGAAGAGACGGATACAAGCGAACAAGCCGAAGTACAGTAAAAAAAAAATGTTTTGAAAGAAATGGCTTCAGCTTTTCACTATTTATAAAGGACTACAACAATTAGAAGCAATGGATACAAATGGAGAAAGATTCACAAGTGTAAATCGCCGTATTCAGGAAAATCTAGCTTGCTACCAGACAATATACAAGGAAAAGACGACGCAACCTGTTCAAACTACCTTGGATAACTTTGTTAAAAAAAACTTACAACGTATCTTCTGTCGCAAATTTTGAACCAATGGATTGTACTAACATAATAAAAAGTGATGGCGAAGAATAATTTGTCTTCTAAATAAAGTACAATGTATTTTAAATTACGTATGCATGAATGAAATTAAAAAATATATGTTCATATACAATTTTTTTTGTTCGAAACTGGACTTACGACCAAATCAACTTACAACTGATGTCTCGGTCCCTATCTCGGCCGTAAGTTGAAAAATATCTGTATTTACATTGGTGTACTGTATTCCATGATACTTCACATATTTTTCGAATTTATAAGTACTTAATGGTATGCTACACAAATTGATTACCCTCACACATGGGTCCACGGGTACCCACTATGACGTCGTAAAAGCATGAATGGTTTTGATGCAAATTAACCATCATCACTCGTCAAAGTAAATACCACTAGATATGAAAAAGATTGATATGGATTCATAGAAAGTGTTTTGAACAAACAAAAAAAACTGTTAATACGGGTGTATTTTTCCCATCAACGGCAACGCAACAAAGATAGTTACCTGAACTTGAAAATGTATAACTGATGATATCTAGCAGTAAATTCAATAAAAGAGTTCCGGTAATTGAAAAATTCAAGAATAATCAAGGATACGCGGTAAAGAAATTCTACCCTGTAAATAATTCGAAACATTTATATCAACTGAATTGCTAGATTTTTCTAACGCATTTCAAAGACGGAATTAATCACATCCACATTTCAGATGTTTATAAACGGGGATGATATCCTGGTTTAAAGAATTCAAATTTAAAGATGCACAAAAATTAATGTTAAAAATGTTTTAATGAAACACTTCATGGAATGACATTAAACAACGGCACAAAAATTAGCTGTCTATACGAGGTTTGGGACATATTTCAGGAACACTTTCCTAAGAAGTTTATAAATCTCAAATTGTTCAATGTAAGCTGCGAGAAATTGTTCTCTCTTTAGAAAGCATACAATGGCATACCTCGGCAGTTAAACGTGCATGTGAGTTAATGGGTTTGATTGCGATAAGTACGTAATGCAGAAAATTCACACATAGAGTCATAAAACCTGGAAATTAGCAAACGTTACCAGAAGCTGAAATCCTTGTCCTCCTGTTGAAATCAAGGTCGAAAAAATTCCCCACAAGACGCAGTCGCAAACGTAACTGCCAACCTCGCTTTATGAGGTGACAGTATTAAAGCAGTGGTAACATTAAAGTCTAGTTCTTTCAACTATAATAATTTTCTATCCGAGTTTAGATCCTTGAAGTTGAAAAATGAATTAGTCTCCAAATGTAATACTGTTATACCATGTTCACCTCCACAGATCATTGCATCAGCTACCAGATGGTAGCGTTTAAACTACGCTATTTATGAAGAATCGTTATGTATTCTAGTGGTGCGCAAACTTTCCCATTTTCTTTAAATAAAAAATTCCGCGACCCCAATGAAAATTTATTGGTAATAGCAAACTAAAAAAAAAAAGGAAATGTTAACAAGGAATAGAAAAACGAAATAAGCAAATTTTGAGAAACTATTTCAAAAATCAGTGAACTGTTGATTTGAGGTATATATTTATTTTGCACAGTAAAAAAAAAAATTCATTGCCATCGACACTTGTAGTTTGCAAAATTTCATACGACTAAAACTCCATATTTAAATATTAATATGTATTTGTATTTCATTTAGAAAAAAATTAACAAAAATTTAAATTTAAAGAGCATGATTCTAAAATTATAAGCTTCATATTAAAAATGAAAGTTATAAAATTCATTTATCTTTATAAAATCTAGAAACGTTAAACAAGAAAATAAAATTAATGAGAAGGGGTGAACCTAGACCTCAGAGAGTATTAGTTCAATATTTGTTGAAATATCTGAGAATGCTGCTCTCATATCATCGTTGTTTGGTTTTTAGAGCTACTCATTTTGAAAACAGAGTATCGCACATATAGGTAAATGCTAATGGGAACAATGTAGACTTATAAGACTGTTTGACACCTTATTTAACGACACATTTTAATACATTAAAAAAGTATAAAAATATGTAATTATAGAAAGTTTACAGCATGTATTTTTAAAAAAAAATTCAGTATGGTATAAATTGACTTCAGACTATCTGCGAACCTTCCAATTTTTTCACGACCCTTCTGTAGGTCGCGGCCCACAGTTTACGAATCAGTGATCTATGCAATTCTAAAACTGGAGAAGTCTCTCAATACACAAAAAAAGGGCACAGCCGCGATGCCATGTTAGTAATATTACCCCCCCCCCCCCCTCCGCTAAAATGAGTAAAACGAGAAACAAGCAAGTTTCTAAAGGTTCGCGAATCATGGGTATTCTGAAAGTTGCAATTTCTCACCTTAAAAAAGTTTATCCGTGATTTCAGGTTTGAACTATTTTTGCGTATGAAAATATTTTATCTATTACCGTTAAACCAAAAGTTATATTCAAAAAGTTGTCATATTTGACGAGATTCTCCTCTTTTCCAAAATAACATTAATTACAACATGAATGGAAGCTAATCAAAACCATAGAAATTATAAAACATTTCACAATATACTCATTGACTTCATACGGAACATGAGTCCATTTAAAATTTTACTGATGCCACCATTCAACGGAAAATGAAATATTTATTGAGGAAAAAAAATACTACTTATAAACGGTAAAAGTACTGAAAAATGTCGCAATCTTAGAGGAGTTGCGTGCAGCTTTAAGGCGAGGAAAAAGAAAACTATCCGAGTATTTTAAACAAACAGCAAATAACCCATAAAAATGCTATCAAAAGACTATTTTTGTTCAGCACATATAAGTACTCAAAATGAGGAATTACTATCAGCGATTTTTAAATTAAGGATGGCATGAATATTATACTAAAATACTAAATTAGTCTCAAAATAAACTTTCATTTCAGTGCAACAACAGCATTACATTAAATTCCTCATTAACTTCGAATAATAGGTGTGACCTAACGTGTTACAGGCTGTCTAATTTTAAGGGAAAATGAAGTTCAGAATAAATGTCTCACCCTCCGCCCTGCTTTTCCAGTGGGTGACATCAAAGAATGCGTTAAGTTTATAGGCTTCCTAGATTAATTTAATAAGCTTCCTATGTTAATTTAATAAATTCCACACTGTTCAGATACATACACAATACTGCCCGCATTTTCATTTAACTAAGGTATGCAATATTGTGTTTCCAAACATACACAAGGAATAGGATGCAACTTATCAAATATAATCTTTGTAGGTTGTCAAAATTTGCTCCTAATTAATATGGTATTTACCAGTAAGAAAGATAATTTAAAGTTTCTCCAAAGTCATTTCCAGGCTGCAAGTGAAACACACAATGAGATGAAATACAACGGAATCATTCACGTTCATCATATATCTTAATAGTCACAAGTCTTGCAAAAAAAATTCGTTGAATAGAAGTTAACATAAGCTATAAAGGCGCAATCTAATAAAATAAAACTGATGAAAGATGAAACTTAACAATCTAAAAAAATCTAAATTGTTAAGGTAAATTTATTTCCATTACAAAGTAAATTATCAATTTTAAAAGAAAACACATTATGCTAAAATGCAAACAGGCATACGCTGTGCAAACCGCAGTAGGGGAAATCCCTTTCGTGAAGTTGCTTCATATCGCGAAAAACATGTTTTATACCATCTTCGCGTGGCCCAGCAGAATGTGTTACTGTGACATCGTGATTAATATTCGGGGGCATGGTGCTTAGTGGGAGAGAGTCCAAGTCTCTTTTGGACTTGTAACAAGCCTTGGGTTTTACGACGGCAGCCCTGGATACAGACGATTACCGGTCTCAACCGGAAGGCAGGACAGGACTTCCAAGGAAATGCATACTAAACTGATCAATTTAAGTCGCCACTGCACATCTTTAATGCATCTGTGGCATACAAATTAAATGTGCAGCGGTTGGAGAACAGATGATTAGAATATGTTAACAAGCTCAAGGTTGAATTAACGTGAAAAGAAAATATTTAGATGCATAATAAGGTTATAAGATAAATATCCACATGCCCTGAATAGTAAAGCAAAAAAGAGTGAGTGAATAGACAATAAAAGTACTGAAACGCTAGAATTCAAATCGTGCCGTTTAAACGGTTAAGAAACTCATATCGAACAGATAAGAAGCAAACAAACTATATTAAAAATAACAGGTAAATCTCTGAAAGGCAGCGCAAATGAATCCTTGCAATACGCATGACAAAAATCAATGAAATAGGATTAATATATTTTTTATGTATATATATCCAATTTCCTACATGATACAATAGAATATTTTGATTAAAAAAACACTAACGTAACCCTATTTCAAAAATCAATATAGAAAAAGTTTTCATAGCAGCTCTTTAATACACAAGACATATGAAAAACTGGCTGTTATTTTAAAAAAAATAAAATTTACACAAATGGTTCGAATCACTCTTAAAGATTCTTTAATTTGGAGAAACTTTCTTACAGTGAAGAACGAAAATAGTTGTTCACATAAACGGTTTCACAAAACTTTTAAGAAACTCGTGTTCGTTCTACATGACAATATTCTTTGAGAATGTTTCTCAAAACTGTTCTACGCTTTGCCGAAAGTATATAAAATGAAATTACATCTCTCAAGGTCGCTAACTTATCCTTATAGTTGGAACTTGGCATGAAGGGCACATTATGAGAGACAAAAATCGTTAAGTTTTATCAACGAATGCTATGCCGGTCAGATGAGTTATTTCCACACAATTTATTGGAGTTTCATAACCATTTCAATTTACAATAGTAAATGTGCTACAACATTTTCATAATTTTTTTAAAGAGCTAGGAGGCTCATTATTTTACTTACTCAAAATCAGAATGACCACACTGAGCAATTACTTAAAGCGCACAAAAAATAATCTCAACTGACAGCAACCTCGGTTTCTGCCATCCAGTTTATCTTCTCGTCCACCTTTTTCCACATTAAGAGTTATTCCCACTTTCGCTTCCAAAAACTACTGAATTCTTCTTGGCTTTTTTTGATAGATACTGACATGGTTTTTAAAATCTTCTTTGGCAGTATGCCATCACGTAAAAGGGACATCCACTAATGCTCCAATTCATCAAGGTTTTCTTTGCATCTTTCGGAATATTTGGTGAAAAAAGTAATGCAATCTTTAACAAGCGGCGTATTAATTATAAATAGAGAAGCTTTTGGGGTTTCAAAAGAGATTTTATAACCAAATTACAAGTAATCAATTGGGTTATTGAATTCGAAATTGATTTTTTTACACACATTAAAGAAAAAACCCCGAGTTTAACGAATTCCTCTTTGGCATTAGGTAAATCAACGGGTCCCGATGTATTTATAGCTGATCTGCGCAGTAATTTCTAAGCCCATACAAGCACTCATGATCTCAGTTTAGATCAAACAAGAACTAAAAAACAGTTAAATCTTTTACAAATATTGCTAAAGTATCTTGATTCTTTCGTAAAAGGCTGACTAAAACTGCAAACTCCAGCTACGATGGTAACTAACGAGACCAATCATGTCTAACTTTATAGCCCAGGAAATGCAAATCAAAATCATTCTATAAATTTTCTGATAGCACTCGCATAACAAAATTTAACAAAATAAAACACAATAAGATCTATCAGAAATCTTTACGAAGCGCTCCTAAATTGAAGACTTCAAGCATACGTCATCTAAAGTATTTAGCTTGCCATTATGCGATGCTCTATTTTTAGAAGATTAGCGACCGAAATAAGACATTTAAATAATGATCGATATGAAGAACGAAAATCAACCCAGCACTATTTATACAGACATATAAGTCCATTGAAATAAATTGCAGAGGAAAAGGGCTTCCTTTCTATAGCTCGTTAGAGAAATCTGATTTTCAAAAGAATGCACTTATTTGCGCAAGGGCAGAAACTCTAAGCAGTCCTAATCATGGAAAGAGAATTAATGCATTTCCATGAATACCGCATAAATGAGAGGGGGTGATGGGGGTCGGTGACAAGAGTAAAATTACATTGAAAAGGCGGGAGATGGGAAACTAGGCATGGCACGAGTTTTGCGCCATAAGAAGATGCAAGGACTTACGGAGCAATTTCGTCGTAGAAGATGTGGGTGTTCTCAAATATTCTGAGAGCTATACAAATTTCTTGCAGTAAGGCGGCGGTGATTCAGTGGTAATTCACGCCAAATAATTTTGACAGTAAATGCTCTTTAAAATCAGTTATCTCTCAGTACCGTCATCTTTCTCAAACAAGGTTTAGAGCAATACTTCCGTAACAACAGTCAAGCAGCAGATTTGTTGTTATCGAGTACGGAAACATTTTATCGAATGTTCTCTTTCTTGCCGACGGACTAATCTTAAGTATACTGAAAGATGTATTAAAATTTTTTTTCGTGATATTACGTTTAAGAAGATTTGTTTTCACATTTGTTTTCCATGAGCTCCTTCTGAGAACTAATAAAGTTAATTTGTAGTTACAGACGCATAAAGCCTATTCCAAGGCCAATTAATGCTCCAGTAACTTTTCTGAGAAGGATGGGGACTAATTTTTCTTACAATGAAGATTAAGCATGAATGAAAACAAACACACAAAAACTACCTGTAAGCCCTAGTGCCAAGTTCTTATGGAGTGCAACAGTTTACATAGAAGATCTTTAATCCCAGTGTGGGATTAAAAGGGAAATTTTCCTCTCGGTATTTTTCTAATCAGAAATTAACAAATGCATATTTTAGATATCCTAGATTTATTTTCATATGAAAATAGATCAGGGACATATATCTGAAAGTATATCTGAACCTGAAAATGAATCTGAAAATAATAACATTTTCAATATTAAAAAGCTTTAAATTTGCCCGGTTTTTTAAAAGAAATCTGAAATTTTCCAAATTCTCCAGCTATGGATTAGATAGGATGTTCATTAGATTTTTGTTTGTCTCTCAAAACTTTATTTTCCGTGGAATACGAATACATCTAGTTTCTTGAGCAATAATGTTATATAGTTAATTCTATGTCTTACATACGCAATATGAATGATCCCGTTCCCTGATAACTTATTACTCAGCTAAAAGCATACATCTTATCAATTTTTTTAAACAAATATTATTCTTCACGTGAAAGTATAAAATGCGCTTCATAACATATCCAAAACAAAAGTAAGACCAATATATGGAAAGTTGATGCCTATTCTAAAAGAAAGGATTATTTATCCGAATATTGCACCATGACGAATCCCCAATTAGGAACAGACAGTACTTTCCGCCTTGCAATCAAACTCGGATTACTCACCACGGGAGCTTTTTTAATTTAGTAAATTTTAAAAGGTACGCGCAAAATTGCATATCTCTGTGTGTGTGTGTGTGTGTGTGTGTGTCCATATCTTCCATAGAGAGAGATATTTTCCTTCTGCTCGCAGTGTTATACTTTTTCATATATTTATATACTAGCTAAAAACCGTACTTCGCTACGGAGTACATTCAAAATAAATACAACGGTCAATGTATGCAATTAATGCCAAATAAATATATATTATATATATATATATATATATATATATATATATATATAATGAATACGACGATCAATATATACAGTTGATGTAGAAAAATATATATATATTTATAAAAAAATCGTAAGGGATATTTTTACAGACAAAATAATGTCCAATCGTCTGCCGCATTAGCAAGAAAAAAAAGTTTTTTGCCTATTTAGTTGTTATGCACGTGACGATACATTTATTTAAAGTACCAGAAAAGTAAATCACGTGATCAGCATTTAATTAAATTCTAAAAATTAATCTTAAAAAATTCACCAAAAATCAGAAAATGGAGGTAAAGATTCGAAAAAGATTTTATTTTAAAGGAATTTTTATGATCTTTCTTGTGATATAAATTTTATAACCCTCAAATTATTATTTTAAATGCAAACTTTAAAAAAGTTACTAAAACAGCTTAAAAATTTAATTTTAAAAAATCTAAGAGGAATTTTTGAAAAATCTCTCTTAGTGCACCCCTACCCCATAAGAAGAAACGCCATGCAAAATTTCAGCCCTTTAGGTCCAGCGGTTTGGTCTGTGCGTTGTATGTCTGTCAGTCTGTCAGTGAATCAGTTACAGTACTGTTTTATATATATACTAGCTGAAAACCCGCACTTCGCTACGGAGTACATTCAAAGTAAAAACATCGGTGAATGTATGCAATTAATGCCAATATATATATAATAAATACGACGATCAATGTATATAATTGATGTAAAATATATATATATTTATAAAAAAATCGTAAGGGATATTTTTATAGACAAAATAATGTAGAAGAAGATATTCAAATTAAATCTAATATAAAGAATACTAAAGAATATAGTACAGTTTCTAGAACATTTCTTTTACTGTATTTTAATATTTTTTTGGATAATGTCCAATCGTCTGCCGCATTAGCAAGGAAAAAAAAATTATTTTTTGTCTATTTAGTTTTTATGCACGTGACGATAAATTTATTTAAAGTACCAGAAAAAGAAGTCACGTGATCTGCATTTAATAAATTAAATTCTAAAAATTAATCTTTAAAAATTCACCAAAAATCAGGAAATGAAGGTAAAGATTCGAAAAAGATTTTATTTTAAAGGAATTTTTATGATCTTTCTCGTGATATAAATTTTATAACCCTCAAATTATTATTTTAAATGCAAACTTTAAAAAAGTAAAAAAAAAAGCTTAAAAATTTAATTTAAAATAATCTAAGAAGAATTTTTCAAAAATCTCTCTTAGTGCACCCCTACACTATAAGAAGAATCGCCATGCAAAATTTCAGCCCTTTAGGTCCAGCGGTTTGGTCTGTGCGTTGTATGTCAGTCAGTCAGTGAATGAATGAATGAATGAGTCAGTTACGGAACTGATTTATATATATAGACTAGCTGAAAACCCGCGCTTCGCTACGGAGTACATTCAAATTAAATACAACGGTCAACGTATGAAATTTATGCCAAAAAATAAATATATATATTTATAATAAATGCGATGATCAATGTATACAATTGATGTAAAATATATATCTATCTATATATATATATTTATAAAAAAATCGTAAGGGATATGCATTCTTTTTGGATAATATCCAATCGTCTGCTGCATTAGAAAGAGAAAAAAATAATTTTTTTTGTCTATTTAGTTGTTACGCACGTGACGATAAATTTATTGAAAGTACCAGAAAAATAAATCACGTGATCAGCATTTAATAAATTAAATTCTAAAAATTAATCTTTAAAAATTCACCAAAAATCAGGAAATGGAGGTAAAAATTCGAAAAAAATTTCATTTTGAAGGAATTTTTATGATCTTTCTCGTGATATAAATTTTATAACCCTCAATGTATTATTTTAAATGCAAACGTAAAAAAAGTTTAAAAAACATCTTAAAAATTTAATTTAAAAAAATCTAAGAAGAATTTTTGAAAAATCTTTCGTAATGCACCCCTACACTATTAGAAGAATCGCCATGCAAAATTTCAGCCCTTTAGGTCCAGCGGTTTGGTCTGTGAGTTGTATGTCAGTCAGTCAGTCAGTGAATGAATGAGTCAGTTACGGAACTGTTTTATATATATAGATAGATTAAGAAAGCGATTCAAACGTCCGCTAGGATAAATCACCAATTTTAGCTTATTTTATGTTAAAGGTGTAGATGCGTTTTAAAGCTCAGTGTTCAAATTTTAGAAACGAATAAGCAAAAGTTTTTGAGCTGAGAAGTCTCGCACACACGTACAAATATTAGATCATGTTTGAAAAAAAAAAATTAAAACTTGATTCATCGAAGAATAAGGATAAATGTACTTCTCCCGTTTTGTGCATTTGCACACCACTGCATTTCAGTATGGATAGACAGAGCAATTTAAAACAAATCTGATTGTTAAAGAGGACAGCTATTTTTTTTAAATGGATTTGCATTTGGTGTATAGTTAGAGCGATATTCTAATTGGATTTTGTCACATAAGATATAAAAACTATTTATCTGGCTCTAAAAAAGGAGTCTGACAATAGTACCTATCTGCAACAGCATATTAAGTACTTAATTTTTAACAATATAAGAACGATATTGTACCGTATAATGTGCATTATACCATACAATGTACTCTTGAAATGAGAAGAAATCGTACAGAATGGTACTTATTGCGTAGGGGAATTAAAACATCCACACTATTGTGGGCAAATCAAACGAGACGAAGCAAGCTGAAAAGTAATCCCCGTTTGACTTACTTTATTACTTATATAAGGGATGGTTTGAAGAAATGGGTGTTCAAAAACTGGACCGGCCTTCTTAGAGCCCGGATCTAAATCCCACTGAACACCTTTGGGACGAATTAGAACGCAGATTACGTAGCCAGGCAAATCGGCCATCCTCACTGCCAGCACTCACTTCAGCTGTGATGGACGCCTGGAAGTTAATTCCTATGGACACCTATCAAAAACTGGTGGAATGTCTCCCCAGACGTGTGCAGACTGTCATCGATGCAAAAGGAGGACCAACATCATATTGATATATGCCTCAAGACTCTCCGAGTCCGTACCACTGGGCGTCCGGATACTTTTGGCCAGATAGTGTACATGCATGTCATAAGTATAATCATTGAATAAATTTGAAAATTCTAGTTAAAAATGGCCTAAGAGCCCGTATCTTACCATTCAATGGTATCCCTTATCACTTGTTTTCGATTCTTTAAGCATCTAAAACACTTAGGTTCAGCAACAAAATATACAAGAATGTATTTAGTGTCATTCCCCGAATTCAAGCTCCCACTTTAATACTGGGAAGTAGGTTCCGTCCAAACTTTTCCTAAAATAGAGAAAACGGTACACAGTTATATAAACTATTTTACGGATTTAAGAGCGCAAAATGAGTATTAACAAATAAATTAGATAAAGTTGCTCTGATAAATATGACGCTGATAGTGGCATATTTGTTATAAATAAAAATTCTAGACTGTTTTTCTAGCCTACTTTCCGAGGATTAAATATAAAACGAAATTTTTTTAAAGGGACCTTTTGGATAAAACTGAACGAAGTATATGATTAGCAAAAGTTTTGGTTTGGAGCGCTACGGTCTTTTTTGCTACACGAGAGCTAATTAGACCGGGACCTACTGCTTAACGCCGATTCTAAATGGCTATAAATGTCCATGCTAAGAGGGGGATTCGAACCCACAGACTCTGGTATTGGGTGCCAGCGATTAGTAAAAGGAGAACTCGTAAACGATTTCAAAGGCTTACTGGTAAATCTTGAATATCTAATTTATGTTAATTAAAATGGTGCCAATTATCATTAAATTGTCATATTTTATCTATCTTTTTTCTTAAATAAACAAAGTATTTTTCTAAATCACCTCCCAAACAACGCTCTTTTAAGCCACCTTAAAAATAAATCTTATAGAAAAAATAAATGGGAAAATGTAATGCAAATAAAAATAAATAATGGGATATATCTTTAAAATAAACAATGGGTAGCTCTGACACAAACACGATGACAATTTCTTTAAAGTAAAAAATATTTCAGGTAATCTCCTCTAACGAAACTACCGCGGGTTATTAACGTAGGATTACTTATCGTTTGCTTACCTCTTTTTTCTATTTTTTTGACGCATTTTGATACTTTTCTGTTTAATTGTTTACTGCTACTGGGTTTGGCGCGCTGCCAAAATTATAACTCGCGACGCAGGACATTTTTTTTCTCTCCGAAGGACCGTTATTGGGGAACGTGATTCTACATTAAAACTCGCGAAATTTACAAATGATGGTCTAGGGAATTTGTCAAATTTGTCCGAACAAAACTTTTAATGCGATTTCTTTTTGTATTTCTAATAAAATGAATAATTAAACACAGATTTTTTTGTAAACCATGTTGAATCAAAATAGAGAAAAAAAATTCATTAAAACAATTGAGTGTATTAAAACAAACCCAGAAAAATTAATTTTATATAACAGTTATATATAGTACAGTATCGTGTTTGATAAATTTTAATAATTTAAACACTGCAACACAAGAAAAACTTAGAATTTATTTAATTGTAGCACGTAAAAAAATGTGAGTAGTCCAATCAACGATTGCCGGGGGTTAACGATGTTCATTTCCTGTTCATGAACTTCTAGTTAACGGGTTGTTAAACATCACAGACGCGATACGCGGCACTAAGCAAGAATATTAAGAAATAGATCATTCGTGAAAAGGCCATCAAGCAATTTACTCTATCTCGTATATAGCTATATTAGGAATAAATTTCTGAGAAACACAAATATAAGGTTAAAATATTATACGCGTAATATTTCAAGTGCGTTCTTGTCCTAACAACACTTTGCCATAAATAAAAACGTTAACTGTCAAGCTTACGATAAAGATTTCAGAGTGAATAAAAAACACAAAGCAGAATAAAAGTACGCGTTTTATTACGTGGGAAAAAAACCTAGTAAACAAAATCTTCATGCAATCAATGAATTGCATAAAAAAGATCATTTTTAAAAATGATCTTTTCTATGCAATTAATTTAATTTTAATAGCACGGTCATTATCATTGAAAATTTTTAAGCTCTAACAGTAGTTCGAAAAGTTTCAAAACATTTCATAATTCCACTTTTTTTTAGTCTAAATTTAGAGACTAAATTCAAGTCCAAGTTTTTTAAGACTCTTCAGAATCATTTATGGAAATTTTAAACACCTATCTAAAGGTTAGTATTTTGTCATTCTGCCCGTCTGTAAATTCAACGTCTGTTAATGCTAGTAAGACTTATAAACTGGATTATCGATCAATGCTACCAAAGTACATTTGTCAGATAAAAATGCTCAAATGTAAATTATAAAAAGTCAAAACTCAAAATAAGATACATAAAATATTAAAAATACCAAAGTCAACAAATCCGATTTAAATAATGCAATGCGAGTCCATATAAACACAGAATTCAGAGAAATATGACATTTTAGCAAAATTTATGACGATTGACTATTATGGTGCTTTAAAGGTATTCGCAAATTATCAAATTTCAGCGGCAGAATCTTGCCTTATTGAAACGGATTTTCTGAACGTCCTAAGAAATTGATGCAGTACGAGTGAATGCATCTATACATGTAATGGATTGAAGAAACGCCCAAACGTATTTTGAGACGTTTAACCGTATAATTCGTTATGAAAATGCATAAATTTCTGTACTAGTCACAATGATTGATCATGGTATATATCTAGCTAAACAATAAGTGATTTTAGAAAAAAAGAAAGAGGAGGCGAAAAAGTATAAAATAGATCATAAATACGTCACAGCTAAAAACCTCGAAGCCTTGAAACAACAATGACATTTGAAACAAGAATTTGAATCACAAATGTTTAAAAGCAACCAGTTTGACTGGTTTGGCAGTGTTAAGACAAACTTCCAGGGATTCAAAAACGAGGGATTTTAAATTTGTCAAAAATTAGATTTAAAAAGGGTACAGAAATAAAATTTTAAAAATTAAGAACATAAAAAATTCAAGAACCGTGGATACTGTTTTCGGAAACATTCTTCAACTGCTGCTCAGAAATATTTTAACAGTAAAACTTGTTTTACATCTCACAGCTGCTTCAGTAACAATGCGGCTCAAAACCGCGGCTCAAGCTTCTTTTAAACTTAGAGAAACACTTTACGAATATTATTTAATTTCACATTTATATTTTACAAATGACTTTGAAATTAAAAGATTTATTAGCTCTTTCGTTCATAACTAATTTCTTATCGTTGGAGAGTGAGAGATAATCTTTTACTTTAACAAACAATAACAAAAGATTTTATTTGAAAATACCCTTAGCGGCCCGCCGTATACGTGCGATGCCATTCATTTTACGTTTTTCTTCTCTCTACCGTTGTCTACAACAGTGGTCCCCAACCCCACGGGCCGCAATCCGTGGATCAAATGGTACCGGGCCGCCAGCTTAGGGCCACAAGCTCAGGGTTCTCATTGATTTAGCGTTCTAGTGAGTTAAAATGTTAAATCATTTTATATTCATTTTTTGGTTAACTGTATTTTATTTTGAAGGCATGTTTAAGTACAATTAAATTAAAATTATTAAATCAAAACAATCTAAAATATAAACAATCAACGTTCCCCCCCCCCCCCCCCCTCAGAGGACCGCGGTAAAATTATCAAACGTTGACCGGTCCGCGGCGATAAAATGTTGGGGAGCACTGGTCTACAGTACCGTATTGCGCACGCGCTTACATTATTGCTGAGGTCTTTGACATGCTGCCATCTATTGACCCTGATGACATAGAAATTTGATTACAGATTGAAAAGCAAACACAAAACGTGACGCTGTTTAATTAAAATATTTTTCATTGCGTAAAATTAAAAATCACAAAGCGGCACTCCGACAAAACATAAATACAGAAATATGTTCTCATAATAATGCTATTATAGCCTCAGAAGCTGTGGCAGTCCACATTATTCTCAAAACGAAAGAAAATATCAATTAAAAACTTGCTAACCACTCTCAGTCTTCCCAACTACACAAAACCTAATAAATCTTATAAACAATCTGTCAACTTCATAAATCTTAATGCGTGGGAAAATTTTCGAAAGTTCTCTGCGACAGTTCGGCAGTAACCTTTAACAATCCATTTTGCGTAAAGCTAAACAATACAAAAAATATTCTATGAGAAATCCAAACATGGAACTTTTTCATTCTTAAAATATTGTCAAATATTAATATATAAGTATAAAGTAATATTAAAATATGTTATAAAGTATAAAATCGATATTATGAAAGAAAATTGTTTTCTTACGGGTGTATGCAAACATCTTAAGCTATAGCTTAAAAATATAGTCTTCAAATTTTAGAGCTGCCATTTCAAGCAGTTCTTCAAGTACGAAGAAACCGTTGATTTAAATGAATAGTGAAACATTTTTACATTTTAACGTTAAAACGGTCTTGAAATTGAGATAGAAAACGCAATATAGTTTCGGAGAAAGTATAGTAAATCGTTTTATGAGTTACATATGACGTTCGCCTCAAGAAACACTTTTTGAGCGAGTAAGTAACTGCACATCAGTTGCAGAAATACTTGAATTTTTATACACTGCTTACATTTACGACGACATTATAATGCACAGATAGCAAACTTTGGATGATAACCCCTGTACACGTACACAATGGAGTTCCGGACTTATCTTACTGATAATAAATCTAAGAAAAAACTAATAAATAAACCAAGTGAGAAAAAAAAGATTAGAAGCATTTAGTGACCCAGAAAATACATTATTATCTGATAGCTACACACTAAAATATGTATCCTGTTCTTCTGGGACGAATAATTCTGGCAACATTAATTCGCGACAGAAATTTCGATATACTAGCTGGAAGAGGAACAAATTAGCAGAAATTATTAACATTCAATTGAGGTTAAAAACATTTAAGGGGATCTCGGACACAAAATTCTTCAAATTTTCGAAAAAAATTTATTGCATTAAAATTTTTTTCTGTTCTTTTCCGCTAAAAATGACGTTTAAATCATGTTTATCTTAATTAGAACAGGAGATATTTTTTTGTTTTGCAACATTCTAATAGCAGCCAATCTTTGTTTAAACCTGTAAATGCGTTTTTCTGCATGATGGGTTTTTTCACCATTTCTCGTCTTTAAATTGTTACAATGGACTGGAACCGTTAAAGATAAAGGGTACAAAGTTGGAACATGTCTTTTTCAATCATTTTACTTTAATTTTGATTCAGCAAATTTGAAAAAATATTTACTTTTTAAAATATGATTTTTTAAAAATAAGTTGCATCATTTTTTTGAAATTTTTACTCAAAATATTAATTTTTTTACATTAATATTTTAAAAAATTCTGAATCAAAATTAAAACTTATATATTTCTGTTTAATTAAATTAAAAATTTTTGAAATTCGTTAAAGAGTTAAAGATCTAAGAAGAAAAAAGTTAAAGATCTAAGTCAGAAATTTTAAATACAAACAATATTGGAAAATTTTCATGACACCAATAAAAGTTCCATGCACTGGAGAATAATTCATTTATATTAAGGGACTTTAGAAAATTTTAAAAATACGGGATCCCAAATGATAAATTTACGCGAAAATTTTTTATGTCTAGCCAGAAGGAAAAAAAAATGACCATCGCTCTAAAATCTCAATTTTTTTTATATCTAAGCTCCCTGCTTGGATGACTTTCAATGACTTTCTGATACTGCGTTTAGGGTTTTCGATTTTGAGCATTTTTTTTAAAACCCGGGTTTCGGGTTTGACGGTTTTTTTTTTCATTTAAAACCCGGGTTTTCACGGGTTTACTTGGTTTGTTCCAGAGGATCAATAGCAAAGAACTAAAATAATAAATAGTTTATTAGAAGCATCTAATTTATTTCAGAATTTCAAATATAAAAAATAACAGTAAATAAATTTAATGTTAATAAACATATACATATATGTATAACAAATAAAAGTGGTACAAATATCTCATTTTTTATAAGACTGCCTTACAACCATCATTGCACTCAACGTATCATCATTGAGTCGGCTTCTCAGTTTATTAGCCTCTGAGTTTATTGAGACCCATTACAGAAAATGCTCGTTCTGCTTCCACCGAAGTTGGTCGATTTGTTGTTAAAGACTTGAAAAGTTTATCTAGCCTTTCAGCTCGGCTTTTTGTTGCCCAAAACAACTCAATTTCTTTTCTATAACTACTATAACTACAGTCAACTAACAGCACATAACAACGCTAGAACAATGTCTAATTTTAACTCAAAAATTAATATTCCAGATAGAGAATTTTAAAAACATTATCAAATATATTTTTATTTAAAGGCCAACATTTAATCTATGACCATTATTCTAGCACCTACGTACCCTGCGGTTTCATTTCATATTACAAAAGTAAGGATTATAATGCGAAATGAAGATAACGCTAATGTGTGTACATATTGCTTTATTACGTTTTAATAAAAGGTTGCTGAAATTAATATTTAAAACTTATTAAATTTAGAATCAAAATAGTCTATTTGGAGCAGGGAATTCGTGGCATTCTTTAGGGATTATAAATTCTGGACAAAATTTCGCTTTAAGATATGAACTTTGTGCTTTTAATAAGATATAAAGAATAATATAATTGTTGTATATAATATATACATTAAAATAAATACGTAAATCTTCCTTTTATCTGATACTAAGACCTTTTGACAACAAATTGCTTGGATATGCAAGCAATTTCAATAATTGACAAACTCTGCGGAACTTTGGTTACTTTATTATCAGATTCGTAACGACAATGTACTCGTCTGGGGGTGGATCATTTTTTCCCGCTATTTTCATATCATTATTATACCAGGACGGAGATTTAAAAGAAATTCCTCGAAACACACTTTTGATACTCTTGTGAAGGGGAAAATGGTTCCAACCATGAAAATTTTGAAGAATACAAAAAAGTGATCTCGAATTTTGATTTATTTTTTTTGAGAACCATAAGTATTCTCAATTATGATTTTTAAAATCACTAAGCAAATTTTTTTTTCTACATGAGAAAACATGCATTTCTTCTAAATTCTGTAACTTTTAAATATGATATTTGGCTTTTTTACTCTAATTTATTAATATAATTTTTTACATAAAATATTTTAATAAGTGGATGAGTCAATAAAGCAAACGCAAAATGGTTTAAAACGTTTTTTCGGGCACGAATTCTATAATCATTCTCTTGTAGTTTAGTGTTTGAGGTAGATAAATAATTAACAACTACATTTGTAATTCTCTAGCATTAAAGTGCATACATTCATGAAAACTCATTAACAAAAACAGGAAAAAAAAATTCTAATCTTCAAATATCTCCAGAATACGTTAGTCGAATTTCAAATCACTTTGTATTCGTCCATAAAAGATTATTTGTGGACATTAAATGCCATTTTCTGACAGAAAAATATTTCAATTCACGAAATATTCTATTTACTGCTTTTAGGAGGAAGCAGGTTTATAATTTCAGAACTTGAGCTTTACAATACTTTTATGAAAATTCTCAGTTTACAAAATACAGCAACGTTGTTTGGATTAGAAATAAATAACTCGCCAGATTTCAAACAGATACGGCTGGAGCAAATAAAAGTGCTTTTTAAAACTCTCTTCTTCGAATAGCATTTATAAAATTTCCATTCTAAATTACGGCAATTGCGACACCGTGCAAAGAAAAATAAAAGCTTTCAGTGAAGTAATAAGTTCATCGAAAATGTAAATCTTGAATAACAGGATTACAGGCGGCTCAGAATATACTAATACAGCGAATGGTATTTGCAAAATCAAATGGGAAATTAAATATTAAGCTAGTCTACATGCAAGCTCTTGAAGAGTATATTAATAAAGGCCGAATTGTGTAACTTTTAAGTTTCACATAGTATTTTCCCAAAATGCATACATTCATGACATTCATTTCGCAAAACACAAATGCACTAAAATCCTGAGGAGATAAGTAATTTATCACAATCGTGAGAAAAATTAATTCCATGGAATTATGCTGATAATCAGTGCCAATTTAGCAACAAATATCCTTGAAATGAATAGCCAACAAATATCCTTGAATTCACGCGCACTCACGTATAATGTATGTGCTTGTATATACATAAATTCACTATGCCATTATGAATGTAAATTTTGCTATATAATCACATTTTTATTTCCAATGCTTTTATTACTCAAGTCCGATAAGCGCCGATTATAATTAATTTCTGGATCATTTCTAAAATCGACTAGCTTCTGTTACCATGTAGAACTGGATAGGAAACCTTATATAAATTGCATTTCAAGGTTCTCCAACTTTATCAAAATTCATGAGTTTTCGATTAAATGTCGGATTGTTCACATAAGTGCCACCAAAACTCAAGTATTTCAATACTATCAACAAGTATTTTTCTTGAATTTTAAATAGAAATAAGATTCAATGTTAATCAAATACTACCAGTAATACCAGTAAAAGTGCTAACTTAAAAGGCTTATATAATCAAATCTATGTATATTCACCTTCGATCAGACAACCTAATCGAAAATCAGCATACTTTGGACTTGCCAGCTATTACAATAAGATAAAAGATTTCATTCCGAAAAAAGAAAACCTATCATTACATAATGAAATTTGTTTTACAGGCAATAGACTAAAATGAAACACTGAGAGAGAATAAATGAAGACTATTTTACAAATTTTTATAATTTACTATTGTCGGAAGATATTAAATCATACATGATTAGATACATTTTCTCACAATATATTCCCCTATCGCTATTCAGAAGAGAATATGAACGTGACTAGAGTATTTATATTCTAAACAAATGGAGAAAAGTATTCGTTAGTTTTATAAACTTTCAGAAACGTACATTCAGTTGAGTATTAAGTCCTACAGAACATTTTTTGAAGTTATTTTTCTGGATTTGTTTAAAATGGATATTTAATAGGAAAAAAATCGCAGAAAGGCACGTTGTGTGCGATAAAAGTAAACGATTGCTGTTATAGAAGACTTGTAACTTCAACAGGATTCGGGCAAGATACCCATTATTTAGGATTTGAAGCAGAGGAAAACAAGATCGGATTTTCTGTCGCACATATGTCATTCCTGATATCTCGAAAGAATATAAAATTCAAAAGCGATATTTCACTTTTTATAGATATCCCTTAAAAATTGAAATTCCGTAATTAATCAAATCCGCATCACTGATGCCGACAAAATGAATTTTTTTATATCAAATTTGGCATGTTTTCATCTTTAAGTTAATACGAAGTCTCATATATTTACATATGCACCCTTCGCGGAACTGTTATTCAAAAGTCTTTAGTAAAAATTTGGACACCCAACCACTACAAAGAATATTGAGGTCAGAGCTTGAATCTGTCTTAAAGAATCTTTGGTTCGGGCGTACTTTTTCATGAGTTAACTCCGAAAGCAATACATGAATGGAACAAAGATTGCTTTATGCAATTTGTCCAGCTAAATAAATTGTTAAAAAAAACTTCCTTTCATAGCTCCTACAAAATAAAATTATTCCTACACTTGAAAAACTGTTTGGGTGTTCATCGACATCACTACCTTTAAGATAAATACATTACTTTTTATTACAGGTCACCTCACCGCAAAACTATTGTTTACATCCGAGAATTTACAAAAAATGATCCTGTTCTAAATGCAGATTTAATAAAAGGTCTGGAACTGGCCAAAATAATGGGGTAATCATTTTGTCAAACATGACCCTAATGAGGAACGCGCTGGGAAGTTTTAATCTGAACTGAAGTTGTTGACAGCCTCTTACAGAAAATAATATAACGGCCTAACCAAAACACCAAAAGAACGGTTAATAACTGAATTCGTTCGTAAAACCGGTAAATCATCAGCATCAGAGGAGACTCGTGCTGATTTTGCTCAAGAGATCACAGAAAGAATTTCATTAATAGAGGAAGACGGTGTCCGCAACATTCCTAGAGATACGAAATTCACATTCCTAGTACGCATGTCCTAGTGTACAACATTCCTAGTACGCATATCTTCTCTACTATGATAGTGATATTCCAGTCGTACGCAAACGTATGCGCCGTTTATTGCCAGAAAGTGATACGAATAAAAAAATTCGTGTAAAAGTTTTTTTTTTATCATGACGAATTTTTTAAATTTTCATTATATATTATTACATGTGTATTTTGTTGAGATAAAATAATAAGCTTAAAACGAATATGTTCATATGGTTTTTTAAAATTGTTTATTTTTTTTAATTTAAGACCCGGAACCAATTTTCTCTTCTTCCATAGATACGTCTTTTTTTACACTAATTTTTTTTTTATACGTATACTTGGTGAACGTATCTATTGTGGAAAAACAGAATTAGGTGTACTGTGAAGCATGAATACATCATTCTTGCAAAGCTATCAACACTACTTTACCAGGCTCCTCACTTAATAAACGCATGTCTTTCTGTCTTCTCTACTATAATACCTCAAATAACTGAAACTAGTCAAGCGAACTTCCCGTATTTAGTGACAATGACCTCTGAGACCATAGACTTGGCTCTCGCTTACAGAATTTACACTAAGAATCACTAATATTAGCATTTTAAAACAATAACAATTATATAGATGCATACCTGAATAATTCATTCACCACAACTTTCTGAAGTCGCGTGATGTTTAGCCCTTAAGCATATTTTTTCGACCATGAGACTCGGTCACTGAAAGATTTCATGACTTATTCTGCTCTCCAAACGTTTAATCCGAATCAACCTGAAAAAAAAAGACAAAATAATTATTAAGTCAGTTGCAGTTTATAACATGCAGCGAAATATTTTCAAATACATACGATACTTATTTATACAAATGTATACTAATGTGGACTTCGTGAAAATATTTAAAACTGCACAAAAATTTCGAAATATTTCAAATATAGTTCAACCGGAAAACAGCATCTTTAAAAATACTTCATTTATCTTTAAACAAATATCTGTATAAGGCCCATCAAAGGATTAAGCTCAGTTGCGTGTCACGAATAGGTAATTACACGTTTTAGTACACGTATGAAATTGAGAATTTATGATAACGGTGGAAATGTTTCTTTACCGGAAAAAAAATCGTGGATATTTTAAATGATTATTCTTACCCCCAACATGGTCAGTTTAGTCATTGTGTAGTAAAAGATGACTATAATGCTTCAAACAATAACCTCCCCTTCCCCCACGGAATATATTGTTTTACTAATGAAGAAATCCAGTCTTCATCATTATGTCTTAATACCAATTTACACTATATCTCACCATATTAGACAGTCCTGTCTCGAGGTAGCCTTTGTGATAGCGCGCTGGCTTTCGGTGGTGAGGGTACTCGGATTGAATCCCGACGCGCGCCATTAAATACCTCCGTTTTCAGGTCGGATATGGGAACGTTAAATCCGTAGACCCCTTTATGAGATCCCCTATAAATTAGGAAGTCCCCTTTATGAGATCAGAGAGGGTGGGAGTGGGTACGATTCCCTTAGATGTCGCCCTGGGGGTGCTCGGTCAAAATTGAGGTGGCAACTAGCTAAGACGGACTCCGACCCTTGTGGCGCTATTTAAATAAATAAAAATAAAAATAAAAATAAATTAAAAAAAACAGCGCCGCACACTTCATCACGAAACATATATGGGCCTGGTCTAGAACTTCCAGCCAGGGGACATTAGAAACAACAACTGATAGTCCTACGCGCTCCGTCCCTCCCTAACGAAATATATTTTCAACATCCACTACCTTGTAAATGGTTTGTTTTAGAGATCGTGTAAATATACTTCCTTCGATTAATAAATACATTCATCATTATTTATCAAAAGGTGAACAAAATACGTCAACAATTAGCATATTTTAAAATTCTTCAGCGGATCATTAAATATTTGCTAATGGATCGCCCAGCAGGGTGTGCTCTATGTATTTTATTTCAGAAACCATTTAAAAATAGTTCACGGTTGCAAATGTCTGCGTTTCTTACGTAATGTTTCGATGGGTGAAAAAAAACGATAAAGAGAATATTTATCGACCTCTTCTGCTGCATAACAATTTATTGACGTCAGCCTTTTGGAGTTAAACATGTAATCTGAAAAATATTAGATAACTGATGGTTGGCATTTACCTGCCTACAAAGTTATCGATCAAGTAACGAAATAGATAAGGTTGGATGACTTGTTTACTCCTTTTGTTCCACATAAAAACACGTATGGCCTTCAAATGTTTAAGTCTCTTCTGTAAAAATAACGCACAGATTAGATTACATATCATTCTTCACTTTCAATTTTTAGTTTGTTCGATTTTAATTACTACCTTCGAACAAAAATTGAAAGTTATTTTCAGGCTATTTTCAACGCGCTAAGTACATTGACAACTTTGTTAGGAGATAAAAAATTTAATTGCTAGCCCTGATAGTTAAGAGTTGCAAGTATGGATATTAAAATAAGCATTAATGTTATTTCTCTCATAATAAACAAAAACATTTATGAACGTTTTATGAGTCACTCTGAGTTTAGTTGAACAGTATAATTTATGTTAAACTATTCAACTAGCTATTTTAACAAGTCAGAGTTCTGAAGAGGTCCAGGAAGAATTAAAAAATATATATATTTATATACACTCAATTTGTAATAATTTTATTTCATCAAAGGTAAATAAACATCATAGTAGACAAAAATATTTGAACAAATTTAACTTTTGTTTTAAAAAGTTTTTAATTCAAGAGCTAAGCCATGCTAAACTTTTGATATATTTGCTAAGCCAACAGCGTACAAGAAAGTTAGTGGGTTTGCGTATTCTTTTCACTTTTCTGCAAAGGAAAGATTTCCAAACAATTTGTCTGAAGGATTTTTATTATTTTATTAGTAATTATTAATCTCTTTGAAAGACTGAAAATTTATTTTTCAGGGAAAGTTTTCAAAATTTTAACTCTAAATCAAAAATCTTTAAAAGTTTTTTAATTCGAAATAAAAGTTTAATAAAATTAGAACAAAGGAACGCTATTCAAAATTTCAATAGTCAACCTTGCTATAAATTTTAAATATAGCCTTTTAAAAGATGACATAAACAGTCAAAGTAGAAATATGCAGCAGTGTACGCATCGATAGTACTAAATAAAAATGTTATACTTGCAAATGTATTCATCGTAAAAACATGCAGTTTACATTATATATATATATATAAAACAGTTCCGTGACTGACTGACTGACAGATAATGCACAGACCAAACCGCTGGACCTAAAGGGTTGAAATTTTGCATGGCGATTCTTCTTATAGTGTAGGGGTGCACTAAAGAAGATTTTTGAAAAATTCTTAGATCGTTCTAAAATAAAATTTTTAAGCTGTTTTTGTAACATTCTTTAAAGTTTGCATTTAAAATAATAATCGGGGGGTTATAAAATTTATATCACGAAAAAATCATAAAATTCCTTTATAATGAAATCTTTTTCGAATCTTTCCATTTTCTGATTTTTGGGAAATTTTTAAAGATTAATTTTTAGAATTTAATTTATTAAACGCTGATCACGTGGTTTCTTTTCTTTTTATGATACTTTAAATTAATTTTGCATCACAAGCATAACAACGAAATAAATTGACCCCCAAAAATATTTTTTCTTTCTAATGCGGCAGACGATTGGACATTATCCAAAAAAATATTAAAATACAGTAAAAGAAATGCTCTTCAAACTGTATTATATTAACTGTACAATATTCTTTAGTATTTTCTATTAGATTAATTTGAATATTTTCTTCTACATTATTTTGCCTATAAATATATCCGTTACAATTTTTTATAAATAATTTTTTTTGTTCTTTTTTGCATTAATTGCATACATTGAACGTTGTATTTAATTTGAATGTACTCCGTAACGAAGCACGGGTATTCAGCTAGTTAAATTATTAAAGTTCTACAGTTTGTAATATGTAGTATTTTAACAATACGTAGAATTGCGGGGTAAAACAGCAACCAAGCAATGCGCTGCCCATAGAATATCTTGCGTTTCATTCCTCTTTTTTTTCTTCAAACTCGGTATTAAAACGCCAGGCGGATGCAAGTCTAGCCAAGCCAGCACAAATTTTAACCCCATGTTAAATACTAGGACGGAATTGGTGGCCTGCGGACCAAATGAACGTTCGGCAGATTATAATAGCCAAGGATTCACAGATTTTCTACAGTAAAAATAATTTTTATATAGGATAATGGAGGCATGGAAAATAATACTCCAGAAAAGTCGGTTTAATTTATATAGCTCCCCCAGAACTGTTTTCAAACATAACCACTACTCTGTTTATAGGTTATCAGAAATACCGAGGACAATCGGGAATGCCCTTCATTATTTACTTCTGTTTATAACAAGTCTTGCGAGCGGGCTGTTGACGTGTATCTGTAAGTAAAGAACAATGAATGTTCCCCATTCATAAAAATGAGGAACATCACTTGTGAACAAACAAGTGAAATAATAAACCTGACATTGCCACCATATTGTGGCACAGAAATAACTTCATTCACAGCACAGCACAGCATCTGAAAACAATTGAACATTCAACCTTCTTAATAATAAGGCGAATGTCTCACGACAACTGCCTCCGCATTAGGAAAAAAAACTATCTTAGTGATAATTAAATACTTTGGTATTGCAAAAATGATACCTAATTGTAAAAAAATGAGTTTAATTTTATAAAAGTAATTATCGTTCTCAGTAAAAAATTGTGTATTAATAGAGGTTTTTTATAACATCAGACAAGAGCTATAAGGGAAAACACTGGTTGCGAAAATATTTCCAACATAAAAGGACCCTCGGATCGCTGTATTAGAGATCAGCTAGGAATAAACGTTTTTGAACGAGATATCTACTGATATCCAGAATTTCTACGCAATTTTTTAGCAGATCACGAAAGGTTACATATGAATAATTAGATTTTTCAAAATAAGTGTTGCATTTAAATGTTCTTAAATTATGAAGTTCATCAAAGACATTGAAAGTTAATTAAGCTCCTCTATTATAGGCATGGAAGAAAGGACTACGATAATGGGTTAGATCCCAGTCCCTCCATGGTTAGTTTTTAAATGACGGAAAATATTATTTGCAGTGTTAGAAAAATGGTTGTTATATTCCAAACTTAGCATATATACATAACATTGAAAATTAAAATCGGAGAAACAGATAGAAAAAGATACATACCACTTAAATTGATAATACACCATAATTCCATGTGAACCATTATGATAATACGAATTATACGGTACCAAAACTATCTAGCAATAATTTCCCTGAATGCACAATCAACGAATGTCATAACTATAAAAAAATTCAGCGACCAATATGAAAAACTCACTCTCAGGCTTCTTACACCACGAAGAAAATCAGACAAAATTGATTTCTCCGTATTACTTATCAATCCTGATAACCCCAATCCTCCGGAGAATAACATGTTAATCCCTCTAACCATCCATAAATAGATCCGGAAGAGCATAATATTGACACTAGAAGATACTGACCCCGCTCTCTCGCATCCTCCACGTCTGACGCCAATAATTTATGTTCGTAAACCTCAACCAAATGGGAACACATGAGGAGTCCGAAAGAAAGTCTTATAGCCGGCCCATATGAAATTCGGAATTCTGGCAGCATTCAAAGGATTAAGTGGTTTTTATTTTCCACGCAGACACACGTAGGTTTTATGTTTCTCTTTGACGGAAAGCAGTAAGATAAACTCCAAACACAACTGAGATATCTCTAAACATATCTTGATATAGGGAGAAAGAAGAACCAGTTCATTTGGGGTGATAATTAAATCGGGAACTGCTGCTTAGGGCTGCTATGTACTAACGCCATTGGATTCGCTCACCTCAATGTTAACCTATGGAGAAAATTTGCCCACGGATTGCCGACTTGGATTCAAAGATTCTTTTTAAAAAATTGTACTCTGTCATAGAGAAAGAAATTTTACATATGTGTACATTTTTCGTTTTCTTTAAATGCAATTAATATTTTAAAATTTAAATTATTCGGGGGAAAATATGGTATAGTGTGTTTTAAAGGCTCATAAATTCCTTCGATGGACGAAATTTATAAAATGAATCCTGTAGCGCTTTGCAGAAAAGTTCAGGCTATCTCACAATACCAATTTTATTTGATTATCAGCATTTATGCATTTGTAAATAGTTGAAAAAAATATTTTTAAAAAAAATTTGGGGGCAGCGCTTAACCCCCCCCCCCCTATAGAGAGAGAGCCATTACAATCCCTCAAAATGTCAATCTCGAACTGTCCACTGGACTCCTCCCACCATAAGAGTCTGCAAGAAGAGGTAAAGGAAAATAAGATTTTTTTTCTTAATACATACCAGTTAACGCCAAGTGTATTCGTGACAACAAAACAGACGGATATTTTTTAATCCAACCGGAAAACCCTCAAATGTTTATAGTGGCACTGAAAAAGGTAATTTGTGTAAAATTATCTCAGTATAAAAATCACTATAATTCCAGTACGTAACTAACTTTACCACGGTGGTAATTGTTGCATCTGCTCGATTCGTGGATGCCATATTATCACATTCAGCTGAAGACAGTAAAAATTTATCAGAATCCCAAAATTCAGTAGTAGTCTTGTATACGAATCATAATGCAAAATCTAACTTCTTCGAAAAATTAACTCCGAAAATTTCATATTTTATTTTTCTAACGCTACAGGTACAGTGGCTCCCAAAAGTGTTCGCACACTTACGATTTTCAATGAAATAGGTGTCTATCCATTAATTAAAACGAATATTTTAGAATGGGTATTTAATAATAAGATCTATAATCTATTCTCAACAAAACTACATGAAATATTTTAAACATGAAATATTTTAATACATAGTAAAACTTTTATTTTTAAGAAACCAATAATCAAAAAGTAACAAAATCTTTATCTCACAAAAGTCATCGTACACTTGTAAAAAATCTCTACATATTAGTAAATATTCTAATTTTTCGTTAAATTAATATTTAGTAGAATATCCTTTAGCATCCATAACAGCTTTTAAACGTCTGGGAATAGATTGCACTAGATCTTTTGCAATTTCTGTATCAATGTTCATCCATTCTTCCATCATAATTGTTTTTAGTTCGCTTTTCGTGTGAATTCGCTTTCGTGTTTTCGTACTCGAACCTCCAGTTCTCTCCAAATATGTTCTATTGGGTTTTAATTTGGCGATTGAGGTAGTGCTTTCAAAACTTGTGGACAATTATTGAGACACCAGAGACGAACGTTGAGAGCCGTGTGCTTACGATCGTTATCTTGATAGAAAACAAAGTTGTTTCCAATACCCAAATTTTGGGCTGATAATTTTAAATTGTCTCTTAAAATATTTATATCAACAGCATGATTCATCATGCCATCAATAAATACCAAATTACCTAGTCCTGATGCTGACATTCAACCCCACACAAGGACACCTCCACCGCCATGCTTAACTGTTCCTACTAAGTTCTTGGGATTAAGTTCCTCATTTTTTCTTCTCCATACAATTTTGAAAAGATCGGAACCAAAAATGTTAAACTTGCTTTCATCGGCAAATAAGACATTAGTCAATACGTTTGGGGCTTGTTTATCATTGATAGTGCGAAGGAAAGCCTAAGCTTTGTTTTTCTCACTCGCAAAACATTTTCTACGGGCAGAACGCCCATGTAATCCAGCTGCTCTGAGAACTCGTCGAACAGTTTCAGGTGAAATTGAAGTAGAAAATGTTTCATTAAATTCTGCAGAAACTTTTACAGCACTCAAACGTGGATTTTTCACAAATTTTATAACTATAAATCTCTGATCACGTTTTGTTAACTTTGCCGGACGACCTTTTCTTACCTTGTTTTCGATCTGATTTTCTTCTTTAAAGCGTTTTATCACATACTGGACAGTAAGTTGGCATAAATTAAGTAATTTATCAATATTCCGAACTGATTTACCACTACTATGATGAAAAATGGTCAATTTTCGAATGGTGTTTGTTGTTTCTTTACGACTACGAGCCATTCTTAAATAATAAATAGAATATTACGGAGTTGGCAAGCAAAAATTAAATCCAAACGATATTTTAAATGCCACCACAATTCAATAATAAAAATAAAGCGTCAGGAATAATTTTAATTATTAATTTATCCGAAAATATTTCAGTGTACGATAACTTTTGTGAGATAATTTTTTTGTTACTTTTTGATTACTGGTTTCTTAAAAATAAAGTTTTACTATGTTTTCAAAATATTTCATGTAGTTTTGTTAAGAATAGATTAAAGATCTTATTAAATACCCATTCTGAAATATTCATTTTAATTAATGGATAGACCTCTATTTCATTGAAAATCGTAAGTGTACGAACACTTTTGGGAGCCACTGTACTTTGTCCGGAGGACAATGGCACACCCACATCGGGAATTCGTTCGCTACTTATGTGAGCATCATATAGGTGAGCCAACACTGCTCCCTATGAGGGTACAGCATAGGAATGTCCATGCGTTAGCCGGGATTCCAACCCAAGCACATATAGTGGCAGCCCGAGACGTTAACCATTGTACGATGTGAGATTTATGTATTTAATTACACAGACATCCCTATCACCAGAAGAAAAAAATACATGGACCATGCAGGAGATATGTAAATCTGGACAACCCGAAAATAACCCAGTTTACCTTAAAAAAATAACTAATCAATAATTCATATAAACTACATACTAAAACAAATAACTTCAAAAATCCATAACTAACGGTGGAAATGGCAAATAATGTAATTGCTACACTTGTCACTAGCCCAAGGCGACAACCACACCAAATGCTCTGCGGCCTGAAGAACTAAACCTGGTAGTTGAAAAGTACATGCCACTTTAAAATTCTGTTTTGATTTTAAAAACATATCCTTATTTTGGGCAGAAATGATAATCTTAGCTATCATATAATATAATTATAGAGTATCATATCAATATAATTATCAATATAGAGTTTGTCGAGGAAAACTTGAGTTCTATTTAGTACATTCATATCATATGATTTCAAATACCGAAATATTCTCAAACAATAAAAATGTTTTGATTCGAAAGACGTAAATGCATTTGAACGAGATTTCTTGAAAGTAATATCTTTCGAAAGATGATCCAAGAGGACTTAGTTCCAAAAAAATATAACAAACTGACCCACTCAAAAAGGAGTGAATACTTGATGACATCAAGGTCCTTCAAGAAGCACTCAAATGCCGAGTCTTTCAAAAAACTATCCATATTTCGCCCTGAGAATCAATCCTTTGAGAATAAAAAAAGTGACATCTTTAATACAAAACTAATTCCAGAAACAAAGATATAAATAACAAAAGATAACAAGTATATGAAGATACCTTGCGAATGAAAATTTTAAAAAAGAAAGTTACGCTCTGAATAAACAAAAAAGTGTAGATTATGTATTAATTATTGATAATTTTCACATATTATAAATTTTCTTATAAAGATTCTTTCTTTCACTCCCGTTATTTAATATTTAAACCAAAAGCGTGAATCCAACTTCATAAAAAGCATACCTCAGAGATATGATTCATTAGCAGGAAAAATTGTATAATCTTACTATTAACAGTTGAAGGTAAACAAATGTTAGTTTGTCAGTCAGCAGACACGGGGACGGGCTAATCTCGCGAACCGAGTATAGCAGGATATCGCGACTGGTACCGATATACGCGGACGGCCGAGACGCGTGCACCTCAACATTCAAAATTTTAAACTTTTTAATTATTCATTTAAAACCGCCGAACTAAATAGAAGAGGAGAGCTGAAGCAGCTGACATTCCGGGTGGGCCAGCTCCTTTCCGTTTCGCAAATTTCCGCTATTTTCATGCATGCAAAATTCAACTTTTCCGTCCTCCACTCGACAAATTTTTTATTTCCATGTGTTTTACAACTCTTCATCTTTAACGATACACACATTTTTATAAATTTAAAAATGTTTTTCATTGCAAACGAAGCTTTTTCCCCAAAGCAGTTTTCCGAATTGCACGAAATCGACAATTTTGATGGACAAATATTTCAGTTTTCTGCATTTATTAATGTCAATTTTACGATTTATCGGCACTTGCTAGATATTCAGCTTCCAAAATATACCAAATACATTCAATAAAAGAAAAGTTTTCATTCTAAAAGAGCGTACTTGCAAAACTCACTTTTAGCTGAATGCCGAGTTCGTAATTTTTCGACTTATTTTACTCACTAATAATTCCAGCAAGTTCGTGAAATTTGTTTCTAATTAATGAGCAACTGATAGGATTCTTCCACCACCAATTTTGAATTCGTCAGAACTGCCTTTCTATTTTTTAAGCACTTTTTCCACCCGAGATTAATATTTACATTCGGCCTTACCACAATATATCTCCCATCTTGCTCACATGCCTGTGTGCTGTCGTGGCGTAGTGCTATCGCGCTGACCTGGTAAACCCTACGTGGGTTCGGCCCTAGGTGGTGACGCATTTTCCAATTTTGCCTATCTTGGTGTGTTTTGTTTTCCCCAGCGGAACTCTGCAATGATCTCATTACGAATAGTTTGACCCTGCACAGGGCATGTTTTTTTTCTTTTATTATGCGAACTTTCCATCTTGTTTGCCTAGGGCCATTTTTACCGTAACTTTATAATTAATTTCAACGTATTCTCTATAAATTTTTTAATTCTTCATTTTAATCTTAATTTATTTAATCTTAATATATTTCTAATTTTTAAATTTATCTTACCCTTCTACTTTTTGAAGGTTTTATACTTAATTTTTATATTAATGTAACAGGTAACTTTTTAGTTGAGAACAAGTCATTTAATAATTGAAATCCAGAAATAATTTTAAAGTACCAGACATAATTTTAGTTTTAGGAAATGAGACGTTAAAACCTTTAGAATTTTCTAATTGAATGAATTTCTTTTTTGTCTAAAAAGCAAAATTTGAAAACGGAAATTTGAAAGAATTATTTCAAAAGCCAAAAACCGAAATTTGAGAAAAAAAATTTTAAATTATTTCTTTTTTTAAAAATTCTAATATATTTTTAAAAGTGATTAAACGGTTTTTAATCATTAAGAAATGAAACTATTTCATTTTAAATCGAAAAAGCAACACATCGTGTTGCCACTCAGCTAGTAACCTCTTTAATCCCTGAGGAAAACGACATTAAGTGAAAAACCTTTGAACTAGATTTGTATATAATTTAATGAGCTTATGGGTATTGCAGGCTGTAAGGAGTGCGTACGTTTAGCCACAAGACCATAGGGGCGACTGCCTTGCGTATTCAACAACATCACATCAGATTGTGCCTCTCAGAAGAAAAGTAGTTTTTTTCCTAATTTTAGGGCTGCAGATTCTTCGATTTCTTCGTAGAATTTTATTCATGTCTCATTAGCAGTCTTTTTTGTCCATTGTGCTTTGCATTTCAAAATAGCGGATTAACCCTTTTTTTAACTTTTCCATTTTTGATATCATTACTCCCGCCGCCTACGACTTCAACGATTAAACTAAATACGGCTGCCGCACAACGCACGCACGCTAAATTAATCGTACCTTTCTGCAATTCCCTGAGACCTTTACATTTTAACGTACAAAATAACGGCTCCCTTCCCAAAGCTACCAACGAACACAAAAAGATAGCTTACGCTCTGACTGCTCAATATATAAACTGCTCGCAAGTTCGTGATATCACTACTTTGTTTTACATAAACCTTAGCCACCTGTACACTATTCCCGGTTAAAACATGCTGCCGTTTATAACCATACTTGAACAGATACCATTTCTACCCGTTATAACTAGATAAGTCAGAAATTCAAAGAAGAATTAAAAAGCTGTTTCATAACTAAAAGTCGATAACTTTCAATTTCACGACAGAGTTAGTTGCATTAGTCTCTGGGTTTGGTTTTCGGGGTGAAGCGCTACTGTCAACTTTTGCTACACGAGGGCTAATTAGACCGGTACCTACTGCTTAAAGCCGATTCCGAACGGCTACAAACGTTCATGCAAAGAGTGGGACTCGAACTCACAGACTCTAATACCGCATGCCAGCGTCCTAGCTATTCGGCCATCGCCCGGCGTATTGGTCTTTGAAAGGAGGATATATCGTTTAAACTTTAACCCATTATTCTACTTCTGGAAGAAATTCAGTCAACCATTCACAGAAAAACCTAGTTGTATATTTATGTTCCATAAACTAAACTTACTAAAAATATATTGATTACCAAGATAAGAAAATTCTCAAGAAGCGATTAGGAAGATATGAACATCAGGAAACTTTCCTTGAGTCACGTATTTACCTTGCGAAAAAAAAAAAATTTCCGTCAATCCGAGCCGTAAAGATCAGAAGATTTATCTCCGAGGAAGAGAAAAAATCGATCTCTATATTCTTTACAAAAGATGTATGTAAAATCGGATTTTAAAAAAACTAGAAATATATAATCACTAAAAGAAAAATCACTTGCATACAGCTTTGGAAAAATTGAACCCATTAAGGTGTGGTTAATGCAAAAAAAAGGGGGGATACAATGCTATGCAACCAAAAGAAAATTGGGGCATGTAGTTCCGATATAAAATAATAGACACTGGGCGTCCGTGCTCCCAAAATATATAGTTGAAATTGATTTAAATTACAGGAAGAAATCAAACAGGTTCTGCCTTGAGTTGATGTTACTGGCAGGTTAAATGAAAATACTGAAACATCTCTGGTTTCGTTTGGAGCGCTACGGTCAATTTTTGCTAAACGAGGGGTAATTAGACCAGGACCTACTACTTAAAGCCGATTCCGACAAACGTCCATGCCAAAAGTGGGATTCGAACCCACAGACTTTGGTACTGTATGCCAGCGCCCTAGCCATCGTCCGTCTAAACATCTCTGGAATACATGCATAAAAGCGTACAAATAACAGGTAAAGAAACACTACACCATGATGAAATTGCGACATCGACATGTTTATGACGCTACATGCGAATAATATCCATATAATATTGAAGGAGATGTCATACAGCCAATTATTTGTTAATTACTTTATACTGCCTCAAAATATCAACTTCAGGGCTCCAAGTCTCATTCTAGTCGTATTTATACGTAATTATTATAAATTCTTATGATTTATTGAATTATTTGACATACACGAACAATTTCATGCAGTGAACCATAAAATCGTCTAGTAACCTAAAAAAACTTGCAACGACTGAATGATTTCAGAATATGATGTTGAAAGCGAAACCATTCAATTCAACATGGTATACAAGAAATTAAGTGAATAATTGGTCCATTTTGAGACTTTATTTTCAGAAATTTAAAATCATTGGAACTATCGGCAATTAGAATACAAATGATTCATTAATCAAACTCACGAATATTTTAGTACATGGCGCAAATATAAAACTTCAATACATAGCAAAATAGTCTTTTAAAAATTAATATATAGGCATTCGAGCAACTGCTTCTAATTACGCATAATGCTGTAAAATTTTCCCATGTTGAGACATTTACAAGAAAAATCACCGTTTAGATTTTTTTCGATTCCATTCAAATAAATTGGACAAACGTTACAACTGTATTTGGAAACCGAAAGTTGGAAAGCGACTCTTAAATTTAAAAAAAATTTAAAAACAAGCCGCCCTCATATTTTAGGGATCCGCCTCCAGTCTTGCTGAGACTGAGGATCCAATACTCATGTATCACCAATTTCGCTCACACTCTCTCGGTTAAAGATATTAACATTAGTGATTGGCCTTCAAACTGTTCTTGAGACGCGCGAATCAAAAACCGCAAAACGGCTAAAGAGGCATATTAATTAACCCCTATGATCGAAGGCACCAGTAGAACAAATGTCGGAAAGAAGTTGGAAACCACAACCACTAAATATTTTGGAAACGACAGAGTTAGGAACACCCCTGGCTTATGATTCGACGAGGGGCGTTTTAATTAATAATGAAAAGTTCGGTAGAAAAGTATGATTGGGAGATTTAGAGAGACTTCAATGGTATCCCATTCAGAGGGAAGAGGGTGGGGTGGGGGCTAGTTTTAAAGTTAGTATCTTCTCTCTTTTTTATTTCGCGAGATTATTTTGGTAGCCTGTTATATAAAGAAATATTACTTAAATATCTGAATCTACACAATTCTGAATCTCCTGTATTTTAACACAGAGAAATGTTAACTTTTGCTTATCCTATCGGTCTGAAAGTTTCGTTAGTTCAAGAACTGTCAAAAATTCACCTCTGCTAACATAGGCGTAGCGTGCTAACTTTTACTTTTTTTTTTTTTTTTTTTTTTGGGGGGGGGGGGCACGAATTGAATTCAGTTAGTGCCCCCTCCTTAGCACACTGACTTCCGGGAGTTCCTTAAAATATGAAATATGATTTTTTTTTAAATTAAATAACAATAGAATTGATGTTTGAGTAGTATTCAAAAGTTACACAATGAGAAAAATAAATATAATATAAATAAAATGAGAAAAAAATATAGCATGGAATTTTTGTTATGGGTCATATTATTGTTAAAAGCTATGTTTAAGATAAAGACATATTCAGAATTTTCAGTTTCACAGTTTGAAAAAGCGGGGAAAAACCAACTTTCTTAAAAGTTTTCTACAATTTTCCGATTTTAACTGAACTTTTATTAACGTTTTAATTTACTTCAAGTCAAGTTGGGGGGAACGTTCCCCCCCCCCAACTTGACTTTTTATAATAGGGTTCAGAAAACAGATAGATGAAATTGTTTCTACGTCCTAATCACAAATGTATTGGAGATCTAAGTTTAGCATACTGCGTAAATCTTTCTCAAAAGTTTCTCTCTCTAGGCATTAACAAATATCTATAAACGAAATACCTCGATTTGACGAGTATTTTTATTTAACGAGTTCCAAAGGACTGACAAAGATTCCAATGTATTTTCATGAATTAGAAACAACTATTCTTTAGTCTTGTCAGTACAGCTGAACCGACATACAATCTAGCCTGTCTCGCCAACTTCTGTTCGTAGTTAATTTTACAGTGTAATGATTGAAAGTTAATTATCTGGTAAATTTATAGATTGAAAGTTATAAGTTGAAAGAGAACGCATTTAGCTAATAATATTTTTCTAACACGATATTTCCTTCGTTAAAGTTTTATCTATATGATTTCTAAAATATATTCGCTAATAGTTTTTCCATTTACCTGTTATAAAAATTTCATATATCTACACTCGGTAGAATTTACTGAGAATTTTTCTAGCAGTTTTTCTACTTGGATAACACATTGAAAACAAAATTTTTTACCAAAAAAATCTAACAAGAACTTCATATTAAGACTCATTTCTGAAATCAATTTCTGCGTAAAAGCATATCCTAAAAAATAACCTTCGCAGCAAAAAGTATCTCTTTTCAAATTCTCTATCCAAATCTGAAAATAATCAATTTCCAATTATTCTAAATCACGAAAAAATAGTCTCTCCTAGAGTTTTTTTTTTCTGAAAGAATTTATTATCCTAGAAAATTAAGGTGTAACATAATTTATTTCTGAAAACATTTCATGCATTTTTAAATTCATGTCTAACAACTGAAAGGAAAAGAAGTATGAATAAATATTCACGATTAGTATTAGCAAGAAAGATATTTTTCAATTTCAGAACATTTATGGATTTTTATATATTTCTTTACCAGGAAGACATCCTGGTACCAGGAAGACATTCTTTACCAGGAAGACATCAAACGTACTAAAAGGAGAAATTGCCTTTCCCTTTTACATGCGTTCATCAGCAACAGATCAAAATATAACAAGAAAGAAACTTTCAATTATATCCGTACACAGCTGCAACGTATGTAAATACGCGTTAGCATGAATAAATGAATAAAAATATTCTGTTGAAAAGCAAAGCGTAGAAATGCATGTAATCGGGGAAAGGGACAATTTATTGAACAAAAATCCTCGAATACTTGAATGCAATTGCTTATAGAAGTAGTTACAGTTCCGTATAAATTTTTCTTTAATAAAGTGGAATTTGTTGAAGCACTAATGTATGTGGTTCGTAAAGTAATCTATTAAGAAAAACATTATGATAACGGCGTTTTCAATTGCACACGCACTTGCGAACTAGTCAAATGTTTACAAAAATGGTCAGTTGGAATTTTCAAAACGCTTAAAACCTACTCACGTAAAACCACGTTGGCGAAGTTACAATAACTCCTCTGCGGAGTATCAAGAGTAGACTTGAAAGTTACATAAGCAGTGAACATCAAGCGTTACAGAGTCAGATAGGTGAATGTGTACTGGATAAAAGGTGGTTGGTGAAATGATTACCTTTTATACTGCAAGAAGCATGGAAAAGATAAACCGCACGAGGGCAGAGGTCAATGATCAGCTAAATGTAAATCAAATGGATTAAAAACTGAAACACCACATATTGTGAGAGGGGGAACGGGAACGGGTACGGTTCATACCTCGACATTGAGTCAACGAGATGTTTTGACCACAAGCATGAGAGACATGTATGAGAAAAGTTGATCAAAGAAGACAGGATGAAAATTTCGTACATGTATTCAGGACCATGAGAGAATTCCGCGCTTGATGTCTCTTTTCTGCTCACCAGATATTAAGTTTTTTGAGATCTGCATTTAAAGGTCCTTAATTGCGCCTTACATTTAAAGGTACTTAAATGCTTAAAACACAGAATTAAATAATGTAATTAAACTATTGCTAATCTGCGATTAGCAAAATAATTAGAAAAAAATCCCCGAAGTTGAGATCATTAAATGATAACGTTCTTTCGGTTATTATGTGAAAGTCCTGACAACGCTTCCTGTTCGACACAAATACTGACGTAATAAAGCAATGATAAACGTAGGGATTAAAACGATTCTGAGGTCAACGTCATCTAAGTTTCATTTTATTTAATGTAAGATTAAAATTTTCGCAATAAACAGAAAATACGAGAAAATAGTTTAATTTTAATATATAGTTACTGTTTGCATTTTCAATTGTATAATAAAGCCTTTTTAACTCTTACATTTCAATTTTTAGCTTTTAATATTAAATTCAGTGCAGAAATTTATAAGTACGTGATGTTTTAATAGAAACCTGAGTTATTAAAAATAGACTACTTAATTTTAACACAACGAAAACATTTCCTCCAACTAAACGGAAATTTCATGTAGGACCATTATCTTGTACCATAATGGATTATCTTTTGCTAACACTGTTGATTTCATTTCAGCAGAGTGTAATTTATGGTATCAACTAATCAATATTTCATTTATAAATATTATGTAACTTCTTTCATTAAATTTAAATATAAACCCTCAAGCATTTTATCTTGCGGGAGGAAGCCTGTCAAGAACGCCTCATTAAAATTTCTGCGAAAAAAATAAGGCAGAAAATAGATCAAAATTTACTTCATTATCCTCTTCAGCAGGCGTGTCATTTTAGAAATAAATCCCTTTTCGTGCTGTCGAGGATTGACCTTGCAGGCAAAATAAGCCATATTTTATTTATTTTTCTTTTCGATAGAAAAAAGTCCATCTGGGTTAATAATGGAGCGTTCTATTCTCGTCATGCCTTCGGGATTTTCCCTAGCTACTCAATGCCGACAATTTGGTACGGTTTAGTGAATACGTTCGAATGACCGTTGAGGAGAAACTTAATTTTAGAGTTTTGCGAAATGGGTTTTAAGGGAATGGGATGAATAGGTTACACAGTTAAATACAACTGCTGATGCGCGCATACAAATTATCTATAAGCGTACATAACAGTAGGGGATAATATTTAAAATAATTCTGTATCTGAAGTCCATATATAAAAAAGATTTACGCTGTATTATGCTCAGGAAATATATCCTTTTTTTTTCAAGTGTGTGTGTGTGCGCGCGTGTGCTCATGCTCAACTAAATCCTTGAGTGACAAAGTCATACTTTAAGTGTGATTTGAATGTCTAATAATGAAAAGGTTAAACAAGTTGACCCAACGGGTTCTGAACACAAAATGCGCATGGCATGCCAAAGCGGCGAAGCATTAAGCAAAACTATAAATCTCCAGCGTACCTTCGACCTAGGTTTCGCATTTATGTGCTCCTCCGCTCCTCGGTTATGCCTTGCTGAGGAGTACATAATAAGAGCGCAACATATGTCCTAGGCTACCTGTACACTGAAGATGCATATTTTTAAGGTTCTGATCAACCAATCCGAAGCGACCTATGAACGACATATACAAGATCGCTGCACCTTAGTGCAGCATGAAGTGGAAAAGATTTATTGAAGCAATATTTTTTAACAAAGACATTTAAACGTTTTGAGTACTCATTTCTGAATAATTAAATCTTGCATTACAGATATATTATTAGCT